>CM061225.1:31110775-31710775 GCA_030844895.1 Ambrosia x helenae
CTCTTGAACTTTAAAGCTCTGGCTAGATCTGCCTTTCCTAAAACCAGGGGCAGAGACCTTTGCTGGGGGATTCTTGGCCATTTCTTCAATTCTCATGAGTTCTTCTCTAAGAGCATGAGTGGTCCAGCCTGCAAACTGTTTCTTGTTTGCTTTGTAGGGCATGGTTGCCAAGATTTGGTCAAGAAAGAGATTCCCTAACCACCCTTTCTAGATCACTGCTAAGAGGCATGGTGGACATGGAGTTGCTCAGGGTTTTAGCAAATCTTCAATCCTTCTCAGTTTGCTAAGCCCTGCTGAATGGATGCCCTAAGCAGTCATGTCATCTTTCCCTTTACATCTCTCTTGATGATTAAATCTGCCTGTTCAGTCTTGTATTTAAGATATTTATCTAAGTTTAGAGGAACAGGGAAATTTGGAAGAGATGGGAAAGATCTTTCAGATGGATGTTCAGTATTGTAGAAGGATTGCATTTCCCCCTTGAGTAGATCAAGCTCAAGAGGATACTGAACAACCAATGGTGTGATGGATGGTGGTGGTCTGTGAGATGTGAATTGAGAGGTGTGTGGTGAGTATAATGAAAGTGGGATGGCTGATATAGGTGTAGGGTTGGTGGTTGAAGTAGGAGGTGGTGATGTTTGTATGTTTCATCTTGTACTACAAAGGTTGATTTTCTCTTCCTTTTGTACAAGATGAGTGGTGATGATGGTGTTGCAGTAGTGGTTGTGTTAACATCTGTTGGCACTTGTGTAGGACCAGCAGATGTTTGGGATTTGGGTGGTGAAGTCGTTGTTGGTGGTGTGTTGGTAGTTGTGCTAGTGGGTTTGGTTGTTGGTTTGGTGGTAGGTTCAGTTGTTTTGGTGGTATCAGTGGTTTGGTGGTAGTAGTGGTTTTGGCGGCAGTTGTTTTAGCAACAACAGTTTTAGCAGCAGTTTTGGGATGGTGGTTGTCTGACATGTTTGGCAGGCATCTTCTTCCTTTAAGAGGAAACCCACATCCTTAACTTCTTGTTGTTGCTCTATTCTTTCTTTGTACAAGAGCTTCTGCTTTTCATCCAAAGTATCAAGCCTCTTTTGCTTCTCTTCAGCAGCCTTTTTCAGCATTAACATTAGCAGTTTGATCTATTTCTTTTGCTTTGCCTGCATTGACTGATTCAGTATCAGCAATGGATTGAACATTGAGATTTGGTTGTTGTGCTAGTTTAGACCCTGGTTTTGTTCCAAATGGCTTTAGCTTGGGTAGTCTATCTCTGCCACTCTCCCCCTTTTGGCATCATTAGCTATGAACTGATCATCATTTTCATCTCTCCTAATAGTGGTAGGGGCAGAGCCAGTGGTCTTCAGCAGGTTGTCTTTGATGGCTTTAATGTCTGCTTGGGTATCTGTGTACCTAGCATCTACCATATTTTGATCTGAGACATGTATTTTTCATGTGTTTGATCTGCTAGTTTCCTATGAGCTATGATGATGGGGGAAACAGATTTCCATAGCTCACTAGCAATATCTTCTTTAGATGGTTGACTTTTGGTAAGAGCAGCCAAGGATCCCATAATTGTCTTGATGTCTGATTTGATGTCAGCAACAGAGGTTTCAATGGATTGTACTCTAGCCGTCAATTCTTGGTATTTTAACCCATCACCTAAATTAATAGGATCATCTAGATTCCTAACAGTGGTAGTTTTATCTGGTTCAGTCCTAGGAGGTGAGTCCAAAGAATGAGAACCAGATGCCCCTTTGTCTTGGTTCTGGGGGCTTCCAACTGATTTTGGGGACACTATAGTGGCCTCATCAGTTGTTGCCTTCAAGGAACTCTTAGCTATATAACCACTGTCCTATTGTGAGACAATGGTCTCTACATTAGTAGTGGCTGCTTCACTTGAAAACTCATCTAGAGTTTCATTTAACTCCAGGGGTGTAACCTCCTCCGTTTATGGGATAGCTGATTGATTTTCCTCAGTCCCAGTCACTTGTTGGTGTATACTTCATTGATGGGTGAAGGAGAGGAACTGGGAATGTCCTGAGTTTTATCAATAGCTTCAAACAATGGTTGCATTGTTGGAAGGACATGTGATGGTGAAGGTGGAGGGTTGAAAAGAGAAGTAGCCCTGGGAGAAGGGCTGATGATCATATGGTCAAGTGACTCATATGTCTCATGATGTGGTTCCCTTTGGCTTACAACATGATCCTTTTGTGAGGATTCATGAGGAGTTTGTTCAGGTTGAGATATATCCATCTGTTGTGAGGAAGAAACAACAGTGGTTTCTTGTTGCTTTTGTGTTGCAACAGGGTTTTCCTCTGGTATCTCATCTTCTAGAGGCCCCTTTTTGGTTTTTGTGGTGGTTTTTGTAGATGGACGTTTTCTTTTGGAGGTGGCTGGTGTGGGTTTCACAGCACTGGATGTAGTGCCATGATCACCAGGAGCAGTGCGCTCAACAACAGAGGTTTAGACAACAGTTGTTGTCTTAATCCTCTTTGTTTGTGTTTTAGAAACTTTTACTTTTGACACTTTTTCTTGGGTGTTTGAACCCACCATTCTTGTGAAAGTTTCATCAGTTAGACTCTTCATTTGAAAAGATTTACCCTTTTTAAAATCTTTTTCAGGTAAAACCTTTTGAAGGATTACACTTAAAATTCTTGGTATATCAGAAAAGCATTATTAGACCCAGACTTTATGGCCTTCACATTTGATACTAAATCCAAAAACAGGCCCTGGGATAGATTGAAGTCAGATTCTGACAACATAGCATATCCCAAGTACTGAATTCTCAATGGAATTTCACTGAAGGGAGTGGACTTAGCAGAGACACAGAAAAGGAGGGTATGAAAGAAGAATTTCATGACTAGTGGAAAAAAACTTTTTGAAAAGAGTTGACCCAGTTATTTGTGCATTATAACCTCTTTCCTGAAACTCTGTGTGAAGTTCAGCCTTAGGGAAAGAGTCGTTACCTGACAGGTCATTCAGTGAGAAGGTTGTGGATATCAGTTGGGGGGTAATGGCGACATTTGACTCTCCAATTTTTGATATGATGGTTGTAGGCTTTTTGTCTTGTAAAAGAAACTCAACATTTAACCAAAATTCTTGGAGGGTATCGATATAGATGGGAACATCAGCGGTTAGTATTGTCAGGTACTTAGAATTGAGAATGATGTCGATGGTGGTATGGAATGGGACGTTTTCATCTGTTTTGACCAGATATGGAAGATAATTGTGGGTGGCTTTAGCTTGAAGATCCATTGTAATGGATTTCGAGTGTGATGATGAAAGGAATTAGAGTGAGGGTTTGAGGTTGAAGAAAGCGGTTTCAGTATTTTGAATACAATGAGACAGTGTAACAACTGTTGTGGTAAAACATGGTTTTTATAGCCTCTGGTGAAACCGCTGATGTTGCCAAAACTCTGCTTTTGAGAGCAGACATGGCAAACATCTGGTGGCATACAGTTGTTGTCTTACCAAAGTGCTGATGCTAACAGCACTTGGTTCATATATATATATATACACACATATAATAAACCAAAGCCATTTTAATGACATGGCACTTAAAGAGGCATTCTCTTTCTTGAGTGTGCCATGTGTCATCCCATGTGGCATTGAGATATTTTATGAAAAAAATAATTTAAAAACAAAATTGGATTTTTCACCCTCATGTTTCCTCCCATAATTTTTAAACGTTAATATCTTTAATATACAAGATTTTTTAAAGAAAAAAATTACCCCAAATTAACGAGCGTTTTATTATCTTTCCAACGAGTACCATAGTGCTATATAAAAAACGGAGAATTTTTTTTGTGGGGTTTTGTTCATACAGGAAAAAAAACACAAAGTGTTAAGGTAAATCATTAATCATGTATAGACAAGTCACTAATTATGTTTAAATCAGTAAATATGATTTTTTTTTTCATCCAGAGACGAAAAGGTTAATAGTGTTATACGTTGTTTTAAGTTAGGTATCAATATTAGTATGTTAGAGTTGTACATTTGTTTAGTCTTTAGGATAGGTGTTAATATTAGAGTTACATTAAAGTTCTACATTATTTTAGGTTAGGCGTTAGCATTGGAGTTGTACATTGTTAATTTTTTTAGGTTAGATATTAATATTTGAGTTATACATCAGTCTATTTCATATGTAAATTTAATGTATCATATTAAATATCTCAACCCGGGACGCTCCCGGGGTATAATCTAGTATATATATATATATATATAGAATGAAACAGTTGTTTTATCTGATCAGACATTTGAAAACAGAGTTTTCAACCAAACAGTGGTTGTTTTATCCTTAACATTTTTTTCAACCAAAATGTTATTTTTAAGGGTGAATTTTAATTTTTTGAAACATTTTAATGTTTTTATTTAAAACATTTTTGTTGTTTAGTCCATGTTTAGCATACCAATTCTAGAAATCAGATTTGTAAAGGTGGATGTGTCTAAAGCTTTTGTCAACATATCTGCCAACTGATCCTCTGTTGGAACATGGTGCAGAGAAATCAAACATTTTTCATAGCTATCTCTGACAAAGTGATGTCTGATGTCTATGTGCTTTGTAGTTGAATGAAGACTAGATGTTTGATGATATTTTCCGCAGCTTGACTGTCCAGCATGAGTGGAGTCCTTAGTGCAGTTATCCCAAAATCCAGCAGTTGATTTTAAAGCCACATGAGTTGGGCTGTACAGCTTGCAACAGCAATGTATTCAGCCTCTACTGTTAAAGTTGAAACAGATGCTTGCTTTTTGCTTTGCCAAGAGACTAAGGCATTCCCTAGAAACTGGCACCCTCCTGATGTAGACTTCCTTGTGGTGTGGCAGCCAGCAAAATCACTATCTGAATAACCTGAAAGCTCAATGTTTCCATTAGCAGGATACCAGATACCAAGTGTGGGAGCACCTTTAAGGTATCTGAATATCCTTTTCACAGCAATAAGGTTTGACTTTCTAGGTAAAGCCTGGGATCTTGCACAAACACAAGTGGCAAACATAATGTTTGGCCTAGATGCAGTTAAGTACAATAAAGACCCAATCATGCATCTGTAATGTGTCTGGTCAACCAGTTCATCCTTTTCATCAATAGTGAGTAGCTTGACTGTGCTCATGGGTGTACTACATGGCTTACAATAATTCATCTAAAATCTGGTTAACAAATTTTTCACATGTTTGTTTTGATGAATGAATGTGCAATTTTGCTGCTGCTTCACTTCGAGACCAAGGAAGCACTGAAGTTCACCCATAGCACTCATTTCAAACTCTGTTGTCATGAGTTTCCTAAACTCTTCACATATTTTGTTACATATGGACCCAAAAATGATGTCATCCGCATATATTTGAACAATCATTAATTCTTTCCCTCTCCATTTTAGAAATAAGGTTTTATCAATTTTACCTCTTGTGAAACCAATGGATAAGAGAAAGGTGGAAAGAGTTTCATACCAGGCCCTAGGTGCTTGTTTTAGTCCATACAAAGCTTTGTTGAGCTGGTATACATAATCAGGATGGAATGTGTCTTCAAAACTAGGTGGTTGACATAAATAGACCTCCTCATGAATTTTGCCATATAGGAATGCACATTTGATGTCCATCTGATACACCTTGATGTTGTGGTTGATAGCAAAGGCTAGGAAGAGTCTGATAGCTTCTAGCCTAGCTACAAGAGCAAAGGTTTCATCATAGTCTATCTCCTCTTCTTGTCTGAAGCCTTGAACCACAAGCCTGGCTTTATTCTTGACAACTATACCTCTTTCATCAGTTTTGTTTTTGAAGACCCACTTTGTGCCTATTGGACAAACATCCTTTGGCAATGGTACAAGTTCCCATACTTGTTGTCTTTTAAACTGAAGGAGCTCTTCCTGCATGGTTTCTACCCAACTGTTGTCTTTTAGTGCCTCTTGGTACTTGACACGTTGTGTGAGAGATAGAAAGCCTGCAAAAAGACAGATGTTTAAGGATTGGTTTCTTGTGAGCACACCCTCTCTGATGTTTCCAATGATTTGGTCTGGTAGATGAGCTCTTAGGTAGATTAAATCTCCCTGATATGGTATGATGGCATTTTGAGGTGAAGGACAGAGGTTTGGTGACTCTGTTGATGTAACATCTGTTTGCACTTCTATAGTATCAATAGATGTTTGAAATGGAGGCGGGGGAATGGGTCCAAGTGGTGTGAAATTTGACTGACTTTTGTCAACAGAGGTTTGAGTTTTGTCAACGGATGATTGAGCAGTGGATGGAGTTGGTGAAGCAGTGGTTTGAGGGTAAGACTGGCCAACAGTGGCTGACTCACCTGTGGCAGAGTTTGAACAGCTGCTTCCCCTGATACAGAATAGACTTTATAGTGACTTGGAATTACAACATCTGTTCTGTAGTCTTGTTGTGGAGATTGTCGAATACCTGCACTATTAGTTTTGACAGTAATATCTTCAAATTTGAATTTATCTAAATCAAACAACTCAGCAGGATTTGCTGGGATTTTTAAGGATGAAAGTTCATTGAACTTTACATTCAGAGTTTCTTCTATTGTCCTGGTCCTTGTGTTAAACACTCTGTAGGCCTTGGCAGTAGAAGAATATCCTAGAAAATATCCACAGTCTACTTTGGCTGCAAATTTTGAGATGGAATCTTTAAGATTTAAAATGAAACATGGGCAGCCAAAGATTTTGAAAAAAGAGATTAGTGGTTTGATTTTGAACAAAATTTCATAAGCACTCTTTTGATGTCTTGGGTTGATTAAAACTCTGTTTTGAACATAGCAAGCAGTGTCTACAGCTTCTGCCCAGAAGGATAGTGGCAAACCAGAATCTGCTAGCATGGTTCTTGCAGCTTCAATGAGAGTTCTATTTTTCCTTTCAACCACCCCATTTTGTTCTGGTGTTCTTGGAATGCGGTACTACCTCACAATTCCTTTTGACACACATAAGTCATCCAACTCCTTATTTTTAAACTCTGTTCCATTGTCACTTCTAAAGACTTTTACTGGCAAGTCATATTGTTTTTCAACTTTGGTGACAAAGTCCTTCAAGATACGTGCAGTCTCATCCTTAGAGTGTAAAAAGTAAGTCCATGTAAACCTAGAAAAATCATCAACTATGACAAGACAAAATCGTTTTCTTCTTAGACTCATGATTTTAACTGGGCCAAACAAGTCCATGTGCAACAATTGTAGACATTGACTTGTTTTGGACTCATCAATGGATTTGTAAGAGCTTTTATGTTGTTTCCCTTTTAAGCAGGAAACACAATGCTCATCACATTTGAATTCTTTTGATGGTAAACCTCTTACAAGGCTTTGTTTGGAGACTGAGTTGATAGTTTGAAGGTTGGTGTGACCCAGTCTCCTATGCCACAATTCTGTCTCTTTAGTGGAGGCAGTAGAAAACAGACAGACATTTGCCATAGGATTGTCCTTCAACATATCAACCACATACACATTGCCACTCCTATGAGCAACAAGTTGTGCTTTGCTCTCAGCAATGATGGTATCAATCTTTTTCACCACTTTTGGCCCAATAATCTTACAAGTTTTCTTAGTGAAGAATGAGCCATAACCTTTGTCACTCATTTATGATACACTAAGAAGATTAAATTTAAGATTATCAATAAGATTGACATTTTCAAACTTGAGTTTCCCCGCTTGAACAGTCCCTGAACCCAACACCTTACCTTTTGAATCATTACCAAAGGATATATCACCCCCTCCATGAGCTAAGAAGTCCAGAAGAAGGGCTCTACATCCTGTCATGTGCCTGGAGCCTCCACTATCTACATACCAAAAGCTATCTAAGCAAGCAGAAGCTCCCTGCACATCAGTAATGGATCAGTTTTGGTGAGTTTCCAAAGCCAAGTTGGCTTTGGATGGGTCCACAGACTTTTCAGCCTCAAGCTTAGGAAGGTGATCAGTGGTTTGAAATAGTTTTTGAATCAAGTTCAACAACTGTTGCTGACCATTTGCCAGTGCTTGGATGTCAACACTTGGTGCAACAGATGTTTGATCACTTCCTGACAGATGATAGTAACCATAGGGATTTCTGTTCACTCTTGGTTTAGAAGGCCACTTGTGTTCTTCATAAACATTTGACAGATTATGACAAGGTGGTTATCCATCTCCTCTTGGGTACTTGTTGGTGGGTGGAGCATCTGTTACTTGAACATCCCTGGAAGCAGATGTTTCTAGACTTTTGGTAACAGATGTTTGGACTGGAGTAAAAGTCTGGTTGGGTTTTCCTTTTGAAGTACTCACCACTTGACTTGCAATAGTTTTAGCCTTGTACTCTTGTATTTTGACATCAAAATTTTTGAGATACAGACACTCTTTGGTTTTGTGATTCTTTTTACCACATATTGAGCATGTGGTCTTAGAATCACACACACTTGTTCCTTTGTTGATATCATATGCTTTTAGAAGAAAACAGTTTTTAGTAACATGATTCTTCTTTTCACAGAAATCACAACAAGTGGACAGATTTTTCTTTCTTTTTCCCTTTTTCAGCCTTCTTTTCAACAGATGTTTGATCATCTGCTGGAAGGTCTATCAAGGGAATGACCTTTGCCTGTGGTGCTTTCATACCATCAAGGGTTTTGAAGTCAACTGGTTTGAAGTTTTCAAGAGTACCACACTCATCTGACCAAGTAGGTTTAAATTCATATTTTTCAAGTTCAGTGAATTATGAGGAACCTTCTGGTTTTTCAAGAACAATTTTCTTGCCATTAGGTTTAGTGATTTTAATCTCTTGACCCTTCAAATTAGTTGGTCTGTTTGAGGAACCTTCTGGTTTTTCAAGAACAATTTTCTTGCCATTAGGTTCAGTGATTTTAATCTCTTGACCCTTCAAATTAGTTGGTACTACCTCAACTAACTTTTGGTCCCTTTTGTCAGTGTTTTCAAAAGCTGGAGCAGTGGTTTTAAAACCAAAACCAAACTTCACATGACTTTTGGTTTGTTTGTTGAGGAGCATCTCAAAACATTTGCATGATTCCACCCATTTTTCACATTTAACTTGGGTGGCCTCAAGCTCCATTTTACAACTATGATATTTAGTTATCATAGTTTGGAGCTGGTCTTTGGTTATTGTTGTTTCATGTTTTAACCTGCTTATTTCATATTCTTTTTCAGTCAATTTTGATTTTAACTCTTTTGAAAGTTTTTCAAATTGAACTTCATCATCTAAAATTTTCTTCCTGGAAACCATCTGCCAGTTTTCTTGTAAAAATTGTTAGTTCCTACACTGAGAAGAGCCAATTGGTGCATAATGTCCATTTCTTCCAAATCATCAGGGTCAAAATACTTTAGGTCATCATACTCAAAGGATATGTTATCAGATGCATGGATATCACCACCACTTGTTGTAAAAGCATAGTTTGGTGAATAAGAATCAAAGTTAAAACCTGAGTTAAAACCTGAAGTTATGTCAATGAAATGATCATAAATCTGATCCTTATTATTACCAGGCACCTCATCATGACCTAAAAGTGATGTATTACCAAATACATAATCATCAGACACTTTTCCAGAGTCCTGGAGCTTCTTTTTCTGGTTAAGCTCTCTCTCATAGGTCAAGAGCTTACCATGAAGCTGGGTCAGTGATAGGTCCTTAAATCCATTTGAGTTTCTCATAACTATAGCAATAGTGTCCCATTTGTTTGGTAATGATCTTAAAAAACCTATGGTTCAAAGTTGAATTTGAGTAAGTTAGACCAATCAGTTTTAGTTCACTAATGAGACAGTTAAACCTCTCAAATTGTTGAGTTAATGACTCTCCCTTTACTTGACTGAATGTTTCATATTGTTGGTTAAGTATTTCATGGTTGTTTTCAATAACCTCTTCAGTCCCACCAAATTGTTCTTTCAGTGCATCCCACAACTCCTTTGCACTGTTACAGTGTAACAGCCCAGCATATATATCATTGGGTAGAGCCATGGCCACAATACTGAAGGCCTTGGCATCTAACTCAATTTTCTGAAAAATCCTCGTCAGAGTAGTTTTCAAGTTTCTTAGGCTCTTGAACCTTGGGATCTTTAGTACTCGGCACCATCGGAACATGTGGTCCGAAGATAACCGACTTCCAACACCTAGTGTTCTGTTGAGCTAGAACATGGCTCATCCGACGTTGCCAGATATTGTATTTAGATCTAACAAGCATCGGTGGCTTGTTGTTCGTGCCAGTGTTATGTGGATCATGATTGATTGAAGCCATTCTCTGATGTTTTTCAAAAACAAAGTCTGTTTAAAAACGGTTGAAACGAAAATAAACTATTACTATGCTTTCAATCCGACAAACAAACGATATCAATAATTGTGAGCTGGTCTATTTATATTAAATTGATTGGTTCGATCGAATTTAATTGACCAAGCTCTGATACCAATTGTTAGGATCTGAGTTTGATTGTTTTGATTGTTTAAGTAATAAGAACAGTGAAAGAAGTGAATTATAAATGGAAAGTGCAGCGGTATGATAAACTATAAATCAAAACAAGAAAATAAATGTTTTTCAATCTAATGCTTTCATAATATCAAATGATTACATCAATTGTACAAGTACTCCCCTCAGCATGATCACTCAGTGATTGTTTGTCTAAGAGAATGTTTTGAGTGATGAATAAAACAGTACAAACACTGTTCTATTTATAGACAAATCTAAACCTCTGATAACCTAGGCTGACGTCACCTAAGACAGTGACCTCTAAAAGAATAACAAACATAAAACATCTGTTGAAACAAACAATGTTACATTAGAAAACTCTGAAAGGCAAACAGCTGATAGGAAAACTCTGATGGTCTTGAATCATCTGTTGGAGCCTAAGTGTTGTTGGCTCCAACAGACCTTTAGTCTTCAGTACTTTGATTCAGCAGTTGTTCTTCATCAGACCTTTGTAGCAGCAGTTGTTCCAGCAGTTGTTAGGGTACAGTAGATGTTAGGGTCAACAGTCTTTTGGGAGAAGTAACTTGTAAATGCTGTTCATTATTAAGGATCAATTGAGTAGTATATTTTGGCTTTCCAATCATCTGTTCTTCTCCAAGTCAGCAGACCCAACACATTATTATATCCCATGGACACGACACCTCACTATAATGTTGAAAGGATTTTCTCGTTCATCCAGTAGACATTTTATGCAACCATAGCACACTATACCTGACACAATACCTTATGTGGGGATACACTCTGATCTCAAAAAGGATGCCTTGATAATTTTCATATTAGTCTTATCAAATACTTTATCAACTCATGGTTTCTTCAAATTACCAACCACTAACGATTGGTGGTAATACATATTTTGAAATTACTCAAGTTTAACTTGTAATTTGGAATTCGTCAAACTTTTCGCATTTAAAGCAAATAAATAATAATTTTCAATAAATGAAATGGGGTTTACAAAACTGACAGAAAATTTAGATATACAAGAATTTTCTTAAAATTTATCAAGGCATCTGGGATCATCCTTAATATTATCCAAACAACCACCTTTCAACAAGTGCCAAGTAAAATTCTACAAGCAAACCAAAAGACATAAGCCTTGTTGGTCAATTAGGGAACATCTTCATCACCTTGATCTCAACGCGGAGTGACTTCATTTAACACATTCATTTTATTTTATTTTTTTCATAAAAACGGGAATTTTTTTCTTTTGTATGGATTTTAGTTTTGTTATTGATGTGTTTGAGTTTGAGCTTTAATTTCAATAATATGTGTTAAAGCATGTGTTTTCATATAATTGATGGAAGTTGTAGCCACGTGACATGTAATGTATGAGTCTCTTGTAACATGAAATTTTTCTAACGCTCCTCAAAACTTGAAATTTGAATTCAAATTATTAACATGGTCATTTCTGATGTTTGAAATCAAGGAATTTTCCTAAAACCTACAAATTTGATTTATGTTGTGATTGAGACATTTTCATGGTGACTTAGAAATTGGAACTTCACTTTAATTCGATCTTTGATCATAACACTTTCCACACTCATATATTTTCTTAAACTCGAATCATTAGACAAGATCAATTTGTACTTTATGTTTATAGATGGAAATTCTTAACATGTTATCATTTCATCAGGATTTTACATAAGTGATGATTTAGATTGAAAGTTGGTTGTTATCTTTCATGGATTTTGTATGCCTTAGTCTTCTTACGTGAATCTTGATTACACATAAACAACCTATATGTCTATTTGTGTTTACGATATTCATACACGTATAAATGAATGTTATAATTGGTTTGATACAATATTGTGCTACGTGATACATATGCTTTGTTGATACCTTATTTCCAAAATATATGATATGTGAAAAGTAATTATATGATTTACTTATGAGCAATCATAATACCTTCATATTCCTGGATTCACATTTCGTTAGCAAGATAGGTTATTCATATCCCTAAACTAAGCATGTGTAAGTTTTTCTTTGCACAAAGATTTGGACTGTGGACACTTGATACACTAAATGACATTGAGAATCGACGAACTAAACTAGTGTTCATGCTAGAGTTGTGTGAAAGTATTCCTTTCACTCGTGACTTAATGAACCAAGTTAGTGTCCGTGCTCGTGTTGACGTGTTAAGTATTCTTTTAACATGGAAGCTTACGAGGAAAACTAGTTCTTAGGTTGGAATCTGTTTTCGACTTGAGGAAAAATATGCATATGCTTACTCTGTCAGAGTGTGTGTCTAGTGTCTTGGAGTCTAACGCGGTGAATGGGAGGTGAACCTGGCGAAGGGAAGGACCTCATCATACCCTAGCTGTGCGTAAAACTTGACACCCCTCTTTTGCATAGTCTTCAAACTTTTAGTCATTTTAATGTGTTGATTTAGTGTCGTAGAAGGACATAACACCCCAATGTAAGGTAAATTGGCAATTGCGGTCCGGAACGTAATCACGAATTTACAGGAACATTGAGGTGGGGTGGAATTTTATTAGGGTTTTAGGAAAGATTTCCAGTACGTTTTGAGGTATCAAAAGTGTGGTGGGTTAGCTACGGTACACCCTATATATAAGTACTGATGGTGCATCGGGAATGCAATTGGGAATCAAACCAAGAACAAATCATAGTCATTCCTTAGTCTAGAGTGTTCGTTTCAAACCTACACTTAAACATTGTATTTGACTCCAACCTTTATTCTTTGGGTATGGTGATAGTCTCTGTGAAGTTCTTCCCATTCTTTTTTTAATCTTGAGTAATCTTAGTCAGTGACTTAATCGCAGTCACTCTAAGATCCTGCGAAACCCTTATTGTCTTCTAAACCTCGAACGTTCTGGTAGATTTTAAACAAAACGAACTTTAATACTTCAGTATTTCAAGACTTTGTTCTTCCTAAATCTAACTTGAAAATACACAACAATATTCCCATTTTTATCATACTAGTGAAGCCATCTAATCGGGTTATAGTGTGTTTGAGTAAAACTAATTAAAACTTTAACATTTTTTAAAACGCTTGCCAGACAATTTTTAATTTTCTCAAGCTTTGCGTTTGCTTAGCCAAATCTTTAGTAATATTTTATACGTTTCTTCAAAATAAATTTAATTGTTTTCCTCTAAATAAATTTCGAGACAAAATTTCCTAAAGTAGGGGAGACTGTGACATTTTCATGTTCCCTAGACTTTGATATATTTACATTTATAGTCCTTGTACTTTAATCATTTTGAACTCTAAAAAATGTGAAATTTTGTGATTGTTGCGTCTTCGTTCGGATTGTGTTTCATTATTAATGTAAACATATATCAAAGCGTGATTTAAGCGTATTATGTTTAGACGTTTTAACAAATTTTCCATTTTAAAGTCTTTTAGTTTTTGGTTAAATTAAATGCGTTAAGGGTTATCAAAAGTTGGAATAATATCGAGTTTTAAGTCAAGAATCAGTAAAAAAACATATGTTTGTGTATATAGTTTATAAAAGTTAAAGTTTTAAAAGATTTAAAACATTTAGTTAACTTAAGTTATAGTTTGTTTTAATAAGAAGATTTAACCAAAGTTATAATATTTTTAACCAAACAAAACTGCAGGGACTGATTTTGTCAAAGATTGAAAGTTGAAAAATTGAATTACCTCCTTCCCTCTCCCTTGCGTTTTCTTCCGACGAGAAGGATGCCGGAGCCGGAAAAGCTCTGGCGAGGTTTTAAACCCATAATTTGTGGCCTTTAATCAACGTTTATGATCCTAAAACGCTACTCCCTAGATTTCAAACTGTCCCAAACGTTTAAATCAATCATGTAACGTGCATTGCAGCATTTTTAATTTGGCTTCGTAACGAGTAACCGCCGGAATGTTTTTAAGTGAATTGATGTAAGGATCGGATTTAGTCAACTCAACAATAATATCACACAAGTATAAGTAATCTAGGTGCGGAAACCCTAGATCACATGCAAAATGATAATGCTCAGATCAGAACACAATAATATCCATTTTCAATATGTTTTCATTAATAAATGATTGATGAAAGCTTACAAAGTTTAGATATTAATGAAAACCTACACTTTAGAAACCTCTAGAACACACACTAACTCACACGACCAAATGACCAAAAGTTCTAGTTGGAAATCGACTTCAACATATATATAGACTCTTCATTCGACCTTTGTAGAGGTCGAATGGACTCATTCGACCTTTACCAGGTACGAATGAACATCCAATAAACAAACTAACAAACATCAATCTACATTCGACCATCTTGAAATACATTCGACCCCACGACTGGTCGAAGGTACTTGTGAATCATCAAAACTTCAACATTATTCGTCAATCTTGTACAATCCGAAAGCAATAGCCACATATATGCATCTACAAACTCCCCCTTGGCTATTTCTCGGATTAATTATGAAATATCAAACATCAAAGCTTGCATTCTTAAGCTTGATCTTAATCTTTGCTTTAGCACGCTCACTCGTTTCAGGTTCAGCTTGTTGTTTATGTGTGCGTTTCTTCGGTTCAACTTGAATCTTCAACGTCTTGCCCAGCAGCTTATCGTAATCACAGTCAGCTTGCACTCCCCATGCAAAACAAAATATAGCAACCCTTTGGAAATACCAAGCGTTCTATGTATCTCACATCAAAATGAATTTGATTGTAATACAGCGCGTCGATATCTTCTTTTGCATAGTTGATCAACCACATCGGATCAAACACGCGTAACTTTTTACACATCAATTTCGGATTCTTATCCTTCAGCACTATAACAGCTTCACCCGTCAGCCAATCATATTACCAAAATTCAAAATCTTTAGCAAAATGTTGTTGTATAGGCATCAAAGGAATCCGCTTCATCACTTTGGGAGGTTTATACTTCAACGTAACCTTCGGTAAACCATTCTTAAGATCAATCTCCTTATGCATAATCCTCTTTGGATATTGTGGTCTACACACATCCCACTTTGTATTACTTTCTCTTGTCATCCTCTCAGCCATCCAATGAACTATACAAGCATGATCACAACCAGAAATCTGGTGTCGAACAATATCTCTCACAGCCCAGTAAGGTAGTGTCTTGATCTCATGAAAGTGTCTGAAATACAAGATCCCTTTCTCCTACTTGATCCCGATGTGGAAAGTATTTCCATGCTAATGCACGTCCTTTGAAAATCGTGTTCTTGTACTTATAGACATCGCCTTGAAATGCAAGTTTAGGTTGTTTCAGTTAATCTTCTCTCAACTTCCTTAATAAGTCCTTTAATGAATCAGACTACTTGAAAACTTGTTCTTTTTCAGCTTCGTTGTCAAAGACTTCATCAATAATCTTCTTGCTCTTTCCTTAGCAATCTGTTCAGCTTGTCTGAGATATTCTTCATTGATAGCTGGAATCCTGGAATTATCATGAATGTTGTAGTATTCAGGATATTCTTCATGCGAGATATCTTTAACTTCAACATGACTGTACTTTTCAGCTTCAATATCATCAGCATCTTTCTTCTTTGGATCAATTACTGGAACATATGGAATCTCCTTCTCTTTCAAGATACCATCCAACGACTTCCCAACCTGCTTAGCTAGACCTTCAAGTATCTCTCTAGCAACTGCATTATTCACTTCACCATCTTCCAAATCTGTATCATTATACTCAATTTGGAATCTCATGTCGTTGTTCATGAATATCTCAGGAAATCTTCCAGTAATCTCAAGTGTATAACATCCTTTCTTCATTATTTGTTTCAATAACTCTTTATTAACATCCGTCATCTCTCCAAGTTTCTTACTTGAAGAACCTTTATCACCTTCTTCTGTCTAACGTTGTTCAAAGGAATACTGTGTTGGATCTTCTTCAACATCAGAATCCTTTGAACTGGTGGGTTTCTCTTTATTCGCGTTTCCACTACCCGATGCATCATCATCCTCAGAACTATGATCATCTTTATCATCATTCTCATCATCATCAGTACCACTATAATCAACATGTTCTTCTTCCTCTTCCTCTTCTTCCTCCTCAGAACCCTTCAGCTGTGGTGCTTGTTCATACAATCTGTCAATAATCTTCCTCATCTTTTCATTCTCTTGTTCAACCACCGAAATTCTCTTTGTGTTCCTCTTGTTTGAAGTCTTTAAGTGGCTGTTTTCAAGCTCAAGTGTCTTCACTTTGTCTTTCAGTTCATCAATCGTCTTCACTTTTTCTTCCAAATCATCCTGGCGATCTTTAGAGGCTAACACAATCTGTAACATGTCTTTTTCATTCTCCTTCATTTGTTTAATCTCAACTTCCCGTTGGTTGAACACTTTCATCATCTTAGCTATCTGTATGTTCACCACTTCCATCACATCACTCGATACTGTAGCTTGCGGAGTAGAACTTGATTCAGCACTTGGTTTGGCAACTTTTGCTTTCATACTCGCCAATACATTCTTCAGTGATAATGAGATGTTCTCTAGATTCAGTCGTGAAGCCTGTTTAGTAGTCATAACCGCTTTTACATCCTTCTGCTTTTTAGTTGTTGGTGATGCTGTCTTTGAGCTTGTAGCTGCTGCTGGCATTTTCTTACCCTTCAACAGTAAGTCTATCTCCTTATCTCTCCTCTTTCTTGCAGGTTCTCGTAAAGACATGTGCTTTACTCTTCCTCTTTTGACATGAGCAGATGGAATAGGAGAACCTTCAATATCTCCATCAACATCCAATACCAAAACTTGATTATCTTTAGTGAAATCTTTTTGCCTCTGTTCTTCCACAATATTCTCTGACGCTTCAGGAATACTAATCACAGTGGCCTTGGGATCATCATCCTTTGCAGTTTCTGTTTCTGAATCCCAAACTGCATCCTCTTCTGTTTCCTCTGAATCTTCATCAACAAGCAAAGTCTTTGACTTTCCTTTGCTTTTGAAAACCTTCTTCTTCTTTGGTTCTTTTTCAACCATCTTTTCTTTGCCTTTACCCTTCGATTTAGCACCTTTGTTAATCACTTGTCGTTTTCTTTTTGAAGTCTTATCAACAGCAACTAACGGACTTTCTGAGTATGAATCATTGGTAGCATGTCTAACAACATTCTTACCCGGATCTTCATAACCAACTATACTCAAATGTCCAAATAAACATTTGTGTGGTGGCTTTTAATCTTCAGTTTTTCCTTTGTAAGTCTTCATCCGGTTTAAAGTCGTCATATTCATATGTTCCTAGTTCACGACTTGCAATGGATCTCTTCTCAACTGTTTGTACTTGTTATCAAACACCATTTGCAGGAATCTAGGGTACATCAAGAACTTGTCTATCTTCAATCCTTGTAAAATCTCTTTCATGTGGTGAAAGATCATTCCAGACAAATTGTACGGCTTATTCAATATCAGTGTAACAACAAGCGAACATAAAGTATTCCTCAGCACATCATAACCACCTCGAACTGGTCCGAAAACATGAAGTAGATACTTGTATGGTGGACACAAATTCGCTTTGTGTAGCTGACAGTCTGTGATCGGTCCATTATACTTCATTCTCAAGAAAGATGCACGATGTACAGACCACGGCAACTCAATCGGATCTTCAAAAGAATCAGTTAACTGAAGTGCTTCTCTAATATCTTGTTCACCAACTAAAATATAATGTCCCTGTATCTTGCTCTGGATAACTGGTCTGTTTTCCCATAATGTCAAACCAGCTTTCTCCCAGAACTCCACATGATGATCTTTATAAATGGTAACAGATTGAGCAATGGCATGTACAATTCTAGATCTCCTCAAAAAGTTGATCATCCCTAAAAATTCGTCATACTTTGTATCAACTGCTCCAATGTACGCACAGCAGTTGTGTTTGGCTTCAAACTTTAGTTCTTTAGGTGCTTCCTGCTTTGGAATGTCTTGTTGTTGTTGTTCAGCCATTAATTTTGCAAAAACACAAACAAACAATACAAAATTCATTAATTCGGATTCAAAATCAAAAATGGTCAAAACTTTCAAGTTCATTCGATCCTTCGTGGGTTTGAATGTGTTTGAATTATGTCGAATGAACATCAAATTCATTCATTCGACGTATTTGATTCTCATTCAACCCTTCAAGAAGGTCGAATGGACCTGTTTGAATTTGAAAATACCAACTCATGATTTAATCCATTTTAACATTCAATTCTGATTGCAAATTGTTCTAACATGGCCGAATAACACTGATTAACCACCAATTTTAACAAATAATCAATTATAAATGGTTTTCTTAAAATCTAGGGTTTATAAAAATCGAAAATCATCATTAGTTAGTTTAAACACTAGATTTTGGATTATTGTCCAATATCATTATCAAAGTGTTTTGAATGATTAATCAAGTGTCTAGGGTTCATGTTCTTTGAACATCAATTATGATCTGTATATGGATCCAATACCTGCAAATCTTATGTCAAAATGATTAGGATACACTCAGGAACAATAATCAATGGTCTAAAATCAAAAGGCAAAACAGTGGTAGTATGATCAAATCGCCCAAGAACAGTAAAATGGAGTTCATATGGACTTAAAAGGTATTTATAGATAAGCTTCATTCGACCTTTTCAGAGTTCGAATAAGAAACAATGTAGTTAATTCGACCTAGTTAAAGGACGAATAGAAAACATTGGGGTGCGAATGAAAATTTTATTAGAAACCACACTCATTCGACCTCTGAATCTGTTTGAATCAAACCCACGCATGTTCATTCGACCTAACGAAAGGTCGAACGAGACATATGGAAAACTGATTTTTACCAATTTGTCCGATTCGATTCACGTTTTGTCATTTTCAAACATTTAAACATCCAATTTTCCAAAATTTCACATTTTAATAATACAAAACTCAAATTGGCTTGTCAAACGTCAAAAAATGATTATCATCCAACATCGGTTATCGAAGATAATGCATAAATGAAATATCTTTTGGATTTTCTGAAATTTATGCTAAAGCACACCAAAAACCTTTTTGAGTTTTTGTATTAAAAGAAATCAACATAAAACAATAAACTTTTTTTGATTTTTCGGTATGAAGATCATATCAGTTTATAAGAGATCACATCACACCGTTGTTCTGTTTAATTTAACTGTACTGACTGTGTAACTCGGCAATTGCTGATATTGTTATCCACATAAGCTCACATGCAGACTGTATGCAATGCTTTAAAGAACCTGTAAACAGCAACTAGAGGCTGACACGTATTCGGCTTCACATGTTGATAGTGTTGATACATGTTTTGCGACTAGTGCTATTGGATTGCGCATTCAATTCTGTTTTGGCAAAAGCGTAGGGTCAAAAGTGGAACTTAGAGGGTCGAAGGTGATTAAAAATGGTTGAAGGTAGAACATACAGGTCGAAGGAAGAATTTTGTAGGGCTATGTGCTGATTCGCCCAAATAAAGGCGCGAACTTGCACATTCGACCCTTATGGGGGCGAATGTGCAGGCCTATATATAGTTTGATTTTCATTTTCAAGTAATCTTTTGTCATTTGTTTCCCTCCTTCGATCTGGTTTTCTCCATAGGGTTCTAGTTGAGTCTGAATATTGTTTATTTCATTGTAAACAAGGTTTTGTAAGTTTAATCAAGTATGTTTATGAATGAAATGGAATTTTAAAGGTGATTTGTGTGTTTTGTTGATATTATTATCATTTCGTAACTGATTGAGGGATTCCGCACCTGAATTGGTAGACTTGTTTGATCAAACTAATTGTTTTAGACAAATCGATCCTCCTACAAAGTGGTATCAGAGCCATAAGGATCAAACAACTACGAATTGATAGTATTTGAGCTGATTTGGACTCATTTTTTATCAAAATTTTTCTGTTTTCAAAGAACAATGGTTTTTGATGAAAATTGATTGATTCAGACTAGTTTTCATGGATAAAATCTAGAATTCTCTTTATTAAACTTGTTCCAAATCAATTCTGAAGCAAAACCTGCAAAACATCATCAAAATTCATCAACTTTTGAAAAATTGAGGTCAAATTAACTGATTTTCAAAGAATAACCGTTTTTCAAATGAACAGGGTCGAACCTAGGGGAGAAAGGTCGAACGTGTGAGTTTTAGGTCGAATCTGAGATTTTTAGGTCGAACGTGGTTATTTTTAGGGTCGAACCTAGAAATTGTGAGTGTGTTGTTGTACATTCGACCATAGTTTGTACATTCGACCATACGTGAGGTCGAAAGTGGGATTATTATGGTAGAAAGTGAGATTGTTTGTTATATTCTACATTCGGGTCATCAGAAAGGATCGAACCTGGATCATTTCCACCTTCGAACCCACGTTTATTGAGAAATGGGCGAACGTAGAATCTGATCAAAAATTTTTCTATGTGTTTTGTGTTCCGGACTTCGTAGACAATATGTGGAACTTTCCAACAACACCGAGGCCTAATACTACACAACAACAGCAAGTGACTATGGATCCTTGGACTGTAGTTGCACAGAAGATGACTAGTCAACCATCTCAGCTGATCAATTACTTAGCAATGACTAGTTCGATGCCACAGACAGTTGCTCAACCACCACAACAAACCATGAATGATTATTGGGGAGTTGCAGCAGCCGCGGTACACTCTCAAACTACAAATGCTATTTCTACTCTAATTCATGATTTATCTTCAGGTAGCGGGAGTCGTCCACCAAAGCTGATGGAGATGGTGGGTTACAATCAATGGAAGACCAAGTTCAATATTCATTTGGAGGGAATGGGAATGGAAGGCACCGAGGCATGGAAAATGATAGCTAAGGGTTATGTAGCACCGATTTTGGAGAACACAGGTGAACGAATTCCGTTGGAAAGCTTAGCTGAGGATGAGAAGAAAAAGTTTGTGGTGGAGAAGAAGGCGTTTTCCCAACTATCTCAGGCTATCAATACTGATCTTCTACATCAGTTTGGTTCTTGCACAACTTCAAAGTAGTTGTGGGATACGTTGAAGAATCATCATGATGGGAACGAGAAAACTAGGAAGTTGAGGATGGAAGATTTAAGAAAAGAGTTTGAGAATTTTAGTTACATGGGGAATGAGACTTTGAAGGAGTTGATTCCTAGATATTGCCATTTGTTGACAGGATTGTCAAGTTATGAGATTAATATTCCTATGTCTGAATTGGTGGATAAGTTTGCTGATGCATTACCACCATACTGGAATCAACACATTGAGGTCCTAAAGGAAAAAGATGTTTATCAATATTGGACCATCAATGAATTCATTCAAAAGTTGGAGAACAAAGAGATGGAAGAGAAGAGGACAGCAAAAAGAGCACAAGTTCCTCAAAATCCGGAGTTATATTATGGTGGTACATCTTCTACTCTGACATTGCTTGTGTTTCAAGTGTTATTGAACCAACCAAAACCCCGATAAACTATCTTGCTCAAACCTCATCTTATACACCGCCATCATACCCTACCACTTACATTCCACCTTTTTCACCAATGCAACAAGCAGCATGCTATTCAACTAGCATGAATCAACCTCAACAACAGCCATACACTCCTCAAATGAACCTAAGTCAACCAAGTCAAAGCCCAATAGTGTTGGAGACATCTAATTTGAACAATGTCACAGTTGAAGTTGCTTAGCAACATGTAGCTTTGGTATCTGCTATGGTAGCCTCTTATAATGGTCTGGTAGCTAGTAAAATTGGTAACAACAATCTAACCAGTGAAGACTATGCTCAAATTGACAAGGAGGAGATGGAGCTTATTGATATACAGTGGGCATTTGCTAGTGTTATGAGACGAGCGACCGAGTTTATAGAGAAGACTGGTAGAACTGATCTATCTACATCACCAAACACCACATATGGCTTTAACAAAGCCAAAGTCACATGTTTCAACTGTGGTGGTAAAGGTCATTTTAAGAGGGAGTGCACACAGCCAGCTCAACATGGAAACAAGAATCCATTCAACACCAATTACCAGAACCGTCAATCTCAGAATCAGGTATCTTATCAAAGCCAAAATAACAACAACTATCAACCACAAAATAATTACCAAAACCGACAGAACACCTCACCAAAAAATTATGTTAGACAAACCACTACACCAAACCAGACCCAAAATCAAACACCACATAATCAAACCAGAACTATCATTCCTATTTCCACACCAAATAGCCAAACACCAACAGATAACCAAAACCATGCTTTGGTGATTCAAAAAGATGAAGGATTTAACTAGACTGGGATGCAACTAGGTGTTGAAGAGATTGCAGCTGGTAATGTGGCGTGTGTTGCACAGAAGATTGATTTGGAGGAGCCGGTGTTAGTTGAAGAAGTTTTGGAGAATGAGAAGAGATCTGAAGTGAAGATTGAGGAAATGGTAGAAGAAGCAGATATTCCTGTTGAGAAGACTCCAGGATTGATTCTTGATTCAGTTACTAATATTCCTGAAGAGCGTGACTCAGTATATTCGGATTCGGAGAGCGAACCAGATTCTGAAGCTAGTGTTAATTCACTAGATGATGACATTGATCAACTTCTAGCCGAAGCTGATTTTCTTATGACACGCAAATCGTGCAAAGTGGATGATGCTTTCACCAGAATTGATTACTCCAAATTCTTTGCTGGAAAGGAAGCGCACTTTGCTTTGATGGCAATGACAGAGCCTCCGAAACAGGTAAGTTCTGAATCCACCATAGATATGAATAGTGACAAATATTGTGGAACATGTGATAGATTGACAGAAGAGAACAAGCAACTCAGGGTTCAACTTGAGAGTGCTAGACTCAACTGTCAATCTTATCGCAAAGAAGCACATGAATTCAATAAAGTTCTTGATGGTTACAAAAAGGATATTTCTGATTTGAAGAAAACACTTTCTTTAAAACAATTGGCCATTAACAGTTATATCAATGAATTGAAAGAAACTAAACTTGAAATGGCAACCATCAAGTGCTTTGCTAAAAAGGTCAACAAGAAGCTAGAAAGTTACAAACATATTGCTTATGTTGTTGACCATATTATTATAGAACCCTCACAGCCGAGTAGTGCAAACTACATGGTTGTCCCATCTCCCGTGTTAATTGAAAATCACACTTTACATTCAATAACACCGGAGAGGTCAATCAAATCTGATTCTACATCGGATGACGAATCTAACACTTCCAGTGTTGGGGATCCAAATTCCGATGTTAGACCAATTTTGGGATTGAATAATGAGGGTGTGATAGCTGTTACTGATGATTCTGACTCAGAAGATGAGAAAACTGAGAAAGTGAGTGATATTCCCATTGAAAATCACATTATTACCAATGAACCGGTATCACCTTCTCAGATTTTACATCCGATGGCAAACACTCATCGAGTGAATCAGTCAGTTAAGAATGTTGAGAAAAATGAACCAAGTGACAAACCCGTCAAAGTATTTTATCGGATTGAAGGATCCGATAAGATTATTTCTGACGAGGAATATCCAATAAAGTTTGCCAATTACTCCAAGATTGAGAAAATCTGGCAGGAGAGTACTATTTGGTTCCCCAAACACGAGAGAACCAACGATGTACCTCCAGAGATCTTAAAGAAAATTTATTTGGATGTTCCAAAAGAGCCTAAGGTTCATGTCACCGAGTTTATCAAGCCGAAGGAAAAGGCGAACAGTTTTCTTGAGCCGACTTACTCAAAGGACCCAGCTCCTGAGAGTTTAAGACGAAGGTGTGTGGATGACCAATATCCTATCACTTCTTATGCAAAGTCGAACGCCAAGAACGTGTTTGAAGAATATCGTGCATGCTTTAAGTGTGGGGAGAGAGGGCATTTCCTTGCTCACTGCGCGTACGTAAGGCATAAGAGGCACGAGGTTGAAGTGAAACAGGCTTATCAAAGTCCAGTCGACAATCACTGTTATCCGCAACGACGTTTTGTCCCTCAACCAGCACCATTATATAATCAAAGCCGTTATTTTCAAAAGAGGGATAATCGTCAAATTTCATATGATCGTCGTAACCGGATAGAAATGGAAAAACCTTTAAAGAAACCAGTGGTGAACACAACTGTAGATAAACAGAAGGTTCCATCAAAACCTGCTGTTAAATCAATGGTTGGACCTATCTCTGTTAAATCAGAGAAGGTAACTAAGAAAGTTTCTTTTAAGAACGAAGTAAAGAAACCAACTGAGATCCCAAAATCTCAGATCTGAATCTTGAAACGTTCGGAACAATCTTGGTCACCAGTGGGTTCTCAATGTGCTTCAACTTCAAAATCAAATGAAAAATCTGAAAGTGAAAAGAATTTGATTGATCAGAAAAAGGTCAATTCAAATTCAATTGTTTGTGATAAAGAATCTTTGAAACTGAATTTTCAAAGACCCAAGACCAAGCAGGCTTGGGGCCCCCGAAAGAACTTTTTTTTTACTTGATATGTACAGGGAGCTTTAGCTGGCCCTATTAGCAGTCTTTGGATTGTTGACAATGGAGCTTCTGGTCACATGACGGGGGATTTATCACTGCTGTTCGATATTAGAAATATCAATGGCGGATATGTAGCATTCACTGGAAACAAAGGAGGTTACATTACTATGGAAGGGAGCGTGAGTAATGGTATTGTGAGTTTTGAGAAGATTTCATATGTGAAACAGATCGATTATAATCTGCTCAGTGTCAGCCAAATCTGCAATAAACAGTTTTCTGTATTCTTTGATGACAAATCTTGCTACATACTCAAACCAGGTTTTGTACTTCCAAAAGAGTGGATCATGTTGAAAGCACCGAGAGTGAATAATCTTTACATTCTCGACATGTCAAATGTGATGAAAACTCAAGGCCAAGTAACGTGTTTTCTCTCCAAGGCTACAGAAAAAGAATCTATTATGTGGCATAGGAGGATGGGACACATTCACCTCAGAAAAATGAACCATCTGGTGAAGAATGGACTTGTCGACGGCGTTAATGTTAAACATTTTCATCTAAATGACAAGTGTGTGAGTTGCAAAAAGGGAAAGCAGCACAAGCAGTCCCACAAACCCAAGAAAGTAAACTCTGTTGAAATGCCACTTGAGCGTTTGCACATGGACCTGTTCGGACCGATCAAGCGTAAAAGTCATGCTGGAGAGTTATACTGTCTTGTGGTTACTGACGATTATTCCAGATTCTTGTGGGTAATGTGCCTGCATCATAAGAGCGACATGTTTAACAATCTGAAGGTTCTGTTCACTCGCTTAGAGAATGTCAATGGTTTGAAGATCAAAAGAATTCGAAGTGATAATGGGACGGAGTTCAAAAATGCACAGATGGATGCTCTTTGTGAAGATAAAGGAATTCATCATGAATACAGTGCTCCGTATACCCCTCAACAGAACGGTGTTGCAGTAAGTAAAAACAGGACTCTAATAGAGGTGGCGAGAATAATGCTTGCGGATTCTAACCTTCCGGTAATGTTCTCGAATGAAGCCATATACGCAGCATGTTATACACTGAATCGTGTGTTAACAGTGAAGAAGTTTGGCAAAACTTCTTATGAACTGTTGAACAGACGAAAGCCAAACTTAGAGTATCTAGAACCATTTGGAGCACCGTGTACTATGCTTAATCCATCAGAGAAGTTTGCACCTAAAGCCGAAGAGGGATTCTTTGTTGGGTATGCAACCCCGCTCAAACGGGTATTCAACAAAAGAACTCGTCAGGTAGAGGAGTGGGCTAACGTTGAAGTTTAACGGTATACTCAGAATGTACAGGGTAGCGGTCCAAATTGGATGTTTGATTACAAAGACTTCTTTGAATCATTCAATCTAGATGACTTGGTTGAAGAGGTTGTATTAAGACTTTATTACGAGTGTGAAAACGCAGTGACATCACCATTGGTGCGTCCGATCACCGTAACCCTTCCAACATCTTCTAATGATGCCAATGTTCCTACAGCAGAAGAAGAAGTTTTCCAAGAAGCTTCCACAACTCTTAATTCATCAGAATCGGAAGATGATGATGATGATGTCACAAGTGAAGCTATTCTAGATTTTGCTACAGAGACACCTCCAGTGAACCCAAATCCAAATGTTGCTTCATCATCTAATTTGGGTAATAATCTGGATTCGACAGAGAATGTGACTACTCAAACGGGAGTGCAAGTACCTGATCATCCAGAATCTCGGATTCATCGTATTCACCCGCTCGAGCAAGTAATTGGTGATCCTTGTAGCAATGTTATGACTAGAGGACAACTTCGGAATGTAAACTCACCAGAAAATCTTAGCGCTTTAGCTTTATATGCAAAAATTCAGAAATCTGGTTGTCAGAATGACTGGTCTTTTGCTTGTTATGTTTCGCAGGTTGAGCCGCGGACTTATGATGTATTGTAAAATACATATATTTCCAGTGTAAAGTTTGTATAATTTTCAAGTCGTTTAGATAGTCTTTTTATTAGTTTTAGGCTTGTACTGGTCTATTTTATTTATTATAGCGTTTATTAGTTTTTTTTATTAGTTTTGAGTCATTTTTAGTACTTATTTATGTATTTTATATTTTGGTAGGTGTTCGTGTGGACGTTGGAGCGTAAACGAGGAACTTTGGTTAAGCCAAAAACACCCGAGTGTAGAGCACCAAGTTATAATAATAATAATAATAAGAATAATAATAATAATAATAATAATAATTAAAAAAAATAAAAAAAACGTGACCTTGGGTCACTTCCCAAGGCCCAAGTCAAACAAACCTAAATTCACAATATATGTTGAGATATGGATGGATGCACGAGGGACGGCAGAATTTAAATGGGAGGAACATAATTCGAAGAGATTGATATTCATTCAAAAAAAAAAAAAAAGAGGCTGCCAGAGTATTCGATCGAAGGATCAAAGACCAAGAAGCTGTTGTGATCGACAAAAGGAGGAGTGAAGGAGAAGGTCTCGGGTGCACTAAAGATTAATTATTTGAAGACCCGGTGGTTTGTTTACTTCGTTTATATTTTTAGAGACATGTTTATTATTGTTTTTCGAGACGTTATGACTATGTTTCTAATTATAATTATGAACTAGACTTTTAGGGTTGCTTAGGTTTATGAACTAGACACGTTATTTGCGGTATTTAATGATTTTTGGGATTTAATTTTAATGTGTAGAATTACATGATTTTAACTTTTATTGTTGAATTTGATATATGTGTGTTGGTGTTGATTTTATTTGAAGTTTTTTTATTGGTTTTGTGGAGCTAGGCATGTAGAGATACCCCCTAGGTCTTGAAATCAATCTAGTTCACCAACTTAGGTTAGCGTGCTGGTATTTGGAGTTGGAGTACGACACAAGTATGACAAACTAATATAATAAATTAACTAAAACGTGCAGTCCATTCTTGAGGGTGAGAAATCTAACTCGAGATTGCTAGGTAACTAAGTAGGCATTGTTCGGTATTTGGCAAGCGCTAGGGCGGGAGTCGCTACTTGTCCGTGTTTAGAGTTTTCCTAGGTTTTCTTCAGTAGAGTTTAAGTCTGCTTCATAGTTTGAGGGTTTTAATCTAGGAGAGGTTTTAATCTGATTTCTGTGGGATTTTGGTACGCTAGGGCGATCCAGATCCATTTTAGCATTTCTACACTTGTCCCGCCTTGAGTCTGGTGAGCTATCCTTGACAGGAGCTTTATTAGATAAGAATAGGGTCTCAAGTTAATTACCAGATTCAGGATTTATTGCTAGTGTCTAGGGATTTTACCTAAGTAACCAGCCTTCTTCCTATCCGATTTCTCCAAGTTCCTAGTTCCCATAAGCAGCTGAGGTTATTTTATTTATATTTAGTTTCTTCTAAGTTTATAATTATTAGTTTAACCCCCCAAATAAGTATATATTTATTTAGGCTAGTATTCGGTATAGGTTGTGATCTAGAGTTGCATTCGCGTCTTTGGGTTCGATACTCGGTCTTATCTGTTTACTGCTTTGCGACCGGTACACTTGTCGTGCGTGTGTAGTTTTTAGGTGAGTCGTTTTAATTAGAACTTGTGTTATTTATATATATACATTTACACACATCAACTTACAAGGATGCTCTTTTGGATGATGCTTGGG
The DNA here is from genome assembly GCA_030844895.1 of Ambrosia x helenae. Lineage (NCBI taxonomy): Eukaryota > Viridiplantae > Streptophyta > Magnoliopsida > Asterales > Asteraceae > Ambrosia > Ambrosia x helenae. Next base: position 31,139,115 of record CM061225.1, read on the forward strand.
TAGAGGCAATGCAAGATGAGTTATTGCAGTTTTAGAAATTGGGAGTGTGGACACTAACAGATTTACCTCCAGGCAGAAAGAAAATTGGAACCAAATGGGTTTTCAAGTGCAAAAAGGATGACAGAGGGTAATCGTGAGAAACAAAGCTCGACTAGTAGTTCAAGGTTTTCATCAAGTGGAAGGAATTGACTACAACGAGATTTATGCACCTGTGGCACGTTTAGAAGCAATTCGTATGTTTCTAGCGTTTGCCTCATACAAGAAATTCAAGGTGTATCAAATGGACGTTAAGAGTTTGTTTCTTTACGGTGTGGTCAAGGAAGAGGTTTACGTCGGTCAACCTCCAGGCTTTGAAGATCCTATCCACCGGGATAAGGTCTATGTTCTGAACAAAGCATTATACGGGTTGCACCAAGCTCCATGCCAATGGTATGAGGAGCTGAGCACGTACCTTCTATCCAAAGGATTCAAACGCGGTTTGATAGACTGCACTCTGTTCACCAAAAGAACAGGGGATGACTTGTTTCTACTCCATATTTATGTTGATGACATTATTTTTGGAACTACTAATGAACTTTTGTGCAGAGAAATCGAAAAAGTGATGCAGGAAAAGTTCGAGATAAGTGCGATGGGAGAAATGCAGTTTTTCCTCGGACTGCAAGTGGAACAAAGACCAACGGGAATCTTTATTCACCAGACAAAATACGTTTCTGAAGTCTTGAGCTGATTCCAGATGGAAGATTCGAAGCCGATGGATACCCCGATCCAACCTACTCACAGGATTGGAGTTGACGCTAAGGGGGAGCTGACTGATCCTTTTACATACAGAGCAATCGTCGGATCTCTGATATATCTCACCGCATGTAGACCAGACATAATGTTTGCTACATGTCTCTGCGCACGATATCAATCGAAGCTGAAACAAAGTCATCTTGCAGCTGTCAAACGGATCTTATGATATCTGAAGGGTTGTCCGTCGAGAGGACTTTGGTACCCTAATGATGATAATTTTGACCTAATTGCTATTAGTGATGCAGATTGGGGCGGCTGTGACAAAGACAGCAAATCCACAACGGCTGGATGTCAATTTTTGGGGAGCAGGCTTGTGACCTGGCAGTGTAAGAAGCAGACGGCAGTCGCACTATCCACATGTGAATCAGAATATGTGTCAACTTCAAGTTGCTGTTCAAAGGTTCTGTGGATTCAACAGCAGATGTCGATTACGGTTTGCAATTTCTTAAAACCCTATTCACTGTGACAATGAAGCCGCAATTGCATTAACGAAAGACACGGTCAATCACTCAAAAGCTAAACATATCCGGATTAAGTATCACTTTATCCGTGATTGTTATGCCAAAGAGTTGATTGACATGGTCAAAATCCACACCGATTACCAACGTGCAGATCTTTTTACCAAAGCTTTCGATAGATCTCGATTCGAGTTTTTATTAAAAGCTAACGGTATAAAAGAGAAACAAGACTGATCATCACCTTTGTTTATCATTTTTTTAGTTTTTAGTTTTACTGTTTTTCAAAAATTCAAAAACCCAAAATATGTTTTACATTTTAGGGGGATTTATAGATTTTCAGAAAACCCAAAAACATTGAAAAATCCAAAAGGCCATAAAAATTAGAAAAAACCCAAAATGCTTTTCATGACAAAAAGAGGAAATGATAGTACATCAGTGGGGATCTGACACATGCTAAAGATTTGAAATGTTATATAAGCCGTGTGTTGAGTCTATGTGATGTGCTAGTAGGCTTCGTAGACCTATTACTTCGTGTTAGATACATACATATCAAACGAATTGCTATGTGGATGAACTCCTCATAGGCATATGGTCTTAGTACCGTAATTTCGTTTGATAGGGTATTTGTACAAAACTCGGAGGTTTCGGGTCGTTATGTTACTAGTTATCTGGGGATAGCCTTTCTGGTCTTTTGTCGCAAGGTTTTACGAAGCTAGATCAGACAGGGTATCTTGCTAAAAGAGCTTTAATGCCAAAACCTAAAAGTTACCGAATTGAGGAACTTTCCATGTATGACGATAATCAAAGATTATCTAATGCATCGTATCCAATCATTGATGCAAATCATGATTGATATTAGCCCTCAACCTGGTAGAGTGCATACGTTACTTTGCAGCATTGATTTGCTGACCTGTACACCTCTGTGCCTCAATACCTTGTAAAATTACAGATAACAAAAGCATAATCACGTGTTACAATGAGTCTTTGTGCAATTATTCCTTGATACGGGAGTATGTCGTGTGCATGGGAACCACAGACAATTTTGTTTATACTACAGATAATCATATCAAACAATGCACAAAAGTCTATATGAGAGCTTATGTGGATAACAATATCAGAAATTGCTAGATCACACATTGACTTTAATGATAATAAACACTAAAGATCAACGGTGTGATCAGATTTCTCAAAAACTGATATGATCCTCTTACCGGAAATTATAAAACATTTACTGCTTTATGTTTACATTCCTGCATTTTACATTTGTTCAAAATTTACAAAAACTCAAAAAGATTTTAGGTGTGTTTTAACATAAATTTCAGAAAAACCAAAAAGATTTTACATTTCTATGTTATTTTTTATAACAGATGGTGAATGATGGTCGTTTTCTGAAACTTGATGAACCATTTGAGTTTTGTGACTTTTAAATGTGAAATGATGAATTTTGGATGCTTAAAAGATGAGAGAAAGATTGAACGGGATTCGATTTTGAGATTTGGTAAAATGTTCAAAAATTCCAATCTCCATTCGCCCCTTTGATGGGTCGAATGTGGAATTTTCCTTTACATTCGAGCTTTTTAAAACGGTCGAATGTGAGTGTTCATGTGTATTTTGTACATTCGAACCCTGTTTCTACTTTCGAGCCTTTCAATAGGGTCGAATGTGGAAATAGTTTCACCTTCGCCCTGATAAAACGGTCGAATGTGGAGCCTATATATACAAGTCTGCACGTTCGAACCTTCATTCAAAAAAAAATTCAAATTTCTCAGATAACACAACCTTGTTGCTCGGTTTTTCTAGACCTTATAACATTGATCCTTACACTTTTCTGATCATTTTCATATCAAATACACAAGTAATCATCAAGGAATGAAGACAGATTGTTGATTATTGAGTTCGAACCCTAGTTTATGATTGTTGGACCATTTTTAGGGTGTTATCAATGCAATAGTTGATTAGGTTTTAGTCATAGATAGTTTTAGGGGAGAATGAACAACAATCTAGGTTAATTATAGTTTAATTGTGTCAATTTGATCTTTAAAAACTAATTAGACCTAGATTGCATTTGAAAACTATCTAAAACTATGTAATCGATGCAATTGATTGTTGGAAAAGGTTAATCGGTCATATTAGAAGATGAACAAATGAAAATGACATGTTTAGATGGTCAAAATTGAATTCTGAAAAATTGGTCATATGAACAGTCAGGTTCGACCGTTTAAGAAAGGTCGAAGGTGGCTTTTCTGGTCGAAGGTGACTTGTTCATAGGGACGAAGGTTGAATAAAGGTCGAATGAACATTTTTAAATGCAATTTTTCACATTCGAACCTTGTTTTCCACATTCGAACCCTGGATTTTCCACATTCAAACCTACGTAGGGTCGAAGGTGGACTTCCAAAAACCAAAATTTCAATTTTGCGAATTTTGTCCGTTTTTAATGAATTTTCATGTTTTGTTTTTGCAGATTTTCAAATGGCAGAACCTCAAAAGACTGATATTCCAGAAGGATCATCTGATAAAGCTGCTGGAAAGAAACCCGAAGAAGATTTACCATTTGAGGAGGCTCACAACTGCTGTGCTTTTCTTGGCGATATCAAGAAGCATACGGAATTCACTGGAATCATAGAGTTTTTGAAGCGTAGCAGAGTTGTTGATGCGATAGCCACACCTGCCATTATTTACAAAGATCATCAGGTGGATTTTTGGAAGAATGCGAGGATAGACTTTTGGGATAATCAAACTGCTATCGTTAGTAACATTCAAGGGAAGTTGGCGATAGTTACAAAGAGTGATATTCGTAAAGCATTGAGGTTGACAGATGAGACGACTGATCCAAGAAGTTTGTCATGGATAGAACAAAGGAAATGCTTCTTAAGAATGAAGTACAACGGACCAATCACAGATGGAGCCTTACACAAGGGTAAACTGTGTCCACAGTTTAAATACTTGGCTCGTGTGATGTTGCATGTATTTGTTTCCGTTAGTGGTCGCTACGATGTAATGAGGAAGAGCATTAGTTCATTGATGGTGGCTCTCATTCTGAACAAAACGTTCAATGTATCCGGGATGATATTGGATCACATGCTTGAACCATTAAAAGGTTTGAAGCACAAGAAGTTTTTACTATATCCCAGGTTTCTTCAAATGATTTTTTATCAGAAGTACAAGAAGTTGAGGAAAGATCCGACACAAATTTTGGTTCAAGATCATATGAGTTTGAACACATTGGTGAGGATGAAGGGTTATAAAGGGGTTCCTGAAAATGAAAGACCACCCCTGAAGAATCTGTTCGGGCACTTAATTAATCCTGATTATAAGGATCCACGTGTTGATAAGGCTAGAAATGCGAACAGTGAATCTGATAACGATGATCTTTTATTTCATGTCAATACTGAAGCAAAGAGAAAGCGACAAGTGGTGAATGTTGGTGCTAATAGTGGTAAAGGAAAGGGAAAAGAAAAGGAGGATGAGACTGTACCTCCAAAGAAAACATCAAGAAGACAGAAGAGTATGGCTAAGAAAGGTACAAGATTGGTTGATGAAGAGTCTATTGATTCAGAAGAGACTCAAGAAGACGGGAGATGGGATTTTCTGCTGATGAGACGGTTAAACAAACCAAGCCCAAGGCCACTATAGCTGGTGAGTCTGAAAGTCTCAACAAGACTTTAGAAGAACAGAGATTGAAGAGTCCGGTTGTGATGGACGATATAGATATGAGTCTTGGTATAGGTGCAGAAGATTTTAGTGGATCACCGATGGTTGGTGAAAAGCAAAAGAATCCTATGTATAAGAAGACATCAAAGGCAGATGAGATTGAAAAGCCAAAGAAGAGGAGAGCTAAAGAAGTAGAGATTCTGATTGCAGGAAAGAAAGTTCCTGAGGTATCAAGTTCTAAATCTGCTACTCCCGTAACATCCCCAGCAGCAAAGAAACGGAAGAAATCTGCTGCTGAGAAAACTGCTGATCCAACAGAAGACTTTAATGAGGCTATGGAAAGAGTCTTGAACAAGTTTAAGAAAAAGACTCCGGTTGCTGAGGCTTCAACACCAAAGGTAACTGTATCGAGTGATGTGATGAATGCAGTAAACCAGAAGCTTGCAGATATGATGAAGATCATTAGCCAGCAACAGCAAGAGATCAAGCAGTTGAGAAATAATGATAGGAAGATGTTGGATATTGTTGAGTCTTCACAAGAGAGTCAAGAAGGTTTGGAAGCAAAGATTAAACAACTTCAGGATGAAAATCAGAAGTTGTTAAAGCATGAACAGAGAAATACGAGAAGATACATTTCTTTGAGACTCGAGAATAAGCAAGTGAAGAAAGACAATAAGAGCTTAAGGAAGCTAATTGACGATCTTTATGAGAAAGCTCCTCAGTTGAAAGAAGAAGAGGAAGATAAAGAGCGTGAAGAAGAGCTTGTTGACTTTGAACCATCTGAATTAGAGGAAGAAAAAGAAGATGAAGAGTTAGAACAGGATGCCGGTGATGCTCCTGAGAAGAAAGATGATGATGAAAAAGATGGTTCTGGAGATGAGTTTGATAACAGTTCTGCTGATGATGATGATACTGATAAGTATAAATGTGAAAAGAGAGATGCTAGCAAAGATGCAGGAGAATCAAGTTCAAAAGCTCCTGGTGGTAACACTGATGATGATGATATTTTCTGGAATGAAAAGATCAGATCTTTATCTGATGAGGACAAAAAGTTATATCGTCAGATGTTGACAAAGAAAGTCTGGACGATTGAGCTGACATGAAAGTTTCCTGAAATATTTGAATCAGGTGATATGAGATTCGAGCTTGAGTATAACGATCCTGATCTTGAATATGGTGAAGTTTCTGCAGCAATTTCTAAAGAAATACTTGAAGGATTGGCTAAACAACTCGGGAAATCTCTTGAAGAATTGATAAGTGAGAATCAGATTCCTAATATTCCTGAGAAAGAAGCAGGAAATCACTCTGATGATAGAGATACTCCAGTCTTTGAGGATGTTGAGATGGAGGATATTACCAGTGATGAATATCCAGAATATTTCAAAGATAAACAGGATTCTGCATTTCCTGAATTTAAAGAAGAGATGTTAAGCCAAGCTGAGAAACTTGCACATGAAAAGAGTAAGAAGTTCGTTGATGAAGTCTTCAAGAACTCAGAAAGTCAGAAACCAACTGTTGAACAATCTGACGATCTGAAAAGCTTGTTGAGGAAGCTGAAAGAAAAAGAAGCCAACCAACCAAAGACTGAGATTCAGGGAGGTTTCTATAAATTTCATAACGAATTGTTCAAGGGAAGAGCTCTCGAGTGGAAATACCTAAGACAGCTAAGGTGTATTGCAGTGAAGTGGGAGAAGGGAATTCTGTATTTTAACAGATTCCATGACATCAAAACACTACCTTATTGGGATGTACGCGATGTCTGCCGACATACATTGTCAGGTGCAACTGTGAACAATGATGCAGTTGGCTACTTTGCAGATCGCATGGCTAGAGAGAGCAGAACAAAATGGGACGTGTTCACCCCACAGTATCCGAAGAGGAGTGTTCATAAGAAGATTAAAGATCAGATTACAGGGTTAAACAAAGTGACTTTGAAGTATAAACCACCGACCGTGTTAAAACATATTCCTTTGATGCCTATTCCACAACATTTTTCTAAAGATTTCATGTGGTGGTACTATGACTAGAAGACCGTAGAAGCTGTTATCTTACTGAAAGATGGGAGAGATGAATTCAAGAAGATACATTTATTTGATCCAATTTGGTTGATAAACTGCTCACACGAAGACATCATTATGTTGTATTACAACCCAATCTACTGTGAAGAGAAGGACAGCGAGCAAGCTCTGAAATACCAACGGGTGGTATGCTTGTGTTTCGCTTGGGATGTTAATGCGGGATGCGATTTTGACAAGAAACTGAGGAAGTTTGTGAAGATTACGAAAGAGAAGAAGAAACTGAAACAAACTTTCGAACCAGTCATGACGAAAGAGGAGAAGGCCTTATTGCGCATCAAGTTGATGAATAAGCAGATGGACGAAGAGCGAATGCAAAAGCAATCCAAGCAATAGTCGAGGGGGAGTTTGTTGATACATGTTTTACGACTAGTACTATTGGATTGCGCATTCAATTCTGTTTTGGCAAAAACGTAGGGTCGAAAGTGGAACTCAGAGGGTCGAAGGTGATTAAAACTGGTTGAAGGTAGAACATACAGGTCGAAGAAAGAATTTTGTAGGGCTATGTGCTGATTCGCCCAAATAAAGGGGCAAACCGGCACATTCGACCCTTACAGGGGGCGAATGTGCAGGCCTATATATAGTTTGATTATCATTTTCAAGTAATCTTTTGTCATTTGTTTCCCTCCTTCGATCTGGTTTTCTCCCTAGGGTTCTAGTTGAGTCTGGATATTGTTTATTTCATTGTAAACAAGGTTTTGTAAGTTTAATCAAGTATGTTTATGAATGAAATGGAATTTTAAAGGTGATTTGTGTGTTTTGTTGATATTATTATCATTTCGTAACTGATTCAGGGATTCCGCACCTGAATAGGTAGACTTGTTTGATCAAACTAATTGTTTATGACAAATCGATCCTCCTACAGATAGAGCAACTGACGTCTGCTTCTTGCATTGCCAGTTCACGAGCCTGCTCCCAAGAAATTGACATCCAACCATTGTGGATTTAGCGTCAATATCACAACCACCATAATCTGCATCACTAAAGGCAATAAAGTCAAAGTTATCATCATTAGGATACCAAAGTCCACGCGAGGGACAACCCTTTAGATAACGTAGGATTCTCTTGATAGTTGTAAGGTGACTCTGTTTCGGCTTCGATTGAAATCGAGCACAAAGACATGTAGTGAACATTATATCTGGCTGGGAAGTGGTCAAATACATTAAAGATCCAACGATGGCTCGATACGTATAAGGGCTGGTAAGCTCCCCCTTAGCATCAACTCCAATCCCGTGATTGGGTTGTATGGAGTGTCAATTGGCTTTGAATCCTCCATCTGGAATCGGCTCAAGACTTCGGATACATATTTCGTCTGGTGGATGAAGATCCCCAACGGCAATTAATCAACTTGCAATCCCAGAAAGAACTGCATCTCTCCCATAGAGCTCATCTTGAATTTTTCCTACATAACCTTTTCGAATTCCCTGCATAAAAGTTCATTAGTAGAACCAAATATAATGTCATCAACATAAATTTGCACTAGAAGCAAGTCACCCTCTGTTCGTTTCGTGAACAGGGTACAATCAACTAAACCTCTCTTGAATCCTTTGGATAGAACATATGTGCTGAGCTCCTCGTACCACTGTCTCGGGGCTTGGTGCAAACCATACAAAGCTTTGTTTAGCTTGTAGACCTTATCCCGGTGGATAGGATCCTCAAAACCCGGTGGTTTCTTGACATAAACTTCTTCCTTTACCACACCATAGAGAAAAGCACTTTTAACATACATCTGATACACCTTGAATTTCATGTAAGATGCATACGCAAGAAACATTCAGATTGCTTCTGTGACAACAATCACGATCCAGGTCAACATCCGCACGCATTTTACTTATTATTGTCATTTCATGTGCATAATTAGACATTTAGCACACACAATACCCCCCCCCCCGTCTAGTGAAGCATGGGTTATTCAGAAAACTCAACAGAGATCACGTGTTTATGTATACAAGACCCGAACAATCACTCAATAAGGATCAACCCACCCTAACACATGGTAACCACTCACTAACATGTGTATATGGATCACAGTTGTTACCACACATTGAACAACACATGTTCGCAATTAATGGGCATCGATACATGTCGATATCGTCAACAAGTATCTTGAAAACTAACTAAAACCCGACAATGTTGCCCCGAATGGATTTTCCTATATCTAAGGCGACTTGAGGTTATCAAAAGAACTAACTAGACATGGTACAAGTGTATGTTATCTAAACATGTGTATATCAACTAACCTTCAAAATCTTGTCACCATTCCAAACATATATTTGATAAGTTAAGGACACAATAACAAACAAACTTATCATGGAGCTCACAAGACCATAATCCTACCTATATATATGTATTTGTACACGGCATTACAAGCACACAACCATACATACCTATAATCGACTACACATGCACACACACACTTGACAAGTCCCTTTCCTGCAAATTCATAACCCCTTTTCTTTTGTTGATTTCGGCCGAAGGTTCCCAAGGACACCAAGTGTCCCTTTCATCTACAAACTTGTTATACTAAACTACGAAACATCCAAGGAAGCCCCATCATCCAACACAAAATGCAATTCCCTATTTTCCTCTCTAGGTGATAGGCTAGAAGGGGCAAAAACTTGGAAAAGCACATGTTGTTGCACCAATTTGCAAAACATGCTAGAATGTTGGACACAAGTCAACCTACCTCTTTTATAATCGGCTGCAACCCACCCAAGACCAACTCCCATGATCTTTCCAACTCATGACAACCACCCTTTCACTAATTAACCATCCTACAACTAAGAGTAGATACCTTGTATGAAGTCAACCCTTCCTCTTATAGCTACTACAAGACAATCGGCCGACATTCTTCTTGGTTGCTTCACCATCATCCACTATTTCCACAAGGAAAACACAAGAGGAGATCTTTGTCCCATGAAATGTCATTATCAACTCATGACACCAAAGATTGCATCAAAATGGAAACTAATCACCTCCATCATTGTCTTACAAGAAGAAGTTGCTACAATTATCATGACAAGCTTTAAAAACAATCGGCCAACTCACAATGTCGATGGCAACTTATCCATGACATAAGAGTCACACAAAACAAGAAACTTTCACTTATCAATGGGAACTAGAAAGCAAGAGGCCATCTTACCATGAATTACACTATAAAAGGGGGCCTTGTGTGAGCTTAAATCCTTGCACCAACACCACACAACACTCCCCTCTTCATCACTACACTTGGCCAAAGCCATCCTCCAACACACAAACCTTTCTTACACCCTAAACCAACCACTTACAAGCTACATTGGAAGGCTCGAGCTCAAGGGAAGGTACACGAGGCTTCTAGGATCGGTCCATTATCGCATTACACTAGGTAAGACCCACCAACACTTGTTTAATTCATTAACACTCGGCCCTAGTCATTCTTCACCCAAACTACCCCATTATGTGGTAACAATCATCATGAATCGACTAACACACCCACATTTAATGCTAAGTTGCACTCACGAGACACACAACAAGTCACCCAAAGGTGATCTGAGTCGACTGAGGCCCTGTAAGACTCGATAAATGGCTAAACATCTACTCATTTATAAATAAAGTGTAAACTATGTTTTGAAAGATTTCTCTAATCGGTTTTATCAAGAATACCCTCAAACCATCCTTAATATCTTTCGGCCATACTTTATTAAGGGTAAAAACTCATCTTGACATGCTACATGATTAAATATCGAGGCCATTGCTATGATTTAGTTTCGGCTATGCCTAACCGAACATATGTTAAGAAGGCTCTAACATATGTTAAACCTATGTTGAACACTGGGAAGGTTATAAACATATGTTAAAGTGCACGATTTTCAGAAACCAACCACACGTGTTGAATTGGTGTCCACTTAACCATAACAATATGAGGAAACCACCCTGTTTACATGAAAGGCCCGCTTAAAACACCCGGAGTTTCCGAAAATATTACACATAAGATGGTTATAAACCTCACGTGCACAAAAACATGGCCCACATACACTAAAACCAAGGTCCATGAATATCGGGTGAACAATATGTATGATAATCGACAAGAACTTGCAATTTACCATGCTCTAAATAATCATAGGGCAACCATTGTTCAAGAAGTAGCTATCTCACATTGTCGGCTTCACTAGATCACACTATCAGGTGAGTTTTCACGTCCCCATTTTACTATTCCTACATTTTGGGGAAAAACCTGCTACAACTATTTCATTATCATTCGGGTGTATATTCTATTTTGACTACCATGTGGAACATGAGACAATTGGTTCATGAGATCTCAATAGTCCTCGTCCTTACATTACACTGTAACCATTAGCTATCAAAGCCATGGAACACTTTAATAGATCTATTTGGTTGACACCCCCACCCTTGGTTAGTCGCTCTAACCAGTTACATACAAAGAGTGTTAGTATTCTACTTTATATACGTTGTCTTTAGTGTACAATGCACGAGGCACAACAGTCAAGAGGTTTGGTTATGGGACTCATGGTTTGCACAGTGATCATTCGCTTAGCTAGCTTATGATTGGTCATCCACAAATTACACAAATGTTTACTTGACATATATAAACCTGTGAACTCACCAACATTATGTTGACAAATCTTTTATGCATGTTTTCAGGTAACTGATGGAGAGCAGCGGGGTTTGAGAGAGGGGTCCAAGTATGCACTGGGTGGTACCACTATGGATGGGGTTTTGTCAAACCCGTAATGTTGTAATTTCAGATTCATGAATTTCAGACAATTTACTTGCTTTCAAACAGTGCTACTATGTTTTTAATAAGTTTATGACAACGACCATCCGTTGATGGTACTTTTTAATAAATCTGTGTGTGTTGCTTGTACCGTATGCTTGAAAACCTTTCGAGGTTGCATCCCCGTGTTTTCGCCTTGGCGGGGTGTGACAGATTGGTATCAGAGCATAAGGTTATAGCGAACTAAGATTCTTTCGAGTCAACTATAACCTAAAACTATTTTCGAAATGTTTTCATGAAGTACCACGCTGTCTCGCTTTGCAACTCTAAAATCTCAAGTTGCTCCACAATGATACATTGGTATGGTAGTTTATTTTGCTTACATACATGTTTATTTACATATGTATGCATGCATATGACAAGATCATGGCCATTACTATTGACCTCACTATTATGTCCGACTCTAAGCCTGACTATTTGGTGGATGACACACCCAAGGAGGATCTCCCACTCACCCAGCCTGCCCTTATCCCTTACGAGGCTCCTGACTTTCCTCATCACGGAGGAGGTTGGATCTTGGACTCTGAGATAGACATAGACCCAGCACCCTTGGTTAGGCGTACCTCGGATGACGACACCGATGATGACGTCCCACTTGCTGACCCGGACGTCCAGCATCCGGTGATTCCTTCCACCAGCCCTACTGCTTCGAGCCTGACCCCTTTTTTTGCATTGACTATACGGGCAGTATCCTCCAGCAGTACACTCCCCTTAAGAGGGTGCGACAGACTGTGGTCATAGCCCTCCCTGCTCGTACTTCGGTTGTTACCCGACCCGCCAACCCTATCCTTACCGGTGAGCCTGTCTTACCCGATGTCCCTATACCAGAGACACGTACCACGGAGGCACCTGTACCGGTGGTCTAGCCGTCGCCTTGACTGAGGAGGCGGTCACATGCCCGTAAACGGCCTTACCTTCTGTAACATCCGGCAAAAATCGATATGTTTCCGTACGTAATTAGTATATGTAATTAACGGTTTAAGTGCATCTTTAATTTAATTGGATTAATTTAACTAGTGCCGTAGAGAATAGCAAATTCCCCATAAGATGCATAGGAATGCACACGTTTAATGATGAAGCATGATAGGATCATGTGCGAATAAACTTATCCAGTATGGACGTTGGTGATTACCCGGTAAAAATTAAATAAACGAAAAGGATCCCGGACACCCAGGATATAAAATAAAGGGTATTTTCACAAAATATAATGTGTTTTGGAACTCCAAAACCATAAGTGAAAGTTTCACATACAAATCTCCCGGTAACGAATAAAGTGCGCGTACCGCACCCGGTACGCATATAACTTATAATCTCACCCAACGAAAGCCTAATTAACCAACCAACACTTAAACTAGGATATGTTTAAGGGTTATTAGAGGCTATTATAATGTCCAAATAACGCGTGATTAAAATCCGATTAAAACCCGACAAACCCCGAAAACTAAATATTTAAACATAACAAATAATACAAGATATTTTGTGGAAATGTGGGCCCCACTTGGCTTCAAAAAAATCAGCCAAGATCTTCCCCACATGACCAAATCTCTTTTGCTAGATATGGGATCCAAGTGTGAGGATATTAGGAAGATTATGTAAGATATGATGAAGATATGGAAGATTTGATAAGATTATATATAAGATATTGTGAGTACTTGCAAGATATACACAATCTCCATTTCCTTGATAATATCTCGGCCAAACACCCTCTTTAAAATCTATGCAAGATCACCCAAGATTACATATATCACATTCATATCCACACTAGATTTGCAAGAGATTTTTCATGTCCTTTGAAGATTTATATAAATCCTTTTTTTTTTGCTTCAAAACTTACGGCCAACCTCTCTTTGAAACACAATCTTTACAAAAATTTCATTAGTACATATGCATCCACATTTCAAGGGATTTAAATCCATGTTAGATTGCATATGATCTTTGAAAGATCATGAAGGATTATAAAGGGTCCATGTGAGAGCATACTTGATCAAACAAAGCAAATCTTCTTCTTCTTTTCTTCTTTGATGCCGTGAGGTTGCAAGAACACACACACAATTTTCTTTCAAGTTTTAACATCTCCAAAACACTCATAAACATCCATCTTCCAAACCCCCATTGTGTGTTTCAAGCTTGGAGCTTAACCACTAAGGAAGAACACACTAAACCCCATCATAATCAAGCATTGAAAGCTTCCCTAGCCTTGTGCTAGTTGTAAGTATTCTTGATCATGTTTTGCCTTTAAAAAGTTTATGTTTATTAGCTTAGAGCAAGTTGTACAAGGGGTGAACTTGAATAAGCTTTTCATAAGAAAACATATAATTTTAAAGACTAAAATGGTGTTTAGTTAGTGCGAATAAATTGAAAGGCTAGTGATGGATGTTAAGTATTCTTGTAGTTTTTATTAAAATAATGAATACTTGAAGAAAAATAGTGATTTGGGTAACACTTGTTAATGAAACTTGGATGAACTTGAAAAGTGATTTTAATCGTCTTAACTTAAGGATATAAGACTTGTTAAAGTGGTAAATACTAGTGAACATACACATGTATTTTGTATAAATGTGTATTTTTATAAAATGGAGTTTTATAAAAATATGGACTTTTTCTAACATATGGATATATATAAAATACAAAGGTTTTTATAAAAATGTTAGACAAACTAAAACTTGGAAGAACTTATATAAAAATGAACACTTTTATATAAATGGGAATATAAAAGTGTTGGAACATTTTTGTATATAAGTTGTCAAGTTTTGTGTTAAAAATACAAAAGTGTTTATAAAAACTTCCAAGTAATATGTGTTGGGAATTAGAAAGTTGAATAATACTTCTAGAAAACACATATTGGAGGACTTGGAAAAAGATTAACTATATAATTACATATAAGTTAAGAAATCGGACTTGGACGTGTTAACGAACTAAGACGTAAAAGCGGACAAACGAGAAAAATATCATTACGTCAAGATGAGTAAAATATATTTTAAGGAGTTAAAATATATATAACTTGGGTGAAAAATTTACATAACACTTTCCTAAGTGTTGGAAAAATATTCGTGGGAGAAAATATAACGCAAATAACCTAACGATTAAAAACGTTAAACGAACGTATGGACTTAACGAGGAAAATACATATATATATATATATATATATAATATATATATATATATATATATGTACACCGAACCGACGAGATCCTAGTATATTTACTTAATGGGAAAGTATACATATATACATATATATATATATATATATATATATATATGTTCAGCTCGACGAAATTCTAGTATATTTACTTAATGGGAAAGTAAATATACGGGAAGGAAAAACCGAGACGAGTAAATAATATATATATATATATATATATATATATGTACACCGAACCGACGAGATCCTAGTATATTTACTTAATGGGAAAGTAAATATACGGCGTGGTGAGTCGAGTCGGGCGTTAAAAATATATTATCGAACGACAAGACCTTAGTATATTTATTTGAATGGGAAAATAAATATACGGTAACGTGAGTCGTGTCGAGCGGCAAGGATATTATATCGAACGACGAGATCTTAAGTATAATTATTTAATGGGAAAATAATTATACGTTAAGTGAAGTTGAGTCGAGAATAATATTATACAAGTTAATTAATATTCATGAAAGTATAAATGTAACTTGTAACAATGGTAATCCATCACCAACGGACCTAGGACATATGTTTAATTAGACGGGGAATTATATGTAAATGGTAGTGTTGGGAGTTGGGTCTACAACTTGCCGGAGAAGCACACGCTATAGACTTAGTGACTTACACGCACTAGGACGTTCGTAGGTGCTTGATCACGGACTTGCTATTCTCTGCTATTTGATTGTACGATGTACATCAGGTGAGTTTCACGGCCCCATTCTACTGTTTTAACTGGGGGAAAGATATGTTTGTTAAACGTTGTCACATGTTGAAATGTTTTCAAAGGTTAAAATGAGATAAGTGGTATGATGAGTACTTGAGCAGTGATCGCCACTCGGGGTTGAGTCCTCTCTTCCGTAATCATTAATTCAGGAAAATGAAACCGAAGGAATATTTGGATAGTACTATTGGTGCCTGACAAGGCCCACCCCTAATCGATAGCGTCGATTAAGCATCGGCGTATGCCAGGGGTGCACGTATTCTGAAATTAAGTCGTTGGGTTCCGAGAAACGACTTGGAGCGGGGCATTGTTATTGTATGCGCGTGAAAGGATCGATAAGCTACAAAGACAATCAAACAATTTAGTTTTGGGTGCGGAATCCCCAAAACCAGCACAAAATGATAACTAATCAGATAAACACACACAAATCATCATTTTCAAACGTTTTCATTAATAATCAAACTTGAATACACGTAGAAAAGTGATTAAAATCAAGGACTCGACGCAAAACAAGTTTATAAAAAGTTACAGAGAGAATTCAGAAAGTGGCGAGAAATAAATGACTCAAAGTTAGCTACAAAAACTGAGTTTGCCTATTTATAGACTGCACATTCGCCCACTTTGTTCGTGCGAATGTGCAGGTTCGCCCACTTTGAACGGTCGAACCAAACTCTATAATAAACATTCTTCATTCGCCCAAAATGCTTCCTTCGCACCCTTGAAAACTCTCCTTCGCACCATCAAATACCTTCCTTCGCACCAACGACAGGAAACAAAAACATATGATTTATCCAATCCAAAGCATTAGTCGCACATATGCACTTACAAACTCCCCCTCGACTATTGCTTGGATTGTAGTCTTCGCTGTTCATCCATGTGCTTGTTCATTATTCTGATGTGTCGTATAATCTTTTGTTCTCTAGTCAGTTCCGGTTCCTGAAATGTCTTCTTCTTTGTTTTCTTCACAGGCACAGTCTTCTCAACAGTTTTTCCCAACTTCTGTTCATAATCACATCCAGCGTTGATGTCATATGCAAAGCACAGAAATACCACACGTTGGTATTTTCCTGCTTGTTCAGCATCTTTTGCGTCTGAGTAGATAGGATTATAGTATAACATAATGATATCCTCATGTGAGCAATTAATTAGCCACATAGGATCAAAGATAAGCACCTTCTTATAATCCTTCTCACCATCTTTTAACACAATTACGGCCTCTGCTCTCTTCCAATCATAGTACCACCATATAAAGTCTTTAGCGAAATGCTGAGGAATATGCAACAACGGAATTTTCTTCAGCACCCGCGGTGGTTTATACTTCAAAGTAACCTTGGGCAACCCAGTTATCTCATTAATTTCCTTCTTGTGTTCAATCCTCTTTGGATACTGGGGTCTAAACAGATTCCACTCGGTTCGACTCTCACGGGTCATCTTCTCAGCAAAATAATCAATCTGGCTATTTGGCGCTCCCGTTAGACGGTGACGACAAATATCCCTGATTGCCCAGTAAGGAAGAGTCTTTAAGTGATGAAACTTCTCAAAGTATAGAATACCTTTCTCCCATTTCACCGCAAAACACCTAAGCTCTTTGACAAACTTCCAGGCCAAGGCACGGCCTTTGAACATACTGCTATGAAGTTTGTAGAAGCTTCCCTGAATATCAGCTTTAGGGCGGTTATTCTCCTTCTCCTTTAGTTTCCTCAACAACTCCTTCAAACTGTCTGTTTGTTCGAACCGAGGCTTTTCATGCCCTTCAAAGATGTGATCTTCAAATATCTTACTCTTCTCTTTGGCTATTTTCTCAACATGGTTTAGCAATTCGTCTGAGAAAGAAAATCCACATTCTTGATTTGTTCTGAAATATTGTGGATATTCATCGCTCGTAATATCTTCCATCTCGACTTCCTCGAATGCAGGAACATCACGATCATCTGAGTGATTTCCAGCTTCTTTCTCAGGAATCTTAGGAATAAAATTATCAGCAAGTAATTCTTCTAACGTCTTACCCACTTGCTTTGCTAAACCTTCCAAAATTTCTTTTGAAATAGCTGCAGACACTTCCCCATCCTCAAGATCAGGGTCATCATATTCCAATTCGAAAAGTTTATTATCAGACTCAAATATTTCAGGAAACCTGCTAGTCATGTCTATCGTCCAGACTCGATCGGTTAACATCTGACGATACTTAGTCTTATCTTCTTCAGACAATGACTTTAATCTTTCGTTCCAGAAAATATCTTCATCATCTACATTCTCACCCGGAGCTTTCGAACTTGATTCTCCACCCTTACCTGTTTCACACTTTTCATATGAAAACTGTTCAGCGTCATCATTATCATCATCACTATCATCAGAAGCAGAGCCGCTTTCACCTGAACCATCACTCGAACCATCATCACCATCATTATCGTCTTTCTTCTTCTTCTTAGTATCATTACCAGCATCTTCATCTAACTCATCATCTTCATCTTCATCTTCATCTGATGGTTCATAATCAACCTGTTGTTCATCTAACTCTTTGTCTTCCTCACCAGCTTGAAGTTGAGGAGCTCGATTGTACAAGTCTTGAATCAGATTATCCATTTTCTTGTTATTCTTCTTCAGTTCTTTGTTCTCCTCCTTCAAAGCCATTATTCTTCTAGTATTTCGTTGCTCATGCTTTAGCAACTTTCTATTTTCCCTCTTCAACCTCTTGATGGTTTTCTTCATCAAAGCACTATCATCCGCTGATGTGACTACAACCTCTAACATCTTTTTGTCATTCGATTTCAACTGTTCAATCTCACTCTGCTGTTTGTTAATGATATTCATCATTTTAGTCAGTCTTTGATTAACAGCATCCATAACATCACTATCAACAGAAACCTTTTTCTTAGCAGGTTGTTCAACAACTTCTTGCATTTTGCCTTTTCTCATTTTCTTCAGCACATTATCCAATGCTTCATTCACATCATCCATTGGAATTCCTTTTGTTTGTGGTGTGCTTGAAGTTGTTGTGGTTTTCTGTTTCTTCTGTACCTGCTCAGCAACCGGTGACTTTGAACTAGTAGCTGGTGGTAAATTCTTTCCAGCCATCAACATTTCTAGCTCTTTCTTTCTCTTCAAACTTGGTTTCTCCTGTTTCTTCTTTTTCTTTGCTTGAACAGGAGAACCAGCTTCAATATCATCCATATTCAAAATAACTTCAATTACTTCGTCTTGAATTGGACTCTTATCTCCTTGTACTTCAGCATCAGCAGACGCACCAGCCTCAGTGGCCTTGGGCAAGGTGGTCTCAACGGTTTCAGCTTCAGAATTCCATCTCTCATCTTCTTGTGTCTCTTCAGAATCAATAGACACCTCATCAACCAAATGTAAACCTTTCTGAGCTTTACTCTTCTGCCTCCTCGGTACAGACTTTGGTTTCTCTTTTTCAGGTTCAACAACATTCAATACTACCTCTTTCTTCTTCATTTTACCACCTTTTGCACCCACATTCACTATCTGTCTCTTTCGCTTTGCATCAGGATCAATATGATGTAAAGGATCATCAGTATCAGAATTGCTATCATCATGTCTCACTAACTCTTCTCCTGGATCTTCATAATCAAGTCTTGCTAAGTGTCCAAATAAACGCCTAACAGGAGGACGTTCATTAGCTGATAAGCCTTTGTAGGCTTTCATTCTGGCAAGTGTGTTCAATGTCATGTGTTCTTGAACAACAATATGTTTGGGATCCTTTTTCAAGTCTTTATATTTGTTGTCAAACACCATCTGTAAAAAGCGAGGATATAGCAAAAACTTCAGTGTTCTCGTGCCATTAACCGGCTCAAGTAAATGATCCATAAGCATGCCAGAAACATTGAACGGTTTGTTCAATATTAATGCAACCATCATAGAGCTTATGCTTTTCCTCATCAAGTCATATCCACCCGCAGCCGATCCAAATACATGAATCAAAACATGTGCCAAATATTTAAACTGAGGGCACAGTTTTCCTTTATGTAGAGAACCATCGGTGATAGGACCATTATATTTCATCCTCAAGAAACACTTGCGCTGTTCCATGAATCCCAACTCTTTAGGGTCCGTCTTCTCATCATTCAAATTCAACGCCTCTCGTAAATCTTGTTCACAAACAATTATTCTCTGTCCTTGAACCTTGCTTGTCAAACATGACACACAATTCCAAAAATCCAGCTTCGCGTTTGACCAAAACTCCTGCATAATGTCACGGTAAATGACGGTTGGTGTAGCAATCGCGACAATCACTCTACATCTCTTCAAAAACTCTATAATCTCAACAAATTCGGTATGCTTCTTGACATCTCCCAAATAAGCACAGCAGTTGTGTGCGTTCTCGAAATCTAGCTGCTTTGGTGGTACAGTCTTAGCAGGTTGTGAGGACGATCCTGCTTGTTCGGTAGTTTTCTCTGGCTCGGACATGTTTAAAATCTGCAAAACAAATCAAAAACACATGTTAGAAATCATAAAATTTCAAAAATTGAAAATTTTGATATTTACATTCTCATTCGCCCAGTCGGGAGTGCCAATGAGATTTTCATAAGGTTCGAATGTGTAATTTTGGTGCGAATGTGATATTTTTGGGTTCGAATGTAAAAGTTTTGACACATAGTTTTCATTCGACCAATTTTCCTTCATTCGACCATTTTTATTTCCTTCGCCCAAACGACAAGGGGCGAATAAGTCTGTTCAATTCAAAATTTCAATAATGCAATTAACCGATTCTAAACATGATTATTTGATTGCAATACAACCTAAACCTGCCGATTAAGCTTTTAAACTAACAATTATCATTCTAAGTTCATTATATGTGTGTTTTTATTTGAAAACTAGGGTTCGAACTGAGTAATGATCATAAACATCAATCTGATGTTTGTTAAACCTAGATTTTCAGTTTTTCTCCCCCTAAAACACTCATATTATGAATCTAATTCAACAATTGAAACAATAACGGTGTTTAAAACAGATTTTAGAAATTTAGGGCTTGAATTGAAAAACAGCGATTAATCCTTGGAAAATGGATTTTAACCTGAAACAAATATAGCAAAATGATCAGTAGATGAATGCGAACACAATGGTATATTGCAAAACAATCAGGCAACAAGGTGACTTTATATGAAAAATCTGTGAGAAAATAAATGAGGGTCGAATGAGCTGGAAAGCCTTATATAGACAGCCTCCTTCGCCCGTTTTGTTCATGCGAAGGAGAAGCTTTTGGCTCCTTCGACCCTACTGAAAGGGTTCGAATGAGGCAAAAGGGTTCGAATGAACATCAGTTCAAGAACTCTCTCCTTCGCCCGTTCAATTCGTTCGAAAGAGCTGGAAAAATTTCTCATTCGACCAAACGAATGGACGAATGTAAAATGAAATTTTTGAATATTTTCCAAATCTCAAAAACGAATCCCAGTTCAATTATTTCTCAATTTTAAGCATCCAATCATCATATTTTCACATTTTAAAGATCACAAAACTCAATTGGTGTACCAGGTTTTAGAAAATCGACATCAACCACCATCAGTTATCAAAAATAAGATGAAAAAGAAAAATCTTTTTGGATTTTCTAAAGTTTATGCTAAAACACACTAAAATCTTTTTGAGTTTTGTAATTTTTGACAGTAAAGTAAAATGCAAAAATGTAAATGAAAAACTGTAAATGTTTTTGTGATTCCGGTAAAGGGATCATATCAGTTTATGAGAAATCTGATCACACCGTTGATCTTTTTGAAATTATTATCATTAAAGACAATGTGTGATCTGGCAATTGCTGATATTGTGATCCACATAAACTCACATGCAGACTTTTGTGCAGTGCTTTATACTGATACAGATAGTTATAATATAAACTCAATTGTCTGTGGTTCCCACGCACACGACATACTCCCGTATTAAGAAGTAAATGCACAAAGACTCATTGTAAAGCGTGATTATGCTTTTGTTGTCTGTAATTGTACAAGATATAATGCATAGAGGTATACAGGTCAGCAAATTAATGCAGCAGAGTAACATATGCACTATACCAGGTTGAGGACTGATATTAATCATGATTTGCATCAATGATCAATACGATGTAATAGATAATCTTTGATTATCATATAACATGAAAAGTTCCTCAATTCGGTAACTTTAGGATTTGGCATATAGCTCTTTTATAAAGACACCCTGTCTGATCTAGGTCCGTAATGACTTACAGCAGAAGATCAGAGAGGCTATCTCCAGACAACTAATAACATAAAGACCCTAAACCTCCGAGTTTTGTACAAATACCCTATCAAACGAAATTACGGTACTAAGACCATATGCCCATGAGGAGTTCATCCACACAACAAATCGTTTGATATGTATGTATCAGGCACGCAGTAATAGGTCTACGAAGCCTATCAGCACATCACACAGACTCAGACACACGCCCTATATAGCATTACATTATTTAGAATGTGTCAGATCCCCACTGATGTACTATCATTTCCCTTTATACTCCAGGAAATCATTTTAGAATTTTCTGATTTTTATAGATTTTCGAATTTACTGTTCCCAAGGATAAGCTGGAGCATTTCAAATATGTGACTGCCCAGATATCGTTTGTTCACAGAAATCTGACGGCATTAATCTAAGGGAAGAAGATATAGCAGTCAGCAAAGAAATTTTCTAATTTTTATGGATTTTAAAATTTTTAATGTTTTTGGATTTTCGAAATTTTTCTGAAAAGCAGTAAAAATTTAAACAAAAAAAAAATGATAGACTGAGGTGGTGATCAGTCTTGTTTTTCTTTAATACCATTAGCTTTTAAAAGATAATCAAATCTGGATTTGTCAAAAGCTTTGGTAAAAAGATCTGCGCGTTGGTAATCAGTGTGGATTTTGACCATATCGATCAACTCTTTAGCATAACAATCACGGATAAAATGATATTTAATCCGGATATGTTTAGCCTTTGAGTGATTTACTAAGTCTTTTGTTAATGCGATTGCGGCCTCATTATCACAGTAAATAGGGGTTTTAAGAAATTGCAAACCGTAATCCACCATCTGCTGTTGGATCCAAAGAACCTGTGAGCAGCAGCTCGATGCTGAAACGTATTCTGTTTCACATGTGGATAGTGCAACTGCGGTTTGTTTCTTGCATTGCCAGGTCACGAGCCTGCTCCCCATAAACTGACATCCAGCCGTTGTGGATTTGCTGTCTTTGTCACAGCCGCCCCAATCTGCATCACTAAAAGCGATTAGGTCAAAATTATCATCATGAGGGTACCATAGTCCTTTTGATGGACAACCCTTCAGATATCTAAGGATACGCTTCACGGCTGCTAAATGACTTTGTTTCGGCTTCGATTGGTAACGAGCACAAAGACATGTCGCGAACATTATATCAGGCCTAGACGCTGTTAGGTACATCAGAGATCCGATGATTGCTCTGAATGTAAATGGATCTGTCAGCTCCCCCTTAAGGTCAACTCCAATCCCGTGATTGGGTTGTATCGGGGTATCCATCGGCTTGGAATCATCCATCTGGAACCGGCTCAAGACTTCAGATACGTATTTGGTTTGGTGAATAAAGATCCCCGTTGGTCTTTGCTCCACCTGCAAGCCGAGGAAAAACTGCATTTCCCCCATAGCGCTCATCTCGAACTTCTCCTGCATAACTTGTTCAAATTCCCTGCACAGAAGTTCGTTAGTAGACCCGAAAATAATGTCATCAACATAAATTTGTACTAGAAGCAAGTCATCTCCTGATCTTTTCGTAAACAGGGTGCAGTCAACCATTCCGCGTTTGAATCCTTTCGAGAGAAGATACGTGCTCAGCTCCTCATACCATTGCCTCGGAGCTTGGTGCAAACCATACAGTGCTTTGTTTAAAACATAAACCTTATCCCGGTGGATTGGGTCTTCAAAGCCCGGTGGTTGACCAACGTAAACTTCCTCTTTGACCACACCGTAAAGAAAAGCGCTCTTTACATCCATCTGATACACCTTAAATTTCTTCCATGATGCAAACGCGAGGAACATTCTGATAGCTTCCAAGCGTGCAACCGGTGCATAGATTTCATTGTAGTCGATTCCTTCAACCTGATGAAAACCTTGAACGACCAAACGAGCTTTGTTTCGCACAATGACTCCTCTATCATCTTTCTTGCACTTAAACACCCATTTAGTGCCTATCTTCTTCCTTCCAGGAGGTAAATCAGTCAGGGTCCATACACCAAGTTTCTGGAATTGTAATAACTCTTCCTGCATTGCTTCCACCCAGGCGTCATCCAAAAGAGCATCCTTGTATGTCCGCGGCTCGACCTGCGAAACATAACAAGCAAATGACCAGTCATTCTGAAAACCAGATTTCTGAATTTTGGCATATAAAGCAAGATTGCCAATGTTTTCTGGTGCTTGAGCATTCTTCAGCTGTCCTCTTGTCATCACACTGCTACCAGGATCACCAATAACTTGTTCAAGCGGGTGTATCCGATGTATCCGAGATTCCGGATAATCAGGTACTTGTACTCCCGTCTGAGTTGTCAAATTCTCTGTAGAATCCAGATCATTACCCACATTCGATGTTGAAGCATCAGTAGTAGATGGGTTCACTGGTGGTGTCACTGTAGCATTGTCCAGAATAGCTTCACTTGTTGCATCATCGTCTTCGTATTCTGATTCGGATGAATTAAGCGATGTAGAAGCTTCTTGGAACACCTCTTCTTCCAATACAGGAGCAGTGGCATCATTAGAAGCTGCTTGGGGGTTTACCGTGATCGGACGCACTAACGGTGAAGTTACGGCGTTTTCGACCTCGTAGTATAATCGAAGTACAGCTTCTTCAACCATGCTATCTAGATTGAATGATTCAAAGAAATCTTTGTAATCAAACATCCAATCTGGTCCTCCACCCTGTACATTTTGTGTATATCTTTGAACTTCGACATTAGCCCACTCCTCGACTTTTCTAGTTCTTTTGTTGAATACCCGTTTTAATGGGGTTGCATATCCAACAAAATAACCTTCTTCAGCCTTTGGTGCAAACTTTTCCGAAGGATTCAGCATTGTACATGGGGCACCAAATGATTATAGATACTCAAGATTCGGCTTGCGACGGTTCAACAGCTCATAAGAAGTCTTGCCAAACTTCTTCACTGTCAAAACACGGTTAAGAGTATAGCATGCCGCGTAAATAGCTTCGTTCCAGAACATGACTGGAAGATTTGAATCCGCAAGCATAGTTCTCGCCGTCTCTATAAGAGTCCTGTTCTTTCTCTCTGCGACACCGTTCTGCTGGGGTGTGTACGGAGCACTATATTCATGATGAATTCCTTTGTTTGCACAAAGATCTTCCATCTGAGCATTTTTAAACTCCGTCCCATTGTCACTCCGGATTCTTTTGATCTTCAGACCATATAAATTCTCCAGACGTGTAAACAGAACCTTCAAGTTGTCAAAAGTGTCGCTTTTCTGATGCAAACACATTACCCATGAAAATCTAGAATAATCATCAGTCACCACAAGACAGTATAACTCTCCGGCATGACTTTTACGTCTGACTGGACCGAATAAATCCATATGCAAACGTTCAAGTGGCAGCTCAACAGAATTAACTTTCTTTGGTCTATGGGATTGTTTGTGCTGCTTGCCCTTCTTGCAACTGATACACTTGTCATTCAGATGGAAGTGTTTGACATTAACTCCCGTGACAAGTTCATTCTTCACAAGCTGATTCATTTTTCTCAAATGGATGTGTCCCATTCTCCTATGCCACATAATGGATTCTTTTTCTGTAGCCTTGGAGAGGAAACACGTGACTTGGCCATGGGTGGTCATTGCTTTAGACATGTCGAGAATATACAAGTTGTTAACTCTCGGTGCCTTCAGCATCACCCACTCTTTTGGTAACTCAAACCCAGGTTTCAAGATATAACAGGATTTGTCATCAAAATACACTGAAAATTGTTTATCACAAATCTGACTAACACTGAGCAAATTATAGTCTATTTGTTTCACATAAGAAATCCGCTCAAATGTTACGACCCCATTGCTTACACTCCCCTCCATAGTAATGTAGCCTCCCTTATTTCCAGCAAATGCCACATAACCTCCGTTAATGTTTTTGATGTCAAAGAGTAGCGCGAGGTCCCCTGTCATGTGACCAGAAGCTCCACTGTCAACAATCCATAGACTGCTAACAGGGCCAGCTGGAGCTCCCTGCACATTTAAAGTAGATCAATTAG
The DNA here is from genome assembly GCA_030844895.1 of Ambrosia x helenae. Classification (NCBI taxonomy): domain Eukaryota; kingdom Viridiplantae; phylum Streptophyta; class Magnoliopsida; order Asterales; family Asteraceae; genus Ambrosia; species Ambrosia x helenae. The sequence goes on from CM061225.1 coordinate 31,164,976, forward strand.
TTCTTTCGGGGGACCCAAGCCTGTTTGGTCTTGGGTCTTTGAACAGGTTGTTTCAAAGAGTCTTTTGAATCACAAACAACTTGGGTTACTTCAACCCCTTTCTCCTTACCAACAACTTTTTCTTTCTCATTCTTCTTGCTCTGTGAAGTAGAGGCTCCTTCAGATTCCTTAGATGACCAAGATTGCTCAGATCTTTTCAAGATCCGAATCTGAGATTTTGAAGTCTCAGTCGGTTTCGTTACTTCTTCCTTAAAAGCAACCTTCTTGGTTACCTTCTCTGATTTAACAGAGACAGGTCCAACTGATTGTTTACCATTAGGTTTAGAAGTAACCTTTTTGGTATTAGCAGTTGAGTTCATCTGAGGTTTCTTACCAGATTTATCAGTGATCATCCGGTTGTACTTATCATACATCATCGGTCGATTTTCCCCCTTGTTGTAAAAATTGTTTTGATTATAAAAATGTTGTTGGGGAAAATTCCGCCTCTGTTGATAGCCATAATTGTCAACCGGATACTCATGATATTGCCTCATTTCCACCTCGTGCCTTTTGTGTCGTACATATGGGCAGGCGGCAAGTAAATGTCCCCGTTCCCCACACTTATAACACGCACGGTATTCCTCGTAGTTTTCCTTGATCGGCGACTTGGAAAAACTAGCAATGGGATATCGATCGACCATGCATTGTTTCCTTAAACTCTCAGGAGCTGGGTCCTTCGAGTAAGTCGGTTCAATAAAACTATTTTCTTTATGCACAGGCAAAACAAACTGTGTGACATTGACCTTTGCTTCTTTTTCCGAATAAATTTTGTCTAAAATCTCTTGAGGAATGTCGTTGGTCCTTTCAAATTTCGGGAACCAAATCGTACTTTCCTGCCAGATCTTTTCGATTTTTGTGGAATTGACAAACTTAATCGGAAACTCATCATCAGATAAAATCTTATCGGAGCCTTGCATCCGATAGAAGATTTTGACAGGTTTATCACACACTTCATTGCTCACATCATTGTTTTTCTCAGATTTTAAATCATTTTTCTTCTCAACCGGTTTTACCACATTTTTCTCAGTTTTAATTTCAACTTTCTTTTCAACCGGTTTTCTCTCATTCTTTTCAACCTTTTTAACCTTTTCCTTTTCAAAACTTTTACCAACAAACTTATCATTTTTCTTACTCTCATGTTTGCGATGAGCATTTGCCATTGGATGGATTATCTGAGACGGTGAGACTGGCTCAGTAGTGATTATATGATTTTCATCAGGGATATCACTATCACTTTCAACCGTCTCAGATGATTCATCTTCTTCATCTGAATCATCAGTAGCGACCACACCCTCTGTATTTCCCAATACTGGTCTCACATCAGAATATGGATCCCCGACACTGGAAGTGTTAGGTTCATTTTCTGGTGTGGGATCAGGATGAATTAAAGTCTCCGGTGGTATTGCATGTAAAGTGTGATTCTCAAACAACACCGGAGATGGAACTGACTTATAGTTTGCACTATTTGTCTGGGAGGGTTCTTCAATGATATGATCAACTACGTATGCAATGTGCTTGTAACTTTCTAGTTTCTTGTTAACTTTTTCCGCAAAGCACTTGATGGTTGCCATTTCTAATTTAGTGTTTTCCATTTCATTGATGTAATTATTAATGGCAAGTTGTTTAATAGATAATGTCTTTTTCAATTCTGACACATCCTTTTTATAACCATCAAGAACTTTGTTGAAATCTTTTAAGTCCTTTTGATAAATCTGACAGTTGAGTTTTGCACTCTCAAGTTGAACCTTGAGAAGCTTATTTTCATCAGTCAGTTTTTCAAAATCAGCACACTTTTCACATTTAACACAAGATTGAGTTTCAGAACTTACCGGCTTAGGAGGTTCTATCATGGCCATTAGAGCAAAGTGAGCTTCCTTTCCTGCAAAAAATTTGGAGTAGTCAATCTTGGTGCATGCATCATCCACCATACATGACTTGCGAGTCATTAGGAAGTCAGCTTCAGCTAGCAATTGGTCAATATCATCATCTAGTGAATTCACATTAGTCTCTGAGTCAGATTCGCTCTCCATATCCGAGTACGCTGAATCATATTGATCTCCAACATCGGTGACAGAATCAAGAATCATCCCCGATCTCTTGTCTTCACCTTCAGCAATCACATCATCATTCACTTCTTCAATCTTCAACTCTGAAACCTTTTCAATCACAACCTCTTCTTCAACTTCCTCATTATCATCCAACTTCATCTGCTGTGCCACACATGCAACATTCCCAGCAGTGATTTCCTCTACCCCCAATTGCAAACCAGTCCAGTCAAAACCTTCATCCTTTTGAATAACAAGTGCTTGGTTTTGAGTATCAGTTTGGTTTTGGTTTTGTGTGTTAGGTGTAGAAATAGGAACAATAGTTCGGTTTGGGATTTGTTGAGGTTGGTTTTGTGTTGTGGATTGTCTGGTGTTGTTGTTTTGTTGACGGTTCTGGTTAGTGTTTTGATTTTGTGGTTGAAAGCTTGATATGTTTGGACTGTTGTAAGACACTTGATTCTGGTTTTGGTTTTGTCGGTTTTGGTATGAAGAATTGAAAGGATTTCGGTTACCTTGTTGTGCTGGTTGTGTGCACTCCCTTTTAAAATGTCCCTTTTCACCACAGTTAAAGCAAGTAACCTTTGCTTTGTTGAATCCGTATGTGGTATTGGGAGAGGTTGAGAGATCAGTCCTGCCAGTCTTCTGAATGAAATCAGTGGCTCTTCTCATAATGCTTGCAAAAGCCCACTGAATGTCCATCAACTCCATTTCCTCTTTATCGATTTGAGCATAGTCCTCATTGGTAAGATTATTGTTACCAATTTGACTTGCTACCAAACCGTTGTAAGAAGCAACCATGGCAGATACTAAAGCAACATGCTGTTGAGCAATTTCAACAGTCACATTGTTAAGGTTTGATGTCTCTAACACAATCGGGTTTTGACTTGATTGTGCTTGAGTAATCTGCATCTGGTTCACTTGAGGATATTGTTGTTGTTGTTGCTGTTGACTTGAAGTATAGCATGCGGCTTGTTGTAATGGTGAAAATGGTGGAATAAAGTTTTGTGTTTGATATGGTTGTTGTGTGTATGATGGTGTGTAAGATGAAGTTTGAGCAAGGTAGTTAATGGGTGCCTTTGGTGGTTCAACAATGTTAGACACACATGCTATGTGAGGTGCAACAGTAGATATGGTGCTTGAAGCAGAAAGAGAGTTAGATGTTCCACTCACATATAAATCAGGATTCTGTGGAATCTGAGCTCTCTTAGCTTTTCTCTTTTCCTCCATCTCTTTGTTTTCCAGCTTTTGAATGAACTCATTAATGGTCCAATACTGGTAAGCATCCTTCTCCTTCAACACTTCAATATGTTGATTCCAATAGGGTGGTAATGCATCAGCAAATTTATCAACTAATTCCGTCATTGGAATGCTGATTTCATAGCTCGACAATTCAGTGAGCAAATGGCAGTACCTTGGAACCAACTCTTTTAGGGTCTCATTACCCATATAACTGAAGTTTTCAAACTCCTTTCGAAGCTCCTCCATCCTAAGCTTCCTGGTCTTCTCATTTCCATCATGACGATTTCTCAGCACATCCCAAAGTTGTTTGGATGTAGTGCACGATCCAAACTGATGTAATAGATCAGTGTTGATCGCCTGAGATAGCTGAGAAAATGCTTTCTTCTCTATAGCAAACCTTTTCTTCTCGTCATCCGCCAAATTCTCCAAAGGGATTGGTTCTCCAGTATTCTCTAGAATAGGAGCAACGTAACCCTTCACAATCATTTGCCATGCTTCTGCTCCTTCAAGTCCTTGTCCCTCAACGTGAATCTTAAACTTCGTCTTCCAAGTGTTATACTCCTTCATGTCCATTAACTTCGGTGGACGATTGCCGCTTCCAGAAGATAGATCATGAATAAGAGTAGAAATAGCGTTGGTCGTCTGGGAATGGACTGATGCTGCTGCGACTCCCCAATAGTTATCAATCGGTTGTGGTACTGATTGAACAACTTGTTGTGGTGCCGAACTAGTCATAGCCATATAATTGATCGGCTGTGATGGTTGACTAGTCTTTTGTGCCGCTACTGTCCACGGATCTTGAATCTGTTGTTGTTGTGGTGCTTGAGTTGGTCTAGGGGTTGTTGGAAAGTTCCACATTGTATCCTGCAAACAATCAAACAAACAAACACGAAACGATTAAAAAAATTTTCAAAAACAGAAAAACTCCTTCGTATGAACGGAGGTGCGAATGAGAAAAATCTTCTCTTTCGACCAAATAATCTGATACGAATGTGGAAAACAAATATCAAATCTCCTTCGACCGCTTAAGTCTTCCTTCGACCGTTCTACTAATCTCCTTCGACCGAACGATTATACGAATGAGACACAATAGTGCGAATGAAAAATATAAGCAATCAAAGTTCACTTTCGACCACTAAAATCACTCTTTCGACCACAAAACACTCTTTCGACCTAATAAATTCCCACTTTCGACCGAATTCTCTCGTTCGACCCCTGTGATTTCAAAAACGGTTATTCTTTGAAAATCAGTTAGATTTGATCATGTTTATCAAAAGTTGAGGGATTTTGATGATCTTTATCAGGTTTTGAATCGGATGAAATTTGGAACAACTTTAATAAAGTGAATTATCCAATTCAAACTCAAAATCAAGGTGAAATCAATCAAAAACACATCATTTCAGTTTGTTCACTTAAAACAGAAAATTTTTGATCAATTTTGGGTCAAAATCAACTGAGAAACTATCAATTTGTGGTTGTTTGATTCAGAATGGCTCTGATACCACTTTGTATGCGCGTGAAAGGATCGATAAGCTACAAAGACAATCAAACAATTTAGTTTTGGGTGCGGAATCCCCAAAACCAGCACAAAATGATAACTAATCAGATAAACACACACAAATCATCATTTTCAAACGTTTTCATTAATAATCAAACTTGAATACACGTAGAAAAGTGATTACAATCAAGGACTCGACGCAAAACAAGTTTATAAAAAGTTACAGAGAGAATTCAGAAAGTGGCGAGAAATAAATGACTCAAAGTTAGCTACAAAAACTGAGTTTGCCTATTTATAGACTGCACATTCGCCCACTTTGTTCGTGCGAATGTGCAGGTTCGCCCACTTTGAACGGTCGAACCAAACTCTATAATAAACATTCTTCATTCGCCCAAAATGCTTCCTTCGCACCCTTGAAAACTCTCCTTCGCACCATCAAAAACCTTCCTTCGCACCAACGACAGGAAACAAAAACATATGATTTATCTAATCCAAAGCATTAGTCGCACATATGCACTTACAGTTATTAGTCTTGGTTTGGTTATGGGGCTCAAGGGATTGCTCATCATCATAGTTTGTAGGAGCTAGCTACTCCTTACAAAGGCCACAAGTTGTGCAGGTTTCGCACATGTTGTAAAAACGGAATATCGATCGACAAGATCCTAGTATAATTATTTAATGGGAAAATAATTATACGGTAAAGTGAGTCGAGTCGATGGTTGTGAAAATGTTGTTGTTATGAAACTAAAACCTGTGAGCTCACCAATATTTTATATATTGACGTCTTTTTAAACATATCTTTCAGGTAACTAAGTGCCGAATAGATATGGGGCTAGTGCAGTGGAATTCGGGATATCGGATACTGGTCGGGGTTTCATTCAATGTTACCATCGGGTTGGAACATAAACGGAAATACCCCCACATTGAAACTTAATGTTCATCGTTTTATGTAATGCTTTGTGCAATATTGTAACGAGATACTCATTTTTGACATCCCAATAAATTAATCTTTCCTAATTAAATATAGTTTGTGTTAATCTTGACTTTGATATGCTTTCGAGCGTTGCGCCACGTGTTTCCGCCATTGGCGTGGTGTGACAGAAGTGGTATCAGAGCCAAGGTTATAGCGAACTAGCATTTTTGAAAAAATCTAGACTATAACCGGTTTCGGCTCGAAGACAAAGTTTTCAAAACTAAAACACAACAAAATATTTTTTTTTTAGAAAAGAAAGAAATTTGTACATGGGATGTACAAGGGGAAATTCCGACCGACTAGCCGTGTGTGTCAATATATGAAGTATTAGAAAATACGGGTAAGATGTCTATGTTGCATAAGAATCTGATTTTCTAAGATTAGTTAATGCATATACGTAGTACGGATATTTTGCCAGTAAGGATGTCGTGTCACGCTTCACATTAGTCCGCACTCTTGCATCGATCACCGGTACCAGCAAGAAGGAAGGATGCTATGGTCTACGAGGAGCTCACTCGCTTACCTGTAGACGGGATGATCGAAAGGACTAATCTCTATCGCGCGAATGGATGTCGCCGTGTTGTTTATGATTTCGAGGCGAAACTAGGCCAAGTCTTTTGTTGTATGAAACCTTTGTGTATGGATCAGGAAGCTCGGAACTAGCGGGCAACAAGATTACCTGGCAACACAAATTATCATTACGGGTGCACACGTAATAATAGTTTGGGGTGCACGGTAACCTTGGTGGGCGCTAGGGCCGGGATTGGTGATCACTCCTTGTCTTGGTTGTTCTTGTCCCTTTAGTTTCGGTCTTAATTTTGATTAGCCAATGGGTTAAATGGGAGGTCTCGTCGACGTCCCTTGATTTTGATCCTAGCTAACCTAACGAGCGTTCTTCAACATTACCTTTAAGGTAGGAACACGGAAGAGCTCGAACATCTATTCATATGAGAAATCTGACGTAAACCCTCGCATCGGATAATGACGGGAGACGGAAATTTCCTTGTATAGGAGTTGAATGTCTCCGCCACAAAGTTCTTCCAAAGGAGCGGGCGTACGAGGATGCGCTGCCTACCGAAGAAATGAATGCCCGGTACGATGCGAGGAATGCTAAACTTGGAACCCAGTGAAGACCGAGGGTGCGTCCCTGCTAGACCAGTGCGTTTTGAGAACGGGACCCTGCGTGGATCAGATATGAGACTCGTGGCCGTGTGCTGCTGTGTTATCATGATGAATAAATCATGTTCGATCTAACGCATGCCCAAGTTGTCTTCAAGGGCCGAGTATATTTTTTTTCTCCTGTAGGAAGACAGAATCGAAGTTGCAGGATTAGGAAGCTTAATAATTGTTATCCTAAAGGCTCGATAGCTCTCGTCTGAATCGACAGTCATGGACTGATGGTGAAATCAGCATGTCGCATTACACATCCGTGAGTCATAGGGCTTTGCTAAACTTCGATGATGTCGCAATTTTCGGCCACTAATCACGACCGCGACATCGTTTGCCAGTGTCAGGATGACGGCGTGTAGTGGAACAGCAAGCCCCAGTCGGTGTTTGGCGATGGACTCACTCGGAAGTGCATACGATTAACTCATGGGAAGCCACTACTCGATGTATTGAGTATTCAAGTATGGATTAACAACCTTTGCAATAGCGCTGGATCGTATTCGGAAGATGAATTGTGATGGGCTTAGCATATTGGTACTTATGTCATACTACTTTCCTGAGGTGCAAAGGTTATCATAAGACTCCTCTATCTACCTCCTGTTTGTTTTTCAAGGATTATTGGAAGTCTCGCTTCAGTCGATGATCGCCAGAGTAGGTTCGATACGTGTACTGTGCCTGAATCCGTCATAAATCCTAGAAAGTGGAACCACACTTTGGGAATCGTAATCGTAAGGGTGTTCCGTAATTGTCAGAATGTCGCAAGACGCTTTTTGCTGACATTGAAATCCCCCTCGAAAATCAAATGATGGACTACTGGAAATGATCACGCTATTCTGTTAAATTAAGCTTACCCATGGGACGACAATTCCATTTCTTTTGTTGCAATAACATTCGTCACCCTCGTCACGACGACGAGACTAGTTATATCTGTGGGGTGAAAATTGATGTGAAGTGTTTTCCATCAATCCCCATATATACTGAGACTTTGCGTTCCCTCATCACGGTAGTTTGTAAACAAAGGTTGCGAGATCCATTAGTTATGGACAATGTGACCTGTCTAATCTCTTGTCGTATTTCGATACTCTCACTGTGTGGCCTTTCAGGAAGAAAGTTCACCGGTCTCGCTTAGGGGCGGAGAGGCATTTCAGTTGATGGCTATCGGTGCTAAGGCCAAGATAATATGCAAGAGGACTCTAATGAGAAGGATGACTCGGCTGGGTTGCCAGAGTCGATGTCATTTTCATCTTATCAAGGTGTCTCGATAAATCGTGATCCTTCTACCTCTACTTGCTATTTTCGTGGTGACAATTATCTTTGATATTGGGGTAGACGGTGGTTGGTTACTAGGACCTATGGATACTGCTTACCACACATATAATAACTTTGACGAGTCTAAGACTCTGGTCGAGCCTGACATTGTTGCTCCTATTATCGTTCTATGGCTCAAGCGAGTCCTGTTGACACTGTTAAGTGTGTAACTCTTGCTGAGTTTGTTGTTGTCAGTGATTCTGTAGCACTTATCGGGCTTGATGCCATGGTTTCCATGTCTGTTGTGGAGCTTATTGTTGTTGTTGTCTCTATAGTCCATGTTGGGCTTGATGTTGTTGATGTATTTGAGGCCCCTGCAGAGGTGAATGTCGTTAACGAAGACGTTTCTATGAACCATGCCAAGCTGCTATGACCATATCTGTGTCTTTGTGGAGTTCATTGTTACCAATTCCATTCTTTTTAAGGCTTTCACTAAACTACTCGTTATCATTCCTTGGGCTCTCAGCAGGCCTAACATTGTCAATGGTCCTCAGGCCTTGGTTGAGACTATCGATGTTGCTGTTGCTATCGTTTGAGTGACTCATACCAAGCCTACAGTCGTTCTCTCTATGAACAATATCGGCTTGAGAAGTCAGCTAAATTATGTGGAACCCGTCGTTCCCATCTATGTTATGACGACTGATGCGCCGACCAATCTAACCATTCCTACCATTGAGCCTATGGAGGATAGGCTCGAGGTCGAAGGCATGAATACAAATCCCACCTCCACAAGTGATCTGAGACACACAGGGATGCGAGCTCACCATAACAGAGCTTTCTGTTAATGTGGACCGTGGATTTTCCATATTGAGCGTCACATTGTCGCTTGCATTCATGCTGCTGTGTTACCCCCAGCCATAGTGCATGGTCGCTGTTGCATTATAATTGTTGATTGCGTCTCCATGTGGTTGCGCTACATTGCTGATGATGCATTCCTGTTGTTTACTGCTCCTGTAGTAGTGTAGCCTTGTTGTCATATTTCTCTGTGTCATACGGTTCCTGTTGCGGTGTTGCCTTGTCGTCATGCTTCTCTGTTGTCGTGTTGCTCCTGTGCGGTGTTCCCTTATTGATGTGTTTTGTGGATGTATTGCTGTGGCTGTTGGATTACCTTGATGACGTGATGATTTGTCGTTGCTTCACTCTTGGTTCCCTCGGGATGGAGACATCACCTAAACCCCTCGTTGTTGTCATTGTTCTATTTGTTTGATTGTGTAGTGCCGACATTGATTATGTAGGATTTCAGGTGTCCAACGGACTTTCTAAAAGTCATGCTTAGACACTCTAGCCTTAGTGATTGCGTGTGTATTCCCCTAAAGTCTGAATCTCGTGGTCGTCTGAGTAATTGACCGAATCATGTGTCGACCCCTGTATATGCCCACGCATTCCGTGAGCGTTACATCTTCAGAATCTGAGGCATCAGTGACGCTGTGTCCGGCCTTAACTTTTTACGCGCATTTTGGTCGACTAACCACACTTGAATCATGTCGGAAAGAAATCCCATGATCCACACATGCCGAGGCAAGGCTCGTATCGTGATAAGGGATTTCGAAAGCGTCTTGAACCACGAAGGTACCGAGTGATTGTGAGCAATATTATGACCCATACCTTTGGGACTAGCAAGAGTTGAAAGACCCAATTCATTTACTGCTCATCCCAGTGGATTCATTTGATGTCATATATGACGACGTGTCATACTGATGATTATGGAAATACCATTGTGGACCCACCCATGGGCATGCGTTGGTGAAGTCCCTAGTATATGATTCGGAGGTTTTATGAACCCTGGATCTAGAAGGGCGTGTAGCATTATCTACTCTATAAGGGTACTACCCTATCATTACGAGATGGTCGATCAGCTCGGCCTTTCGATTAATGTGGTTATTCATTTGATGGTAGGCTTATCTTGCCTTGGTGTCGTTGAGTATATTCTTGGAATAGTGGAACTCTTTCGATCTTGGGTTGATAGTGGTGTTCCCAGTTATACTTTAATTAGCATTACTCGCGCTAGAGTAAAATCCTCGGTCCTCGACAGACACTGTTGGAGACACCATAGTGATGTGAGCTGCCAGGTCAGGGTGTATGGTACTTGACTAATCAGGACGAGCTTGAAGGCTTACATATTGCGCCCATATGTGTGACTACTGAGTCATTGAATGGGATGCCTTATGGAAAGGCTCATGACTATTACTTGTGGTGCGATATCAGTCACTCGCTTGTTTAAGTAACGACTTGGTCGCATGAAGCCGTCAATCCGAATGTGAAATCTATGCTAAGTGCATGCATCTATGACCCGATTTCAGCATTTACCTAAAAAGATTCCGAAAGGATGGAACCTTCGATGAGTGAGGGTTTCGGTTTCAGGACTCTTTTCACTCAGATCTCTGCATAAGAACTGAGAGTCAATTTAAGGGCATGTGACCTGTATTATTCAGAATTGACTTACTAGGTTGCTAATGATGATAGAACACTAGTGCCCATGAAGCACATATAACAGAACTAGTACTGGATACCCACGTTTTGGGTAAGCTACTGGTATAGACCTATGTGCTGGAAGCATCTGGTCATTTGTGTTTGAGTCGGCTTGTAATTCTCGAGAATTGTGGAACTACATGACCGGTGTGTCATATATACACTGCTTATTGTCAGGGAACTGAGGGGTGAAGGCGACCTTAAAACTTTTGCCCCCCCCCATCAGTCCCTACTAGGCACCCTAGTACCATTAACCACAATTGCTCAGGTGGAAGGTAGAAATTCAGTACCTAGAGGGTTCTATGGAAATAAAGTCCCATTTTGAATATAGTTGTTCGGTCGACAAGAACCTAGTATATTTATCTTAATGGGGAGGTAAATATACGGTAAAGTGAGTCGAGCCGAAGGATGAATAAAATGGAATACCCGACGAGGTTTCCAAGGGGACTTTTATGTGGTGCGATAAGATCACCTGTTTGACATCACCATGACACCCGAGGTGTCCCAGGGTCGGATGTGACCCAAGTGATGATTGATTGTTGTTTGGAACCCTATCATTCCGTACTCGTCTGTGATTTTGAGATGAGGCGTACGGAAAGTTGCCTATACTCTTAGAAAGAGTCGTGGCTAGACACTGAATTGCCGAATTACATTATATCGGATTGTAGTAGTCATTCTACCTTGAGTTCGACAAACTTTGTACACAAGCATGGGATACTCTATTTGAGATGAGTATGGCTTGTCATTCTCGGACAAATTGAATGTACTTGACGGAATTGCTCCATGCTAACACGATTGATACCCACGGCACATCGAATTCGTGTGCTTCATCGCCAGAACTTCCTCTGTGATAGGAATTATTATCCTAGCGTCCGGGGTGTACTGCTCAAAGCCCTTTTGGGGGCATACGTGTACATCTCTGGTACGTTGAATGACGGACGAAGATAGATACACAATCTGGTTTGAGTTACTCGAGAGATGGCCAGTAAATCTTGCAGATTAGAGACCGTTCGGGTCAGACGCAAACCTACTAAGAAGTCATACAGACAAGGCGTAGGCCTTAAGAACTTCGAACTGGTAATAGGCTTTTACTGAGAGTTATGCTCTGAGAAGGTGTCGATAAGCGCTGGAATTGTAACAGGCCAAATTCTTGATACTCCCGTGACACGGAGATATCGATCAAAATTGGTCTCGTGACGATTAAGCTCGAATTATCGCAAGAGCTTAGTGGGACTCTTGATGAACCCCGTAAGTCTGGCCTAAGGAAGCATTGTTAATTCCTCGATCGACGGGAGTCTGGTTGACGTTAAGCTCTACTATTTTGGGAAACCGATAGATGTGTCGGATTGGGAGGTCCAAGAGTTTAGTCGTAGTTGGACCGTGATATTGTGTTTGTTAGAGCACTAAGCGTGAACCTAGCATGAACCTGAGTTCACTTAGGAAAGAGGAGATCTCGTGAAGCGCAAACAACCCGCCCTGTTCAAGGATACTATTGTAATGGACAACTTGAATTGAATTCCGGGACGGAATTCTCTTAACGGGGGGAGAATGTAACATCCGGCAAAAATCGATATGTTTCCGTACGTAATTAGTATATGTAATTAACGGTTTAAGTGCATCTTTAATTTAATTGGATTAATTTAACTGGTGCCGTAGAGAATAGCAAATTCCCCATAAGATGCATAGGAATGCACACGTTTAATGATGAAGCATGATAGGATCATGTGCGAATAAACTTATCCAGTATGGACGTTGGTGATTACCCGGTAAAAATTAAATAAACGAAAAGGATCCCGGACACCCAGGATATAAAATAAAGGGTATTTTCACAAAATATAATGTGTTTTGGAACTCCAAAACCATAAGTGAAAGTTTCACATACAAATCTCCCGGTAACGAATAAAGTGCGCGTACCGCACCCGGTACGCATATAACTTATAATCTCACCCAACGAAAGCCTAATTAACCAACCAACACTTAAACTAGGATATGTTTAAGGGTTATTAGAGGCTATTATAATGTCCAAATAACGCGTGATTAAAATCCGATTAAAACCCGACAAACCCCGAAAACTAAATATTTAAACATAACAAATAATACAAGATATTTTGTGGCAATGTGGGCCCCACTTGGCTTCAAAAAAATCAGCCAAGATCTTCCCCACATGACCAAATCTCTTTTGCTAGATATGGGATCCAAGTGTGAGGATATTAGGAAGATTATGTAAGATATGATGAAGATATGCAAGATTTGATATGATTATATATAAGATATTGTGAGTACTTGCAAGATATACACAATCTCCATTTCCTTGATAATATCTCGGCCAAACACCCTCTTTAAAATCTATGCAAGATCACCCAATATTACATATATCACATTCATATCCACACTAGATTTGCAAGAGATTTTCATGTCCTTTGAAGATTTATATAAATCCTTTTTTTTTTGCTTCAAAACTTACGGCCAACCTCTCTTTGAAACACAATCTTTACAAAAATTTCATTAGTACATATGCATCCACATTTCAAGGGATTTAAATCCATGTTAGATTGCATATGATCTTTGAAAGATCATGAAGGATTATAAAGGGTCCATGTGAGAGCATACTTGATCAAACAAAGCAAATCTTCTTCTTCTTTTCTTCTTTGATGCCGTGAGGTTGCAAGAACACACACACAATTTTCTTTCAAGTTTTAACATCTCCAAATCACTCATAAACATCCATCTTTCAAACCCCCATTGTGTGTTTCAAGCTTGGAGCTTAACCACTAAGGAAGAACACACTAAACCCCATCATAATCAAGCATTGAAAGCTTCCCTAGCCTTGTGCTAGTTGTAAGTATTCTTGATCATGTTTTGCCTTTAAAAAGTTTATGTTTATTAGCTTAGAGCAAGTTGTACAAGGGGTGAACTTGAATAAGCTTTTCATAAGAAAACATATGATTTGAAAGACTAAAATGGTGTTTAGTTAGTGCGAATAAATTGAAAGGCTAGTGATGGATGTTAAGTATTCTTGTAGTTTTTATTAAAATAATCAATACTTGAAGAAAAATAGTGATTTGGGTAACACTTGTTAATGAAACTTGGATGAACTTGAAAAGTGATTTTAATCGTCTTAACTTAAGGATATAAGACTTGTTAAAGTGGTAAATACTAGTGAACATACACATGTATTTTGTATAAATGTGTATTTTTATAAAATGGAGTCTTATAAAAATATGGACTTTTTCTAACATATGGATATATATAAAATACAAAGGGTTTTTATAAAAATGTTAGACAAACTAAAACTTGGAAGAACTTATATAAAAATGAACACTTTTATATAAATGGGAATATAAAAGTGTTGGAACATTTTTGTATATAAGTTGTCAAGTTTTGTGTTCAAAATACAAAAGTGTTTATAAAAACTTCCAAGTAATATGTGTTGGGAATTAGAAAGTTGAATAATACTTCTAGAAAACACATATTGGAGGACTTGGAAAAAGATTAACTATATAATTACATATAAGTTAAGAAATCGGACTTGGACGTGTTAACGAACTAAGACGTAAAAGCGGACAAACGAGAAAAATATCATTACGTCAAGATGAATAAAATATATTTTAAGGAGTTAAAATATATACAACTTGGGTGAAAAATTTACATAACACTTTCCTAAGTGTTGGAAAAATATTCGTGGGAGAAAATATAACGCAAATAACCTAACGATTAAAAACGTTAAACGAACGTATGGACTTAACGAGGAAAATACATATATATATATATATATATATATGTTCAGCTCGACGAAATTCTAGTATATTTACTTAATGGGAAAGTAAATATACGGGAAGGAAAAACCGAGACGAGTAAATAATATATATATATATATGTACACCGAACCGACGAGATCCTAGTATATTTACTTAATGGGAAAGTAAATATACGGCGTGGTGAGTCGAGTCGGGCGTTAAAAATATATTATCGAACGACAAGACCTTAGTATATTTATTTGAATGGGAAAATAATTATACGTTAAGTGAAGTTGAGTCGAGAATAATATTATACAAGTTAATTAATATTCATGAAAGTATAAATGTAACTTGTAACAATGATAATCCATCACCAACGGACCTAGGACATATGTTTAATTAGACGGGGAATTATATGTAAATGGTAGTGTTGGGAGTTGGGTGTACAACTTGCCGGAGAAGCACACGCTATAGACTTAGTGACTTACACGCACTAGGACGTTCGTAGGTGCTTGATCACGGACGTGCTATTCTCTGCTATTTGATTGTACGATGTACATCAGGTGAGTTTCACGGCCCCATTCTACTGTTTTAACTGGGGGAAAGATATGTTTGTTAAACGTTGTCACATGTTGAAATGTTTTCAAAGGTTAAAATGAGATAAGTGGTATGATGAGTACTTGAGCAGTGATCGCCACTCGGGGTTGAGTCCTCTCTTCCGTAATCATTAATTCAGGAAAATGAAACCGAAGGAATATTTGGATAGTGTAGGTGCATATGTGCGACTAATGCTTTGGATTGGATAAATCATATGTTTTTGTTTTCTGTCGTTGGTGCGAAGGAAGGCTTTGGATGGTGCGAAGGAGAGTTTTCAAAGGTGCGAAGGAAGAATTTTGGGCGAATGAAGACTGTTTATTATGTAGTTTGGTTCGACCGTTCACAATGGGCGAACCTGCACATTCGCACGAACAAAGTGGGCGAATGTGCAGTCTATAAATAGGCAAACTCAGTTTTTGTAGTTAACTTTGAGTCATTTATTTCCCGCCACTTTCTGAATTCTCTCTGTAACTTTTTATAAACTTGTTTTGCGTCTAATCCTTGATTGTAATCACTTTTCTACGTGTATTCAAGTTTGATTATTAATGAAAACGTTTGAAAATGATGATTTGTGTGTGTTTATCTGATTAGTTATCATTTTGTGCTGGTTTTGGGGATTCCGCACCCAAAACTAAATTGTTTGATTGTCTTTGTAGCTTATCGATCCTTTCACGCACATACAAAGTGGTATCAGAGCCATTCTGAATCAAACAACCACAAATTGATAGTTTCTCAGTTGATTTTGACCCAAATTTGATCAAAAATTTTCTGTTTTAAGTGAACAAACTGAAATGATGTGTTTTTGATTGATTTCACCTTGATTTCGAGTTTGAATTGGATAATTCACTTTATTAAAGTTGTTTCAAATTTCATCCGATTCAAAACCTGATTAAGATCATCAAATTCCATCAACTTTTGATAAACATGATCAAATATAACTGATTTTCAAAGAATAACCGTTTTTGAAATCACAAGGGTCGAACGAGAGAATTCGGTCGAAAGTGGGAGTGTATTAGGTCGAACGAGTGTTTTTGTGGTCGAAAGAGTGATTTTAGTGGTCGAAAGTGAACTTTGATTGCTTATATTTTTCATTCGCACTATTGTGTCTCATTCGTATAATCGTTCGGTCGAAGGAGAGTAGTAGAACGGTCGAAGGAAGATTTAAGCGGTCGAAGGAGATTTGATATTTGTTTTCCACATTCGTATCAGATTATTTGGTCGAAAGAGAAGATTTTTCTCATTCGCACCTCCGTTCATACGAAGGAGTTTTCTGTTTTTGGAAAAATTTTAATCGTTTCGTGTTTGTTTGTTTGATTGTTTGCAGGATACAATGTGGAACTTTCCAACAACCCCTAGACCTACTCAAGCACCACAACAACAACAAGTCCAAGATCCATGGACAGTAGCGGCACAAAAGACTAGTCAACCATCACAGCCGATCAATTATATGGCTATGACTAGTTCGGCACCACAACAAGTTGTTCAATCAGTACCACAACCGATTGATAACTATTGGGGAGTCGCCGCAGCAGCAGTCCATTCCCAGACGACCAACGCTATTTCTACTCTTATTCATGATCTATCTTCTGGAAGCGGCAATCGTCCACCAAAGTTAATGGACATGAAGGAGTATAACACTTGGAAGACGAAGTTTAAGATTCACGTTGAGGGACAAGGACTTGAAGGAGCAGAAGCATGGCAAATGATTGTGAAGGGTTACGTTGCTCCCATTATAGAGAATACTGGAGAACCAATCCCTTTGGAGAATTTGGCGGATGACGAGAAGAAAAGGTTTGCTATAGAAAAGAAAGCATTTTCTCAGCTATCTCAGGCGATCAACACTGATTTATTACATCAGTTTGGATCGTGCACTACATCCAAACAACTTTGGGATGTGCTGAGAAATCGTCATGATGGAAATGAGAAGACCAGAAAGCTTAGGATGGAGGAGCTTCGAAAGGAGTTTGAAAACTTCAGTTATATGGGTAATGAGACCCTAAAAGAGTTGGTTCCAAGGTAATGCCATTTGCTCACCGAATTGTCGAGCTATGAAATCAGCATTCAATGACGGAATTAGTTGATAAATTTGCTGATGCATTACCACCCTATTGGAATCAACATATTGAAGTGTTGAAGGAGAAGGATGCTTATCAGTATTGGACCATTAATGAGTTCATCCAAAAGCTGGAAAACAAAGAGATGGAGGAAAAGAGAAAAGCTAAGAGAGCTCAGATTCCACAGAATCCTGATTTATATGTGAGTGGAACATCTAACTCTCTTTCTGCTTCAAGCACTACATCTACTGTTGCACCTCACATAGCATGTGTGTCTAATATTGTTGAACCAACAAAAGCACCCATTAACTACCTTGCTCAAACTTCATCTTACACACCATCATACCCACAACAACCATATCAAACACAAAACTTTATTCCACCATTTTCACCATTACAACAAGCCGCATGCTATACATCAAGTCAACAGCAACAACAACAATATCCTCCTCAAGTGAACCAGATGCAGATCACTCAAGCACAATCAAGTCTAAATCCGATTGTGTTAGAGACATCAAACCTTAACAATGTGACTGTTGAAATTGCTCAACAGCATGTTGCTCTAGTATCTGCCATGGTTGCTTCTTACAACGGTTTGGTAGCAAGTCAGATTGGTAACAATAATCTTACCAATGAAGACTATGCTCAAATCGATAAAGAGGAAATGGAGTTGATGGACATTCAGTGGGCTTTTGCAAGCATTATGAGGAGAGCCACTGATTTCATTTAGAAGACTGGCAGGACTGATCTCTCAACCTCTCCCAATACCACATATGGATTCAACAAAGCAAAGGTTACTTGCTTTAACTGTGGTGAAAAGGGACATTTTAAAAGGGAGTGCACACAACCAGCACAACAAGGTAACCGAAATCCTTTCAATTCTTCATACCAAAACCGACAAAACCAAAACCAGAATCAAGTGTCTTACAACAATCCAAACATATCAAGCTTTCAACCACAAAATCAAAACATTTACCAGAACCGTCAACAAAACAACAACACCAGACAATCCACAGCACAAAATCAACCTCAACAAAACCCAAACCGAACTATTGTTCCTATTTCTACACCCAACACACAAAACCAAAACCAAACTGATACTCAAAACCAAGCACTTGTTATTCAAAAGGATGAAGGTTTTGACTGGACTGGTATGCAATTGGGGGTAGAGGAAATCACTGCTGGGAATGTTGCATGTGTGGCACAGCAGATGAAGTTGGATGAGAATGAGGAAGTTGAAGAAGAGGTTGTGATTGAAAAAGTGTCAGAGTTGAAGATTGAAGAAGTGAATGATGATGTGATTGTTGAAGGTGATGACAAGAGATCGGGAATGATTCTTGATTCTGTCACCGATGTTGGAGATCAATATGACTCAGCGTACTCGGATATGGAGAGCGAATCTGATTCAGAGACTAGTGTGAATTCACTAGATGATGATATTGACCAATTGCTAGCTGAAGCTGACTTCCTGATGACTCGCAAGTCATGTATGGTGGATGATGCATGCACCAAGATTGACTACTCCAAATTTTTTGCAGGAAAGGAAGCTCATTTTGCTCTAATGGCCATGACAGAACCCCCTAAACCGGTAAGTTCTGAAACTCAATCTTGTGTTAAATGTGATAAGTGTGCTGATTTTGAAAAACTGACTGATGAAAATAAGCTTCTCAAGGTTCAACTTGAGAGTGCAAAAATCAACTGTCAGATTTATCAAAAGGACTTAAAAGATTTCAACAAAGTTCTTGATGGTTATAAAAAGGATGTGTCAGAATTGAAAAAGACATTATCTATTAAACAACTTGCCATTAATAATTACATAAATGAAATGGAAAACACTAAATTAGAAATGGCAACCATCAAGTGCTTTGAGGAAAAAGTTAACAAGAAACTAGAAAGTTACAAGCATATTGCATACGTAGTTGATCATATCATTGAAGAACCCTCCCAGACAAATAGTGCAAACTATAAGTCAGTTCCATCTCCGGTATTGTTTGAGAATCACACTTTACATGCAATACCACCGGAGACTTTAATTCATCCTGATCTCACACACCAGAAAATGAACCTAACACTTCCAGTGTCGGGGATCCATATTCTGATGTGAGACCAGTATTGGGAAATACAGAGGGTGTGGTCGCTACGGATGATTCAGATGAAGAAGATGAATCATCTGAGACAGTTGAAAGTGATAGTGATATCCCTGATGAAAATCATATAATCACTACTGAGCCAGTCTCACCGTCTCAGATAATCCATCCAATGGCAAATGCTCATCGCAAACATGAGAGTAAGAAAAATGATAAATTTGTTGGTAAAAGTTTTGAAAAGGAAAAGGTTAAGAATGTTAAAAAGAAAGTTGAAATTAAAACTGAGAAAAATATTGTAAAACCGGTTGAGAAGAAAAATGATTTAAAATCTGAGAAAAATAATAATGTGAGCAATGAAGTGTGTGATAAACCTGTCAAAATCTTCTATCGGATGCAAGGCTCCGATAAGATTTTGTCTGATGATGAGTTTCCGATTAAGTTTGTCAATTACACAAAAATCGAAAAGATCTGGCAGGAAAGTACGATTTGGTTCCCAAAATCGGAAAGGACCAACGACATTCCTCAAGAGATTTTAGACAAAATTTATTCGGAAAAGGATGCAAAGGTCAATGTCACACAGTTTGTTTTGCCTGTGCACAAAGAGAATAGTTTTATTGAACCGACTTACTCGAAGGATCCAGCTCCTGAGAGTTTAAGGAAACAATGCATGGTCGATCGATATCCCATTGCTAGTTTTTCCAAGTCGCCGATCAAGGAAAACTACGACGAATACCGTGCGTGTTATAAGTGTGGGGAACGGGGACATTTACTTGCCGCCTGCCCATACGTACGACACAAAAGGCACGAGGTGGAAATGAGGCAATATCATGGGTATCCGGTTGACAATTATGGCTATCAACAGAGGCGGCATTTTTCCCAACAACATTTTTATAATCAAAACAATTTTTACAACAAGGGGGAAAATCGGCCGATGACGTATGATAAGCACAACCGGAAGATCACTGATAAATCTAGTAAGAAACCTCAGATGAACTCAACTGCTGATACCAAAAAGGTTAATTCTAAACTTAATGGTACACAATCAGTTGGACCTGTCTCTGTTAAATCAGAGAAGGTAACCAAGAAGGTTGCTTTAAAGGAAGAAGTAAAGAAACCGACTGAGACTTCAAAATCTCAGATTCGGATCTTGAAAAGATCTGAGCAATCTTGGTCATCTAAGGAATCTGAAGGAGCTTCTACTTCACAAAGCAAGAAGAATGAGAAAGAGAAAGTTGTTAGTAAGGAGAAAGGGGTTGAAGTAACTCAAGTTGTTTGTGATTCAAAAGACTCTTTGAAACAACCTGTTCAAAGACCCAAGACCAACCAGGCTTGGGTCCCCCGAAAGAACTAATTGATCTACTTTAAATGTGCAGGGAGCTCCAGCTGGCCCTGTTAGCAGTCTATGGATTGTTGACAGTGGAGCTTCTGGTCACATGACAGGGGACCTCGCGCTACTCTTTGACATCAAAAACATTAACGGAGGTTATGTGGCATTTGCTGGAAATAAGGGAGGCTACATCACTATGGAGGGGAGTGTAAGCAATGGGGTCGTAACATTTGAGCGGATTTCTTATGTGAAACAAATAGATTATAATTTGCTCAGTGTTAGTCAGATTTGTGATAAACAATTTTCAGTGTATTTTGATGACAAATCCTGTTATATCTTGAAACCTGGGTTTGAGTTACCAAAAGAGTGGGTGATGCTGAAGGCACCGAGAGTTAACAACTTGTATATTCTCGACATGTCTAAAGCAATGACCACCCATGGCCAAGTCACGTGTTTCCTTTCCAAAGCTACAGAAAAAGAATCCATTATGTGGCATAGAAGAATGGGACACATCCATTTGAGAAAGATGAATCAGCTTGTGAAGAATGAACTTGTCACGGGAGTTAATGTCAAACACTTCCATCTGAATGACAAGTGTATCAGTTGCAAGAAGGGCAAGCAGCACAAACAATCCCATAGACCAAAGAAAGTTAATTCTGTTGAGCTGCCACTAGAACGTTTGCATATGGATTTATTCGGTCCAGTCAGACGTAAAAGTCATGCCGGAGAGTTATACTGTCTTGTGGTGACTGATGATTATTCTAGATTTTCATGGGTAATGTGTTTGCATCAGAAAAGCGACACTTTTGACAACTTGAAGGTTCTGTTTACACGTCTGGAGAATTTATATGGTCTGAAAATCAAAAGAATCCGGAGTGACAATGGGACGGAGTTTAAAAATGCTCAGATGGAGGATCTTTGTGCAAACAAAGGAATTCATCATGAATATAGTGCTCCGTACACACCCCAGCAGAACGGTGTCGCAGAGAGAAAGAACAGGACTCTTATAGAGACGGCGAGAACTATGCTTGCGGATTCAAATCTTCCAGTTATGTTCTGGAACGAAGCTATTTACGCGGCATGTTATACTCTTAACCGTGTTTTGACAGTGAAGAAGTTTGGCAAGACTTCTTATGAGCTGTTGAACCGTCGCAAGCCGAATCTTGAGTATCTAGAACCATTTGGTGCCCCATGTACAATGTTGAATCCTTCGGAAAAGTTTGCACCAAAGGCTGAAGAAGGTTATTTTGTTGGATATGCAACCCCATTAAAACGGGTATTCAATAAAAGAACTAGAAAAGTCGAGGAGTGGGCTAATGTCGAAGTTCAAAGATATACACAAAATGTACAAGGTGGAGGACCAGATTGGATGTTTGATTACAAAGATTTCTTTGAATCATTCAATCTAGATAGCTTGGTTGAAGAAGCTGTACTTCGATTATACTACGAGGTCGAAAACGCCGTAACTTCACCGTTAGTGCGTCCGATCACGGTAAACCCCCAAGCAGCTTCTAATGATGCCACTGCTCCTGTATTGGAAGAAGAGGTGTTCCAAGAAGCTTCTACATCGCTTAATTCATCCGAATCAGAATACGAAGACGATGATGCAACAAGTGAAGCTATTATGGACAATGCTACAGTGACACCATCAGTGAACCCATCTACTACTGATGCTTCAACATCGAATGTGGGTAATGATCTAGATTCTACAGAGAATTTGACAACTCAGACGGGAGTACAAGTACCTGATTATCCGGAATCTCGGATACATCGGATACACCCGCTTGAACAAGTTATTGGTGATCCTGGTAGCAGTGTGATGACAAGAGGACAGCTGAAGAATGCTCAAGCACCAGAAAACATTGGCAATCTTGCTTTATATGCCAAAATTCAGAAATCTGGTTTTCAAAATGACTGGTCATTTGCTTGTTATGTTTCGCAGGTCGAGCCGCGGACATACAAGGATGCTCTTTTGGATGACGCCTGGGTGGAAGCAATGCAGGAAGAGTTATTACAATTCCAGAAACTTGGTGTATGGACCCTGACTGATTTACCTCCTGGAAGGAAGAAGATAGGCACTAAATGGGTGTTTAAGTGCAAGAAAGATGATAGAGGAGTCATTGTGCGAAACAAAGCTCGTTTGGTGGTTCAAGGTTTTCATCAGGTTGAAGGAATCGACTACAATGAAATCTATGCACCGGTTGCTCGCTTGGAAGCTATCAGAATGTTCCTCGCGTTTGCATCATGGAAGAAATTTAAGGTGTATCAGATGGATGTAAAGAGCGCATTTCTTTACGGTGTGGTCAAAGAGGAAGTTTACGTAGGTCAACCACCGGGCTTTGAAGACCCAATCCACCGGGATAAGGTTTATGTTTTAAACAAAGCACTGTATGGTTTGCACCAAGCTCCGAGGCAATGGTATGAGGAGCTGAGCACGTATCTTCTCTCGAAAGGATTCAAACGTGGATTAGTTGACTGCACCCTGTTCACGAAAAGATCAGGAGATGACTTGCTTCTAGTGCAAATTTATGTTGATGACATTATTTTCGGGTCTACTAACGAACTTCTGTGCAGGGAATTTGAACAAGTTATGCAGGAGAAGTTTGAGATGAGCGCTATGGGGGAAATGCAGTTTTTCCTCGGCTTGCAGGTGGAGCAAAGACCAACGGGGATCTTTATTCACCAAACCAAATATGTTTCTGAAGTCTTGAGCCGGTTCCAGATGGACGATTCCAAGCCGATGGATACCCCGATACAACCCAATCACGGGATTGGAGTTGACCTTAAGGGGGAGCTGACAGATCCATTTACATTCAGAGTAATCATCGGATCTCTGATGTACCTAACAGCTTCTAGGCCTGATATAATGTTCGCGACATGTCTTTGTGCTCGTTATCAATCGAAGCCGAAACAAAGTCATTTAGCAGCTGTGAAGCGTATCCTTAGATATCTGAAGGGTTGTCCATCAAAAGGACTATGGTACCCTCATGATGATAATTTTGACCTAATCGCTTTTAGTGATGCAGATTGGGGCGGCTGTGACAAGGACAGCAAATCCACAACGGCTGGATGTCAGTTTATGGGGAGCAGGCTCGTGACCTGGCAATGCAAGAAACAAACCGCAGTTGCACTATCCACATGTGAAGCAGAATACGTTTCAGCATCGAGCTGCTGCTCACAGGTTCTTTGGATCCAACAGCAGATGGTGGATTACGGTTTGCAATTTCTTAAAACCCCTATTTACTGTGATAATGAGGCCGCAATCGCATTAACAAAAGATTTAGTAAATCACTCAAAGGCTAAACATATTCGGATTAAATATCATTTTATCCGTGATTGTTATGCTAAAGAGTTGATCGATATGGTCAAAATCCACACTGATTACCAACGCGCTGATCTTTTTACCAAAGCTTTTGACAAATCCAGATTTGATTATCTTTTAAAAGCTAATGGTATTAAAGAAAAACAGGACTGATCACCACCTCAGTCTATCACTTTTTAGTTTAAATTTTTACTGCTTTTCAGAAAAATTTCGAAAATCCAAAAACATTGAAAAATTTAAAAAAAAATCCATAAAAAATTAGAAATTTTTTTTTTTTTTTTTTGCTGACTGCTATATCTTTTTCCCTTAGATTAATGCCGTCAGATTTCTGTGAACAAACGATATCTGAGCAGTCACATATTTGAAATGCTCCAGCTTATCCTTGGGAACAGTAAATTCGAAAATTTATAAAAATCAGAAAATTCTAAAATGATTTCCTGGAGTATAAAGGGAAATGATAGTACATCAGTGGGGATCTGACACATTCTAAATAATGTAATGCTATATAGGGCGTGTGTCTGAGTCTGTGCGATGTGCTGATAGGCTTCGTAGACCTATTACTGCGTGTCTGATACATACATATCAAACGATTTGTTGTGTGGATGAACTCCTCATGGGCATATGGTCTTAGTACCGTAATTTCGTTTGATAGGGTATCTGTACAAAACTCGGAGGTTTAGGGTCGTTATGTTATTAGTTGTCTGGAGATAGCCTCTCTGATTTTCTGCTGTAAGTCATTACGGACCTAGATCAGACAGGGTGTCTTTATAAAAGAGCTATATGCCAAATCCTAAAGTTACCGAATTGAGGAACTTTTCATGTTATATGATGATCAAAGATTATCTATTACATCGTATTGATCACTGATGCAAATCATGATTAATATCAGTCCTCAACCTGGTATAGTGCATATGTTACTTTGCTGCATTAATTTGCTGACCTGTATACCTCTATGCACTATATCTTGTACAATTACAGACAACAAAAGCATAATCACGCTTTACAATGAGTCTTTGTGCATTTACTTCTTGATACGGGAGTATGTCGTGTGCGTGGGAACCACAGACAATTGCGTTTATACTATAAATATCAGTATCAGTATAAAGCACTGCATAAAAGTCTGCATGTGAGTTTATGTGGATCACAATATCAGCAGTTGCCAGATCACACACTGTCTTTAATGATAATAATTCCAAAAAGATCAACGGTGTGATCAGATTTCTCATAAACTGATATGATCCCTTTTCCGGAATCACAAA
The DNA here is from genome assembly GCA_030844895.1 of Ambrosia x helenae. Classification (NCBI taxonomy): domain Eukaryota; kingdom Viridiplantae; phylum Streptophyta; class Magnoliopsida; order Asterales; family Asteraceae; genus Ambrosia; species Ambrosia x helenae. Next base: position 31,190,097 of record CM061225.1, read on the forward strand.
AACATTTACAGTTTTTCATTTACATTTTCGCATTTTACTTTACTGTCAAAAATTACAAAACTCAAAAAGATTTTAGGTGTGTTTTAGCATAAACTTTAGAAAATCCAAAAAGATTTTGCTTTTTCATCTTATTTTTTTGATAACTGATGGTGGTTGATGTCGATTTTCTAAAACCTGGTACACCAATTGAGTTTTTGTGATCTTTAAATGTGAAAATATGATGATTGGATGCTTCAAAGTTGAGAAATAATTGAATCGGGATTCGTTTTTGCAATTTTGAAAAATTTTCAAAAATTCCAGTTTACATTCGCCCATTCGATTGGTCGAATGTGGAATTTTACAGTCTCATTCGAATGTATTGACGGGCGAAGGAGAGTGTTCTTCATCATTTCTTCTTTCGAACCCTTTTGCCCCATTCGAACCCTTTCAATAGGGTCGAAGGAGCCAAAAGTATCTCCTTCGTATGGTCAATATGGGCGAAGGAGATTGCTTATATAAGTCCATCTGCACATTCGAACCTTCATTTATTTTTCTCAGAATTTTTATCATAGTGTCACCTTGTTGATCGTTTGATTTACACTCTACCATTGTGTTCCCCTTGATCTACTGATTCTTTTGCCCCTATTAATACAGGTAAACAACAAGGATTCAGGGTTTAATCGACGTTTGAACATCTCGAACCCTAGTTTTCTAAAACCTGCTTTACAGTGTTTAATTGTTCAATTGATTGTGTGTGTTCATTCTCTGTATGTTTTAGGGGGAGAAAATCCATCAAACAAGGTTTAAATAACATCAGAATGATGTGTTTGATAAAAACCCCATTCGAACCCTTGTGTTGATCTGAAAACATACATAGAATGAATAATAATGTTTGATGTTTGGTTTAAATGGTTAATCGGTGTGTTTAGGACATGATACAATCAAATAATCAGGTTTTGAATGGTTAAATCTCAGTATTGAAATTTTGAATTAAGTAGATTCTTTCGTCTGTTCACGAGTGGGCGAAGGAATAATTTCCGGTCGAATGAACCTTAATAATGGTCGAATGAAGACAACCGGTCGAATGAAAACTTTTTGGCTAAAATTTTACATTCGTACCAAATATTCTCATTCGAATCCTATAAAACACTCATTCGCACCCCCGATTGGGCGAATGAGGAAGTTTTACCAAAATTTTCAATTTTTGAAATTTTACGATTTCTAACTTGTGTTTTTGTTTTGTTTTGCAGATTCTAAACATGTCTGAACAGGAGAAAACCACAGAGCAGGCCGGATCATCTTCCCAACCAGCTAAGAAGAAACAGTTGGACTTTGAAAATGCACACAACTGTTGTGCGTATCTGGGGGATGTGAAGAAACACGTGGAATTCACAGAGATTATTGATTACTTTAAGAGATGCCGAGTACTTGACGCAATAGCTACACCTGCCGTCATTTACAGAGACATTATGCAAGAGTTTTGGGAGAATGCTAAGCTGGACTTCTGGAAGTGCCAATCTTGTTTAATAAGCAAAGTCCAAGGTCAGAGAATTATCGTATGCGAAGATGATATTAGGGAGGCGTTGAAGTTGAATGATGAGAAGACGGATCCTAAAGAGTTGGAATTCATGGAACAGCGCAAGTGTTTCTTGAGGATGAAATACAATGGACCTATCACTGATGGTTCATTACATAAGGGAAAACTGTGCCCTCAGTTTAAATATTTGGCACATGTTTTAATTCACGTGTTTGGATCGGCTGCGGGTGGATTTGACTTAATGAGGAAAAGCATAAGCTCGATGATGGTGGCTTTAATATTGAACAAACCGTTCAATGTTTCTGGGATGCTTATGAATCATCTACTAGAGCCAGTTAATGGAGCAAGGACACTAAAGTTTTTATTATATCCTCGGTTTCTACAGATGGTGTTTGATAATAAGTATAAAGACTTGAAGAAGGATCCAAAACAGATTGTGGTTCAAGAGCATATGACGTTGAACACACTTGCCAGGATGAAAGCCTACAAAGGCTTATCTGCTGATGAACGTCCTCCAGTTAGGCGTTTATTTGGTCATTTGGCGAATATAGACTATGAGGATCCAGGAAAAGATGATCCAGGGAAAGGGAAAGTGAGACATGATGATAGCAATTCTGATACTGATGATCCTTTACATCATATTGATCCTGATGCAAAGCGAAAGAGACAGATAGTGAATGTGGGAGCTAAGGGTGGCAAGATGAAAAAGAAGGAGGTGACTATTAAGGTTGTTGAACCTGAGAAGGAGAAACAGAAGTCTGCTCCAAGGAGACAGAAGAGTAAAGCTCAAAAGGGTTTACATTTAGTAGATGAAGTGTCTGTCGATTCTGAAGAGACACAAGAAGACGAGAGATGGAATTCGGATGCAGAAACTGTAGAGACTACCATGCCCAAGGCCACTGAGGCTGGTGTGTCTGCTGGTGCTGAAGATGAAGGTGTTAGGAGTCCAGTTGAGGACGATTTTGTTTTGAATGTTGAAGAGATTGAAACTGGTTCTCCTGTTCAAGCAAAGAAAAAGAAGAAACAGGAGAAACCAAGTTTGAAGAGAAAGAAAGAACTAGAAATGTTGATGGCTGGAAAGAATTTACCACCAGCTACTAGTTCAAAGTCACTGGTTGCTGAGCAGGCACAGAAGAAACAGAAAACCACAACAACTTCAAGCACACCACAAACAAAAGGAATTCTAATGGATGATGTGAATGAAGCATTGGATAATGTGCTGAAGAAAATGAGAAAAGGCAAAATGCAAGAAGTTGTTGAACAACCTGTTAAGAAAAAGGTTTCTGTTGATAGTGATGTTATGGATGCTGTTAATCAACGACTGACTAAAATGATGAATATCATTAACAAACAACAGAGTGAGATTGAACAGTTAAAATCGACTGACAAAAAGATGTTAGAGGTTGTAGTCACATCAGCGGATGATAATGCATTGATGAAGAAAACCATTAAGAGGTTGAAGAGGGAAAACAAAAAGTTGCTAAAGCATGAGCAACGGAATACAAGAAGAATAATGGCTTTGAAGGAGGAGAACAAAGAACTGAAGAAGAATAACAAGAAGATGGATAATCTGATTCAAGACTTGTACAATCGAGCTCCTCAACTTCAAGCTGGTGAGGAAGACAAAGAGTTAGATGAACAACAGGTTGATTATGAACCATCAGATGAAGAGGAAGATGATGAATTAGATGAAGATGCTGGAAATGATACTAAGAAGAAGAAGAAAGACGATAATGATGGTGATGATGATTCGAGTGATGGTTCAGGTGAAAGCGGCTCTGCTTCTGATGATAGTGATGATGATAATGATGACGCTGAACAGTTTTCATATGAAAAGCGTGAAACAGGTAAGGGTGGAGAATCAAGTTCGAAAGCTCCAGGAGAGAATGTAGATGATGATGATATTTTCTGGAACGAAAAATTAAAGTCATTGTCTGAAGAAGATAAAACTAAGTATCGTCAGATGTTAACCGATCGAGTCTGGACGATAGACATGACTAGCAGGTTTCCTGAAATATTTGAATCTGATAATAAACTCTTCGAATTGGAATATGATGACCCTGATCTTGAAGATGGGGAAGTGTCTGCAGCTATTTCAAAAGAAATTTTGGAAGGTTTAGCAAAGCAAGTGGGTAAGACGTTAGAAGAATTACTTGCTGATAATTTTATTCCTCAGATTCCTGAGAAAGAAGCTGGAAATCACTCAGATGATCGTGATGTTCCTGCATTCGAGGAAGTCGAGATGGAAGATATTACGAGCGATGAATATCCACAATATTTCAGAACAAATCAAGAATGTGGATTTTCTTTCTCAGACGAATTGCTAAACCATGCTGAGAAAATAGCCAAAGAGAAGAGTAAGATGTTTGAAGATCAAATCTTTGAAGGGCATGAGAAGCCTCGGTTCGAACAAACAGACAGTTTGAAGGAGTTGTTGAGGAAGCTAAAGGAGAAGGAGAATAACCGCCCTAAAGCTGATATTCAGGGAAGCTTCTACAAACTTCATAGCAGTATGTTCAAAGGCCTTGCCTTGGCCTGGAAGTTTGTCAAAGAGCTTAGGTGTTTTGCAGTGAAATGGGAGAAAGGTATTCTATACTTTGAGAAGTTTCATCACTTAAAGACTCTTCCTTACTGGGCAATCAGGGATATTTGTCGTCACCGTCTAACGGGAGCGCCAAATAGCCAGATTGATTATTTTGCTGAGAAGATGACCCGCGAAAGTCGAACCGAGTGGAATCTGTTTAGACCTCAGTATCCAAAGAGGATTGAACACAAGAAGGAGATTAACGAGATAACTGGGTTGCCCAAGGTTACTTTGAAGTATAAACCACCGCGAGTGCTGAAGAAAATTCCGTTGTTGCATATTCCTCAGCATTTCGCTAAAGACTTTATCTGGTGGTACTATGATTGGAAGAGAGCAGAGGCCGTGATTGTGTTAAAGGATGGTGAGAAGGATTATAAGAAAGTGCTTATTTTTGATCCTATGTGGCTAATCAATTGCTCACATGAGGATATCATTATGTTATTCTATAATCCTATCTACTCAGACGCAAAAGATGCTGAACAAGCAGGAAAATACCAACGTGTGGTATTTCTATGCTTTGCGTATGACATCAACGCTGGATGTGATTATGAGCAGAAGTTGGGAAAGACTGTTGAGAAGGTTGTGCCTGTGAAGAAATCAAAGAAGAAGACAGTTCAGGAACCGGTACTGACTAGAGAACAAAAGATTATTCGACACATCAGAATAATGAACAAGCACATGGATGAACAGAGAAGATTACAATCCAAGCAATAGTCGAGGGGGAGTTTGTAGGTGCATATGTGCGACTAATGCTTTGGATTGGATAAATCATATGTTTTTGTTTTCTGTCGTTGGTGCGAAGGAAGGCTTTGGATGGTGCGAAGGAGAGTTTTCAAAGGTGCGAAGGAAGAATTTTGGGCGAATGAAGACTGTTTATTATGTAGTTTGGTTCGACCGTTCACAATGGGCGAACCTGCACATTCGCACGAACAAAGTGGGCGAATGTGCAGTCTATAAATAGGCAAACTCAGTTTTTGTAGTTAACTTTGAGTCATTTATTTCCCGCCACTTTCTGAATTCTCTCTGTAACTTTTTATAAACTTGTTTTGCGTCTAATCCTTGATTGTAATCACTTTTCTACGTGTATTCAAGTTTGATTATTAATGAAAACGTTTGAAAATGATGATTTGTGTGTGTTTATCTGATTAGTTATCATTTTGTGCTGGTTTTGGGGATTCCGCACCCAAAACTAAATTGTTTGATTGTCTTTGTAGCTTATCGATCCTTTCACGCACATACAGATAGTACTATTGGTGCCTGACAAGGCCCACCCCTAATCGATAGCGTCGATTAAGCATCGGCGTATGCCAGGGGTGCACGTATTCTGAAATTAAGTCGTTGGGTTCCGAGAAACGACTTGGAGCGGGGCATTGTTATTAGTCTTGGTTTGGTTATGGGGCTCAAGGGATTGCTCATCATCATAGTTTGTAGGAGCTAGCTACTCCTTACAAAGGCCACAAGTTGTGCAGGTTTCGCACATGTTGTAAAAACGGAATATCGATCGACAAGATCCTAGTATAATTATTTAATGGGAAAATAATTATATGGTAAAGTGAGTCGAGTCGATGGTTGTGAAAATGTTGTTGTTATGAAACTAAGACCTGTGAGCTCACCAATATTTTATATATTGACGTCTTTTTAAACATATCTTTCAGGTAACTAAGTGCCGAATAGATATGGGGCTAGTGCAGTGGAATTCGGGATATCGGATACTGGTCGGGGTTTCATTCAATGTTACCATCGGGTTGGAACATAAACGGAAATACCCCCACATTGAAACTTAATGTTCATCGTTTTATGTAATGCTTTGTGCAATATTGTAACGAGATACTCATTTTTGACATCCTAATAAATTAAAGTGCACGATTTTCAGAAACCAACCACACGTGTTGAATTGGTGTCCACTTAACCATAACAATATGAGGAAACTACCATGTTTACAAGGAAGGCCCACCAAAAACACCCGGGGTTTTCAGAACCATTAAACATAAGACGGTTATAAACCACACGTGCACAAAAACAAACATACACTAAAACCAAGGTCCACAAATATCGGGTGAACAATATGTATGATAAACGACAAGAATTTGCAATTTACCATGTTCTAAAAAATCATAGGCCAACTATTGTTCGAGTAATACCTATCTCACATTGTCGGCTTCACTATACCACACTATCAGGTGAGTTTTCACGGCCCCAGTTTACTATTCTTACGATTTGGGGGAAATCATGCTACAACTAGTTCATTATCATTCGGTGTATATTCTATTTTGACTACCATGTGGAACATGAGACAATTGGTTCATGAGATCTCAGTAGTCCTCGTCCTTACATTACACTGTAACCATTAGCTATCAAAGACATTGAACACTTTAATAGATGTATTGGGTTAACACCCCCACTCTTGGTTAGTCGCTCTAACCAGTTACATACAAAAAGTGTTAGTATTCTACTATATATACATTGTCTTTAATGTACAATGCACGTGGCACAACAGTCAATAGGTTTTGTTACAGGACTCATGGTTTGCACAGTGATCATTTGCTTAGCTAGCTTATGATTGGTCATACGCAAATTACACAAATGTTTACTTGACATATAAAAACCTGTGAAATCACCAACATTATGTTGACCAATATTTTATGCATGTTTTCAGGTAACTGATGGAGAGTACTGGGGGTTTCAGAGAGGGGTCCAAGTATGCACCGGGTGGTACCACTATGGATGGGGTTTTGTCAAACCCGTAATGTTGTAATTTCAGATTCATGAATTTCAGACAATGTTACTATGTTTTTAATAAGTTTATGACAACGACCATCCGTCAATGGTACTTTTTAATAAATCTGTGTTTGTTGCTTGTATCTTGTGCTTGAAAACCTTTCGAGGTCGCATCCCCTTATTTCCGCCTTTGCGGGGTTTGACAGCTTCAATGCTCACAACCGGTTCATACACTTTATTATAGTCAATTCCCTCCGTTTGACGAAAGCCTTGTACAACCAATCAAGATTTGTTTCTTACAATAACCCCTCGATCATCCTTCTTGCACTTAAACACCCATTTAGTGCCTATCTTCTTTCTGTCTGGTGGTAAATCAGTCAACGTCCAGACTCCGAGTTTCTGAAATTGTTGTAGCACTTGTTGCATCGCATCCACCCATGATTCGTCTTGTAAAGCTTCCCTGTATGTTCTTGGTTCAACCTGCGAAACATAACAAGCAAAAGTGTAACACCCCAATCGATGGCGGAAACATCGAGGTGTCACGTAAGAATGAGTATACAGTAGCACATGGTATTCAAGTTTTAATTGAAATTTATTTAAAGTAAAACATTCAAAATTGAAAATACATAACAAGTCTTGAAGGAAATTCTAATACATCAAATAATGAAACAAAGCTTAAAACTTCAAATATCTCCTCATGCTACCTCTAGACTTCAAGCATCAGTATTTCCTGTTGAGTTTGGAAAAATGGGGGGGTCAACTAGAAGTTGGTGAGAATACATAAGCCATGTCAAGCAATTAAGTTTAAGAATAAAAGTTTAGCAATTCATATGTCTATCGTAAGTTTAAGTTTACATGAATAAACATGAAATGTTGAATCGACATAATCAAACCTCCGACTAGTTTAGGTCCATCCCGTCATCCACGGTTCACCTTAATATTATGTTGGAACGATAACAATCACCCGCGCTCCCCATAAAAGATGGTCAACGAATCTAGGTGGGATTGTCAATCCAATAGATCTATTATAGAGTATCGCCGGCTTGGCCATAGCTAATGATTATGTATTGTTGAAACTTGTTGAAACTTGTTGAAACTTGTTGAAACTGTTGTTGTTGTCTAAATCATGAGGCATTAAAGTTTACAACTAGACATGTATGTAGAATTGCTTAAGTATAATGTTGCAAATATAAAGAATTGTATAAACATGGTTACGTAAACTCACCTTAGCAAAGTATTAAGTCTCGAGAAATAGAATATGTGTAGCCCCAAAGTTGCCAATTACAAGAGCTTATAATCAAAGCTTCAATTGTAGAAGTAATAGACTATAGAAGAAAGGTATGAGGGAAAGTTTAATCGGATTGAAACAATCGATTTAGAGGTGGCAAGTGTAATGGTTCATAGGTGGTTTTTTATACTAGTTTTGGATTCAATTAGCCATTAAAATTGGTCAACACCATAAAGTAAGGTTTTATGATGAATTGACTATTTGACTAGGACTTTGACTGTTTGACTAAGACTTTGACTAGGACTTTGACTATGACTTTATTTAAAAAAAAATCATTAGTTTGAATTAGAAAATAAAAAAACACCGTCTTATAAAATGACGATTTTATAAATAGAATTAGGATAGGACATATGTCATGATTGAAGATTTTTTTTTTTAGTACAATGATAAAAGAAACTTAGAAAAATAGAGTGCACGGATAAAGATAAGAATACTTAGAAATAAATTAGACTTTATATCATGGATCGGGAAATACTTTAATGCAAAATAAATGAGAAAATTCGTGAGGTTACAAAAAGACCAATCATTCTGATCACCTGATTTTTGAATTTTAGTATATAGGGCAAGGGCTCCAAGGTTATCATGTGATGATGCACGCCTTAATTGTCCTCGCGTCATCACACTGCTTCCAGGATCACCAATAACCTGTTCTAACGGATGAATCTGATGAATCCGAGATTCCGGATGTTCAGGAACAGGAATCACCGTTTGAACATTTAAGTTCTCCGCCGTTTAGAGATCATTACCCTTATTCGATGAAGATGGAATATCTGGAATAGGGTTCACTGGAGGTGATTTTGTAGTATTCTCCACAACTGCTTCACTGGTAACTTCTTCATCGTCTTCCGACTCAGAAGAATCAAGCGTTATCAAAGCCTCCTGGAAAATCTCTTCTTCAACTATAGGAGCATTAGCATCATCAGAAGCTGCGGCTGGAGGAGTCACGGTGATCGGACGCACTAACGGTGAAGTTATCACATTCTCACACTCGTAATATAATCTTAAAACAGCTTCCTCAACCAATCTTTCTAGATTGAATGATTCAAAGAGTTCTTTGTAGTCAAACATCGAATCGGGCCCGTTTCCTGGAACGTTATGAGTGTAGCGTTGAACATCAACATTAGCCCACTCTTCAACTTGTCTAGTTCTCTTGTTAAATACGTGTTTAAGTGGTGTCGCATATCCAACAAAATAACCTTCATCAGCTTTTGTTCCAAACTTCTCTGTAGGATTCAGCATCGTACATGGCGCCCCGAATAGCTCTAGAAACTCTAAGTTCGGCTTGCACCTATTAAGTAGTTCATAAGAAGTCTTTCCAAACTTCTTCATTGTCAACACATGGTTTAATGTATAGCATGCTGCATGAATAGCCTCATTCCAGAACATAACCGGAAAATTAGAATCTGCAAGCATAGTTCGAGCCAATTCAATTAGAGTCATGTTCTTTCTTTCTGCAACACTGCTCGGTTGTGGAGTGTATGGTGCACTGTACTCATGGTGAATACTCTATTCATCGCACAATGCATCCATTATTGAATTCTTGAACTCTGACCCGTTGTCACTTCTGATACATTTGATCTTCAAACCATAAATGTTTTCCAATCGGGTAAACAGAACTTTCAAGTTGTTGAACGTTTCGCTCTTGTGTAGCATGCACATCACCCACGAAAATCTCAAATAATCTTCAGTAACCACAAGACAGTAAAGGACTCCATTCATACTCTTACGCTTAACAGGTCCAAATAGGTCCATGTGTAAACATTCAAGTGGAATGTTAACCGAGTTCACTTTCTTGGGTTTGTGGGAATGTTTGTGTTGTTTTCCTTTTTTGCAACTCACATACTTATCATTCAGATGAAAGTGTTTTACATTCACTCCTTCTACTAGCCCGTTCTTCACTAGATTGTTCATTTTCCTTAGGTGAATATGCCTCATCCGTATGTGCCACATAGTAGATTCTTTCTCTGTAGCCTTAGACAGAAAACATGTCACTTGCCCCTGTGTAGTGGTTGCTTTGCTCATGTTAAGAGTGTAAAGATTATTTACTCTCGGTGCTTTAAGCATGATCCACTCTTTGGGTATTTCGAAACCAGGCTTCAAGATGTAGCAAGACCTATCATCAAAATGTACTAGAAAAACTTCTTGTCACAGATCTGAGATACACTCAGCAGATTATAATCTATCTTCTTCACATACGAAATATTTTCGAAACTCACGATCCCATTACTAACACTTCCTTCCATCGTAATATAAGCACCTTTATTTTCGACAAACGCTAAGTACCCTCCATTGATATTCTTTATGTCAAAGAGTAGCAACATATCCCCGGTCATGTGCCCAATAAGCTCCACTGTCGACAATCCAAAGACTGCTAACAGGGCCAGCTGGAGCTCCCTGCACCAATCATAAAATGATTAGTTTTTATGAGGGACCCAGGCCTTTGTGGTCTTGGGTCTTTGAGTAACAGTAATGTTATCATTCAAAGATTCCTTCTTTTCACAAACTTTCTGTTTTGAATCGACCTTTTTCTGATTATTCAAAACCTCTTCACGGTTCTCAATGGGTTTCTCTAAAACTTTCGTTTTAGAAACCTGTTTAGTTTGAACCTGAGCAGTTAAACTTGAAGCTCATGGAGAACCCATTGGTGTCCAAGATTGTTTCGAACGTTTAAGAATCCTGATTTAAGGTTGTTTAACCTCCTCAGGTTTCTTAGAATCGCTCTTAAATGAAACATTCTTGGCTACCTTGTCTAATTTAACAGACGAAGGTCCAACCGATGACTTAACAGCAAGTTTTGGGTAAACCTTTTGTTTATCATTAGCTGTGTTCACCGCCGGTTTCTTCAGTTTCTTCTCCAAAGCAATTCGGTTGCGATTGTCATAAACAATCAGTTGGTTTCCTCTTTGTGGATAAAAACGGTTTTGATTATAAAACTGTTGTCTTTGAGGATAACCATCAACCGAATTCCTTTGTTGTCTGCTCTCGACCTCATGCCTTTTATGTCGCACGTATGGGCAGTGAGTAAGTAAATGCCCTCTCTCCCCACACTTGTAACAAGCACGGTATTCTTCAAATGAGTTTTTGGCATGATGGTTAGCGAATGATTTCACCGGGTATTGATCATCAATACACTTATGCCTTAAACTCTCAGGAGCGGGCTCCATTGAGTAAGCCGGTTCAAAAAATCTGTTAGCCTTGTTCTTAGGTTTGACAAACTCGGTGACATGAACCTTTGGTGTTTTAGAGTCAATACCATACAGTCGCTTAATCAATTTTGGTGGAATATCATTGGTTCGTTCATGTTTTGGAAACCAAATTGTACTTTCTTGCCAAATTTTCTCAATTTTAGAGTAATTAGCGAACTAAATGGGATACTTATCATCAGAAATTATCTTATCAGGTCTTTCCATCCAATAAAATACTTTCACAGGCTGGTCACTCGACTCATTCTTATCAGTTTTCTTAACTGACTGATTCTGTTTGTTTTCAACTTTTGAAGAATGTTGAACCTTAGGTGGTGATGAACACTCATTAGTTCGAATGTGATTTTCCAAAGGAATATCAACATTCTTCCTAGGTTCCTCATTCTCAAAATCAGACTCATCAGCTACAACAACAACTCCAACTCCTTCATTATTAAATCCTAATATCGGTCTCACATCAGAATTCGGATCACTAACACTAGAAGTGTTTGATTTGTTCTCTGATGTAAAATCCGATTTATTTGAACTTTCTGGTGTGACTAAATCAAGATTATGGTTTTCAAATAACACCGGGGAAGGAACAGATTTGTAGCTCACATTGGATTGAACTTTTTCTTTCACTGGTTCCTCAACAATATGGTCTAACACATATGCCACATTCATGTAACTCTCTAACTTTTTGTTAATCTTTTCAGCAAAACACTTGATTTTAGCCATTTCAACTTTAGTTTCCTTAAATTCATTTATGTAATTGTTAATGGCTATTTGTGTAACACCCCAACCGATGGCGGAAACATCGGGATGTCACGTATTGATGATTGTTCAGTAGCTCATGGTAAATAATAAATTTCATTATATGATTTAGATAAATTACATACAATTGTTCTACAAGAATTCGTACATCAAATTGAATAAAACTATGCACACATCTTCAAGCATTAATTCAAATCCTTAAGCAAGTAGAACCTGAAACATGTTAGGTTGAAAATATTTTGGGTCAACAAAAGTTGGTGAGAATTACATAGTTTTTGATAATCGAATGAAATTGTTGTGCAATTCATGTGTCATGGCAATCTAGTCCATATGCGAAAACATACTAGAAGTAAATCAAGTGCATAATCAACCTTGTGACTGTTGAATTGTGGTACATCCCATACGCTCATGGTTCACTCGTTTATATTGCAGTAACAAACACCCACGTAACCTTTGTGGGAGGCACGTATCCGGGTGGGATTGTCAGTCCAATAGATCTATCAATGTATACCGTTTGGCTGATGAATGTTTATGCTAGAATTGTGCTTACCCTAGTCATGTTCAAGACATAATGCAACATAGAAATACACATAGACACATTGATGATTGAATTGCATAAATAATGTTGTAACATGTTTCACCCCAAAATGGTGATAAATAGAAAAGGGGCTATGTAAAACTCACCTTAGCAAAACGTTATATCTGTTGAAAAATTGAATAATGGTGTTGCCCAAATGTATCAAGTATCACCCTATAATAAGGTAATAAATATGTCTAAGTCTTTCAAGTCTACAAACGTATAAGTTTCTAGGGCTTCGAATTTGGGGATAAATGCTCGTTTGATTATTATTAAAAATGTTCGATAATTGAGAGAATATTAGTAAATAAATAACCAAAAATCTTTTTATGAATTTTAAATCTAAGATGGTTACAAGAATGTGTTTAAAGTATAAAAATAATTTTTATAAAATTATTTTCTTTAAAATAGATTATTAAATCTATTTATTACAAATTGTCAAAATTTGACTTTAATATTTAAAAATATTAAAATTTAAGAATTATAAGTTTAAAATTTATATTTCTGTTCTAAATAAGCAGAAATAATTTGTATAAAATTTTGGTGCAAAAATATTAAAAATTGGATTTATTATGATTTAATTATGATTAAAACTAACAAAAATTGATTAAAAATATTAAATAAATGATTTTTCAGAAATAAAAATAATTTCTGAAAAGGTTAATGTTATAAAAACTCAGGATAATTTTTGTGGAAATTAATAAGATCGTTTTGATATTTTTATAGATTTTTATAAATAATATAGAATAAACTTGATTTATTTATTATATATATTAAATAAATAAATTTTTGAAAACTAAACATTGTTGGTGAAACCTTTACATTAGATTTGTAAAAAAATAATTTTTTTAGAATTTATAAAAGGGTTTTAATAATTAAAAGTGAATTTATAAGTTTTATATGTATTATATATAATTATTTGGATTTTATTTGTTTAAAAACGAAATAAAAGAAAAAGAGATGCCATAGCCGGGACTCGAACCCGCATGGCTTGTATAGAATGCACCAGACACAACCACTTGGTCTAGACCAGTGGTTGTGTTTGGTTCTTGTTTAAATAAAATAAATACATCAATTATACGTGTTCTTCCCCAAATCTAAAAACGAGCCCTAACAATTCCCATCGAACAATCCACACATCAATAACCCAATTAACCTTAGGGTTATTGATGTGTGGATGCCGAAGATTAAAACCCACAACAAAAATTATACTTACAATACAGATTTGATCGCGATTGAAAGGTCAAACCAAAAGTCAAAACACGATCGTGGATCAAGAATAGCGTGTAATTAAGAAGAAATAGAGGTTGAGAGAGATGAAATGGCAAATTGTAATGGTTCAGAAGTGCTCAATTTATAGGGTAGTGGCCTGGGGTGCTCGATTTGGTAATCGTTGACTCACCTTGAATGTTGATGTGTTTTTAATCAAAAATGGTAGGTTTTGATTGATAATTTGACGAGTGTAATGGACACGGAATAATCAGCAGTTACTGGGTTTCCATAATCACGAAATCATCTCAATTATAGGGTCAAAGGTGGACGTTTTTGGTCAGCTCTGTTTGGTTGCTGCACGTTCGAACAGCAGCAGAGGTGAAGAAGGTTTTGTTGATTTAAGAAGCTTATAAATAAATAGTTGTTTAGTTTAAATTACAACTTGATAAGTGGTCCAAGTGGTATGGCGCGTGTGTTGGGTTTGGCTCGGCGCGGGTTCGAAACCCGGCTGAGACATATATTTTTTTCTTTCTTTTAACAGCCAAGGGGAGGGGTAGAAGGGAGTTGGGCCGGTTTGTGTTGGGCCGGACACTTGGGATGGCACCTGTTTGGGCTCAGAACTGGGTTGGGTAAAAATCAACAAATCAGTTATGGTTATAGGTTATTATTATTGTTACTATTATTATTATTATTATTATTATAAACTTTTATATATATATATATATGTGTGTGTGTGTGTGTGTGAATAATTATCTTTGTATAAGGGTTCAAAATATCACCAAAAATAATAAAACTTGTCGTTTTAATTCCGTAACGTACAATTATTAAATGCGAAATGTTACAATTTGTTTATGTGAAAGAGTTTTAGTCAATTCAGAAACGTCTTTCTCATAGCTATCAAGTGTTTTGTTAAAATCTCTCTCATCTTTCCGATACGACTTAATAACGGTTTTAGCACTTTCAAGTTCTTACTTTAGGTGCTTAACCTCTTCTTCAAGTCTATTGCATTTACCACAATACTTATCACTAGAAGATGAGTTAGAACTTACCGGTTTTGGAGGATTTGTCATAGCCATCAAAGAAAAATGAGCTTCCTTTCTAGCAAAAAACTTGGAGTAATCAACCTTTGTGAAAGCATCATCTACCATGCAAGATTTCTTCTTCATCAGAAAGTCTGCTTCAGCTAGAAGTTGCTCAATATCATCATCAAGAGAATTCACACTAGCCTCATAGTCAGATTCACTCTCTGAGTCAGAATAGACAGATTCACCATCTTTAGTAACATCAGTAACAGAATCAATGACAGTTTCTGAAACCGTTTCTTCAACCGGTTCCTCAACCTTCTCAGATACAACATCAGGAACCACCTCTTGAAACCTTCTTAGAAAATTTCTCTTTTAAGTCATTAACTATCATCGGCTCCTCACTCACCACCTCTCGAGCAAAACAAGCAACATTACCACCAGTGACTTCTTCAAAACCTAGTTGCATTGTATTCCAATCAAAACCTTCATCCTTTTGAATCACCAAAGCTTGATTCTCATTTTGTTGTTGAGTGTTTGGTGTCAAAACTGGAACAATGGTTCTGGTTTGGTTTGGTGTTGTTTGGTTTTGGTTGGTTGTGGATGTTTGTCTTTGTGCGGTATTTTAGGAGGTGTTTTGTCGGTTTTGGTAATTGTTTTGTTTTTTATAGTTGTTGTCGTTGTTTTGGCTTTGGAAGGTAACATGGTTTTGTGCTTGATGGTTTTGTGATTGACGGTTTTGGTAGTTTGAGTTGAAAGGGTTTCAGTTACCTTGTTGTTTTGGTTGGGTACACTCTCGAGCAAAATGACCTTTGGTTCCACAGTTGTAACACGTAACCTTGGCTTTGTTGAAATCATAGGTAGTGTTTGGTGAAGTAGCAAGGTCTGTTCTACCGGTCTTCTCAATAAACTCAGTCTCCCTTCTCATCACGCTAGCAAAAGCCCATTGAATGTCAATCAATTCCATCTCTTCTTTATCAATCTGGGCATAGTCGTTATTGGTCAGATTGTTATTTCCGATTTGACTAGCCACTAGTCCATTGTAAGAAGCGACCATTGCTGAAACCAAAGTAATATGTTATTGTGCCACTTCTACCATCACATTGTTCATGTTGGAAGTTTCTAACACGATCAGACTTTGGCTTGATGAGGCTTGGTTCATCACCAGTGCAACTTGTGGTTGTTGTTGTGGCATACTCACTGATGATGTTCCATAATAACTAGCAGCTGACATAGGAGGTTGAGTTATTGGGTATGAAGTTGGTGTGTATGATGGTGTAGATGACACACCGTAATAACTTGTTGCACCCAATGGTGGTTCAACCTTTGATACAAAAGTAGTTTGAGGTGCAACACTCACACCTCCTGATGGAATGGAAGTGGAAGATGATGTAGCATAGTAAAGCTCGGGATTTTGTGGAAACTGCGCTCTTTTTGCTTTTCTCCTTTCTTCCATCTCTTTGTTTTCCAACTTCTGTATGAACTCATTAATAGTCCAATACCGAAAAGCATCCTTTTCTCTTAGAACCTCAACGTGTTGTCCCTAGTATGGAGGCAACGATTTAGCAAACTTCTCAACAACTTCACTCATGGGATATATGATCTCATAATTCGATAACTCAGACAACAAATGAAAGAATCTTGGAATAAGCTCCTTGAAAGTCTCATTCCCAACATAACTGAAATTCTCAATCTCCTTCTTTATCTCTTTTACACGAATTTTCCTCGTTTTCTCATTCCCATCGTGCCTACTCTTCAAAGCGTCCCAAAGTTGCTTCGAAGTCGCACATGGCCCAAACTGATGCAATAGATCTGTAGTCAATGCCTGAGATAACTGAGAATATGCCTTCTTTTCAGCTGCATATTTCTTCTTCTCATCATCCTTCAGGTCATCAACTGCAATTGGTGTGTTTGTGTTCTCAATCATTGGTTGACTATAACCTTTCACGATCATCTGCCACACTTCTCCACCATCTAATCCCCTGCCTTCAAGATGAATCTTAAACCTTCTTTACCACCCATGATACTCACTCATATCCAAAATCTTCGGTGGACGGTTTCCATTTCCAGTTGATAAGTCATTAACCAAGGTAGTAATAGCATTGGTGGTCTGACTTTGAGCTACTGCTGCTGCTGCAACTCCCCAATAATCCGATATTTGTTGTGGAGGATGTGTAACAACGGGTTGTGATGAACTTGATGTAGCCTAGTAATTCAGTATCTGTGGTGGGTGGGTGTTTCCTCTCTCAGCTGCAACGGCCCAAGGATTAGTAGGTACTTGTTGTGGTTGTGTCATAGCAGGTCTCGGTGTCATCGGTAATCCCCCAATGTTGTCCATGATGTACGAGATAACAACACTTAGAAAATCTGAAAATATGGCAACTGGTTCAACCTTTCTTCACAATCGAGGGTTCGAATGAAGATGAAATCACTGGTTCGACCCTTGACAACAAGTTTGAATGAGTAACTAATCTGATAGAACTTGATTCGACCTCGAAAAGAACTTCCTTCAACCTCATGATGGTTCGAATGAAGATGAAAGGTTCGAATGGACAACAATACACTCTGAATGAAGAACAAACAAACTGATTCGACCTCTAAACCCACTTGATTCGACCTAAAACAACTTGGTTCGACCTGAAATTGACTGATTCAACCTCAAAAACTCACTCCTTCGACCTAACTCAAACTCGTTCGACCCGACCCATTATGAAAATTAATTTTTCTACAAAAATCAACCAATTTGATCTGAATTTTGCAAAAGTTGATGGATTTTGATGAAAAGAGTAAAGTGCACGGATGGTCCCTGTGGTTTGCCCAAATTTCACGTATGCCCCCATATATTTTCAATGGTCCCCAACGTTGACATTTTATAACATTTTGGTCCTTACCAGCTAACGTCGTTAAATTTTATAAGTTAAGTCATGTAAAATGACCAAAATACCCAAAGGGACCATCCGAGCAGTTTAATCTTTTGTGTATATGACCAGCACCACCACCTCCTCCTCCTCAAACAACCAACATCACCCCCTCCTCCTTCAACCACCACCACCACCACCACTAACCCAACCAGATCTGACCCGACTTAAACCCGTCTCGAAGCAAGACTCTGTTAGGACAATAAGGATTGGTGAAACCACTTTTGTAAACCCTAGTCTAATTCATTTCTGCAAAATATCCTATGTATAGAACTACTGAAGAAGAAGTATCAGAAGTTCTGAAGTCTAACCAGACAGTTCACTGAAGAACTACTGAAGACAAACTACTCATCAGTAGTTTGTCATTCATCAGCTCTTGTTCAAGAATCTTTTTCATCGACTTATGTTTCAGTAGTTTATTAGTTTAATATTACTTTATCTGTTTGTACAAGTTCCAAGAATGCAACTTGCTGCTACTTGTTACAGACTTGCTTTTTGGCAAGGTTCATGTATATGTAAAGTCTATAAATAGATGGGTTCATCCCCTCTGTTTTAGAAATTGATTTTGATTAATACAGAAATCCTTCAAAGCTTATTATTGTTCTTTCCATTTCATTTATTGAGAATCTGTTTGAGTATTTATTATCATTCACATTCATTACTTAGATTCTCATTAAACTTGTCTGGAGTTTTCAAACAACCAGGGGGAGTAATAACTCATGTTGATAGTGTAACTTTACTTATCATTCCACTGTGCAAATCTGATTGAACTTGCTAAACACATAAGTGTTCACTAGCAAGCATTACATCAAGAGCATTACTGATCCAACAATTGGTATCAGAGCACTGGTTTATCTTATCACATATCAATCTAACACATTGAGAATCAGACACAGGCTCTTATTGATATTCAATAAAGGATTAAAAGTTCACTTTTATCAA
Source organism: Ambrosia x helenae (assembly GCA_030844895.1). Lineage (NCBI taxonomy): Eukaryota > Viridiplantae > Streptophyta > Magnoliopsida > Asterales > Asteraceae > Ambrosia > Ambrosia x helenae. The sequence continues at coordinate 31,208,830 of CM061225.1, forward strand.
CATCCATCACTTTAAGAGATATTTGACAAATCAATACTCTTTAAAATGGATCCTCATAATACTGGTTCTGCCAATAAACCTGCTATGCTAGTAAGAAATGAATATAATATCTGGCAAAGGAGAATGGCACATACATTATCACAGACCAACACTGGTTGCTGGAAATCTGTGATATATGGTCCTCACAAACCAGTAAATATTAATCTGGAAACTAAAGAAGAAATAACAAAAGACCCAAAGGACTATACAGATGATGATTTCCTAAAACTTGAGCTTGATGCTAAAGCTTTCTCTATGTTGGCAATGGCACTCCCAAATGAAATCTACTCTGGCCTATTACATTGTGATAGTGCCAAAGAGCTTTGGGACTGCCTCAAAGAACAGTTTGGAGGAACTGAAGAGGTGATTGCCAACACCAGAGAAATCCTGGCTCAACAATATGAAACTTTTGCTCACATAAATGGGGAAACTTTAACTCAACAATTTGAAAGATTCTCCTCATTAATATCTGAGCTAAAATTAAATGGTCAGACCTACACAATTGTATATATGCTTCATAGATTTTTAAGGTCTTTACCTGAAAAATGGGAAACATACTCTATAGTCCTAAGATCCTCACCAGACTTTAGCTCCCTCACTCTTACAAAATTGCATGGGAGGTTACTAACTTTTGAAAGAGAAATCGATCAAAAGAAAAAGTTGCAAAATTCTGGTAAAACTGTTGATGACTATCTACCAGGTAGTACAGCACTATTGGGACAAGATTCACCTACTTGTTCAAATAGTTTTGGATCTTTTGACCACATTGACATAACTGCTAGGATCTCATCAGAAAGATCATTCCCAGGTTATGACAATGATGAATATAGTCAAACTGCTGATAACATGTGTTTTATCATGGATGATTTAAAAAAATTTCAGCAATGATGACTTAGAAGAAATGGACATCTTACACCAACTGGCCATGTTAAGTATCAAAACAAACAAATTTTACAAAAGGTCAGGAAGAAAATTTCCAGGACTCAACAGTTCTACAAAAATTGGTTTTGACAAATCTAAACTTAGATGTCACAAGTGTCAAAAGTTGGGACACTTTGCTAGAGAGTGTAGAAGCTCTAGCTACAACCAATCTCAGTCTGGAAATCTGTATAACCCTAGTTATAATAGGAATAATGGAACACAGGGGAGTGCACATTTTGTACAGGCACAAGCTCCACAAATCCAATATGTGCCACAAGTACAATATGTACAGATGCCTGCTCAACAGATGCAGAGCCAACAATCAATCCCTCCCATTCTAGCTGCTCAACATCCTCCACAGACTCAGCAACCCTCACAACAAAGCTTGTTCACCTCAGGGTATGTTGACTGGAGCAGTCTTCCTTTTGACACTACAGAGTGCAATCCTGATGCAGACAACAAAATGTTTGACATCAACTGGGGAGAACCTGACAATGGCAGAAAGAATTTTGCCTTAATGGCATTTGAGGGCTGCACCTCAAAATCTGCCCTGTCTCAGGTATCAAAAGAGTCTTTAACAAAACTTTGTTCAACTTCATGTAAAGAATCTTTTGCTCTCATAAGAGAGACTAATGTGCACTTACAAGGAAAAGCAAATGACTCTGAGAGAAAATTCACTCAGATGAAATGTGATTTAGAAAGAAAACTTGCTGCAAAGGCAAAAGAAAATTCTAAATTAACTAACAATGCTATTGAAACCCAAGCACAACTTAAAATCATGATAGATGACCTAGGAAATGTCAGAAAAGAGCTTGCTGACACCAAGGTCACTTGTGAAAAATGGGTAGAATCTTGTAAGGGGTACCAACTGCTGCTAAACAAACAAAGTGCTTCAAATGTTAGGTTTGGCATAGGGTACAATCACACTGAAACACCAACAGATTTTTCCCCCAAAACTACTAAAGATGGGAGAAAAATTGTTTCAGGTGAAACTTCTGAAGAGAATGAATGTACATCTTTTCATGAAAACTTTCTAAAAACTCACAAAGAAAGTTCTTCAGAAGTATTGATAAAATCTGACTTTAAGCCATCGGTAGTTTCATCTACATCAGGAGTTGAGAACCTGAAAACTACTGATGACCTAAAACCAATCAAGACAGTCAGAAATTTGCCTTTAAATGAAAAAGAAATGGCAAAAGAATGTGAAATATGTGGTCTGTTCAACCACAAGACAGAATTTTGCAGATATAGAAAAGGAATTCAGTACAACAAGAAAATTTCACAACTGGTTGTGGGAAAACAAATCAAAAATGATTTTAAAGAAACTTTTTCTCCCAGGAAACAACAACCAGCAAACACCATTTCTCAGAAAAAGATGAAATCTCAACAAAAGTCTTTTTCTCAAAATTTTCTTTCAGTAGTTAGACCTACATCATCAGCAGTTTCACAAACTGCTGAGATAAAAGATCTCATGAACATGGTACAACTACTGATGACCAGGGTTGATGGTGGTCCTCAAAAGGATACCACCATTGCTCTTAATGAAAAATCCATTGCCAAAAAGACATGGATTCCTCAACCTGGTCAAGAACAAACTGTTAATGTTCTCAAGAGCAAACCCAAAGCCAAACTGGCTTGGGTTCCTAAATCTAACTAATTTGCTACTTTGTGCAGAGGGTCTCCAGAGGCTTAAATAGCATTTGGTATGTGGACAGTGGAGGCTCAATGCACATGACAGGATGCAGATACCTGATAAACAATTTTATCAGTCAAAAAGAAGGATCTGTATCCTTTGGGAACAATGCTAAGGGATATGTGGTAGGACATGGCAATGTCTCCTGTGGCAAAATACAGTTTGACAAGGTCAATTTGGTTGAAAACCTTGAGTACAACTTGCTAAGTGTGTCTCAAATGTGTGATAAAGGATATTCTTCCTTTTTCAAAAAAACAGCATGCAAGATCATATCACCAGAAGGCCAGAAGTTGATAGAGAAGATCATTGAAGATCATACTTTGTTGATAGCCAAAAGATGTGGCAATGTCTATGCTGTGGACATTGAAAAGGACAAAGTACTGAACAACACTGCCTGTTTCTTCTCAAAGGCATCAACTTCAGAGACTGATCTCTAGCACAGGAGACTTGGCCATGTGAACTTTAAAACCATAAATAAAGTCACAAAAATGGGCTTGGTCAGAGGTCTACCTTTGAAAGTATACCAGTGTCAAGAACACTGACTGTGTATCCTGTTTAAAGGGAAAGCAGCATAAGTCCTCCTATAAGTCTATTGAAGAATTAAAAACAACTGCATGTCTTCAACTACTCCATATGGACTTATTTGGGCCTGTAAAAATCATGAGCCTTGGTAAGAAGAAGTACTGCTTGGTCATCATTGATGACTATTCAAGATTCACATGGGTATTCTTCTTATTCTCCAAGGATGAGGCAGCTGAAATCATCAAGTTCTTCATTCTACAAGTAGAGAAACAATATTCTCTATCTGTCAAAGCCATTAGAAGTGATAATGGGACAGAGTTCAGGAACAAAACTCTGGATGAATTCTGTTTGTCTAAAGGGATTATTAGACAATTCAGTGTTCCCAGAACTCCTGAACAAAATGGTGTGGTAGAAAGGAAGAACAGAACTTTAATTGAAGCAGCGAGAACTATGTTAGCTGATTCATGCCTACCTTTGTATTTCTGGGCTGAAGCAGTTAACAGTGCTTGTTATGTTCAAAATAGAGTCCTTGTCAACAAGAGACATTCCAAAACTGCCTATGAAGTTCTTCATGGCATAAAGCCCCTTATCTCCTTTTTCAGGGCTTTTGGATGTCAATGTTTCATTCTAAACATTAAAGACTCTATTTCAAAGTTTGCTGCTAAAGTTGATTCAGGTTACTTTCTTGGTTATTCTTCCACTAGAAAAGCCTACAAGGTTTTTAATTCAAGAACCAAGATAGTAGAAGAAACACTGAATGTCAAGTTCAATGAGTCAAAACACACTCTTATTCCAGCACATCCTGCTAAACTCTTTGACCTTGACAGCTTCCACTTTGGACCTGAAAAGACTATTACTTCATCTAAACCAACTTATTATGGTAATCAAAGGTTTGATGATGAGGATCCAGCACCATGGACTCCTCAAACAGTCATTAAGTCAACTTTCAAACCTTCAGAAGTTTCACAAACTTCTGATTATTTCTGGCCTTTGCTCCAGTTGCAAGGCTTAAGGCCATTAGGTTATTTCTGGCCTATGCCATTTCCAACAAAATAAAAGTTTTTCGAATGAATGTTAAGAGTGCATTTTTGTATGGAAAGATAAAAGAGGAAGTGTATGTTTGTCAGCCACCTGGGTTTGAGGATCCTTCTCATCCTGAGTGGGTGTACAAACTTGACAAAGCTCTTTATGGGCTCAAACAGGCTCCAAGAGCCTGGTATGAAACACTTTCCAACTTTTTACTCAAAAATAACTTTACAAGAGGCTCCATTGATAAAACTCTTTTCATTAAAAATGTTGGAAATCATGTCTTACTTGTTCAAATTTATGTTGATGATATCATATTTGGTTCAACAAACACAAAATTGTGTGATGTATTTAAGAAACTCATGCAATCAAAATTTGAGATGAGTACAATGGGAGAACTGCAGTACTTTTTAGGACTGCAGATTAAACAACAAACTAATGGAACTTTTATACATCAATCAAAATATGTTAAAGAATTATTGAACAAATTTTCTTTACAAGACTGTAAATCATGTTCCACTCCCATGACACCTACCACACAAGTTGAACCAGATGATCAAGGAAAACAGGTTGATCAAACCATGTAGATGTATGATAGGTTCCCTTTTGTATGTAACTGCTTCTAGACCAGATATTATGTTTTCAACATGTGTCTGTGCTAGATATCAATCAGCTCCTAGGGAATCACACCTCATTGCAGTCAAAAGAATCTTCAGATATCTGAAAGGAACTCCCAGACTTGGAATTTGGTATCCTGCTTCTAGCAATACCAAGTTATTAGCTTTTTCAGATAGTGACTATGCAGGGTGTAAAATGTCAAGAAAATCAACATCTGGTGGTTGTCAATTCTTGGGAAACTGTATAGTATCCTGGCAATCAAAGAAGCAAACATCTGTTGCAACTTCAACTGCTGAAGCTGAATACATTGCAGCTGCAAGTTGTACATCACAGATACAATGGCTCCAATATCAACTTCTTGATTATGGAATCAAAGAGACCAAGACACCATTGCTTGTAGACAGCAAATCTGCCATTAGCATCACTCAAAATCCTGTTCAGTTCTCAAAAACTAAACATATTGAAATCAGGTATCATTTCATCAGGGATTGCTATGAAAAAGGCAAGATTGAAGTGAAGCATGTCACAAAAGCTAATCAGATAGCTGACATATTCACAAAACCCCTTGACACATCAACATTTCAGAAGTTAGTATCCATGCTTAGGATGCTAAATTTGTAAGTGTTTTTACTTCTCTGTGTATATTTTATTTTTCACTTACATCTGTTTTTAGACCAAAAACTTCTGAAAAACAAAAAGAGAGAAACTACTGATAAACAAAAACATCAGTATGGGAATATTTTCTGAAAAATGAGTAACTTCTGATAAAATAATCTTCAGAAGTTATGAATAAAGTGTTTATAAACATTCTCATCAGTTGTTAATAAACTACTGAAGAGAAAATGGGAACTACTGATGACAAATGTTCTTCATCAGCAGTTTTGTCATTAAGGGCAAATCAGACATTTCCCACTTCATAAGTTTGACCTATGGCGGTTACAAACTTCTGATAAACACCTTTTCCAACACTTATCCATTCAAAAAGAAAAAATTCCCTCCTCTCTCAAAAAGCTCTCAAACCCTGAACCTGCAAAAGCACTGTTCGATCCACACACACACAAACCACATGGCTCTAACTCTAAAACAGGGACACAATCAAAGAGGCTACTTCGAGAAACATGAAGCCTGGTCCCAATACTACGAAATCATTGATTTAGTCGTTAAATCCCAATACTTTACTACCCTCACCATTGATCCTCCAATCCACACTGAGACTCTTAATGAGTTCTGGGCAAATGCAGAGACGGTGACAGTAAATGATAAGGTGATCTCCCTCAATTCAACCATCCAAGGGAGAAGAATGGCAATCACACCCGAAACTTTGGGAATTAGACTGGGTCTAGATGATGTTGGTGCCCCAGATCAATTTCCAAACTCTGAAATTCATCTAACCATGACAGAGTGTGGTTACCAAGGTACTCTCTCACATGCTACTATTTTTAAAAAATATTTTGAACCTAAGTACAAACTTTTGTTTCACTATATAATAATGTGTTTGAGTCCAAAAACTGGATCATATGATCAGATTACCTCCACTTTTCAACCTATTTTTCATTCCATTGTGAATAAAACAAAATTCAGGGCATCACCACTTTTCTTTAATGAGTTGGTGTTACATCATCTCAATTCTAAAAAGAAGTTTTTGTTGTATCCAAGATTTATTATGCAATGCATAATAAAGGAACTTGGAGAAGAGGTGCTTGTGGGTCAAACAACTGTTTTAAACCCTTTAACCTCACAAGCATACTCTAGGCACAATAAACCGGCCACCTGGCCAGAAGATGACCAAGGGGAACACACAACAGTCCCCATGGAACCCTCATCTTCCAAACCTTCACCCAAAAAGGCCAAGAAACCAAAACAGCAAAAACAAAAACCCACCAGCCTGAAAAGAAAGGCAGTTCAGGAAGTTGAGATACCTGAACTTGCTAATGTGCAATCTGCACTTGATAAAGATGTGACTGAAACATCATCTCAATCTCATCCATCTCAAACCCCCACTAGAGCACCAATAACCATTTTATTCAAAAGAAAGAAATTTAAGAAAACAATCCCCATAAACTCTTCTTTTGAAACTGCTGAACCCATAGACCAAACTACTGAACCAGTGTAACACCCCAACCGATGGCGGAAACATCGAGGTGTCACGTAAGAATGAGTATACAGTAGCACATGGTATTCAAGTTTTAATTGAAATTTATTTAAAGTGCAAATATCCAAAATTGAAAATACATAATAAGTCTTGAATGAAATTCTAATACATCAAAAAGCCAAATAAAGCATAACTTCAAATTGTCTCCTCATGCTAACTCTCTAGACTTCAAGCATCGTTATTACCTGTTGAGTTGTAAAAATGGGGGGGTCAACTAGAAGTTGGTGAGAATACATAAGCCATGTCAAGCAATTAAGTTTAAGAATAAAAGTTTAGCAATTCAAATGTCTATTGTAAGTTTAAGTCTACATGAATAAACATGAAGTGTTGTATGCACATAATCAAACCTCCGACTAGTTTAGGTCCATCCCGTCATCCACGGTTCACCTTAATATCACGTTGGAACGATAACAATCACCCGCGCTCCCCATAAAAGATGGTCAACGAATCTAGGTGGGATTGTCAATCCAATAGATCTATTATTGAGTATCGTCGGCTTGGCCATAGCTAATGATTATGTATGTTGAAGTTTAAGTCTAACTGTTGTTGTCTAAGTCATGAGGCATTAAAGTTTACAACTAGACATGTATGTAGAATTGCTTAAGTATAATGTTGCAAGAATAAGGAATTGCATACACATTGTTACGTAAACTCACCTTAGCAAAGTATTAAGTCTCGAGAAAAAGAATAAGTGTAGCCCCAAAGTTGCCAAGTATTACCCTATGTATAAGGTAACAAATATGTCTAAGTCTTAGTAGTCTACAAGTATTTTCTAGGGTTTCGAATTGGGGATAAATATTTGTTTGATTAATAATCAAATTGTTTATTAAATATAAGAAATTCAATAAATAAATAAAAAGTCTTTGTGTAAACATTAGATTAAAAATGGTCACATTATAAGGTTTTAAGTATGAAAATATTTTTTATAAAATTATTTTCTTAAAAATAGAATATTTAATATATTTATTTCAATTTGTCTAAATATAACTTTAATATCTAAAAAATATTAAAATTAAAGAATTTTTAAATTAAAAATTGTATTTCTGTTCTAAATGGATAGAAATAATTTATATAAAAGTTTGGTGCAAAAATATTGAAAAATGAATTTATTATGATTTATTTATGATTAAAAATAACAAAAATTGATTAAAAATATTAAATAAATGATTTTTCAGAAATAAAAATCATTTCAGAAATTTTTAATGTTATATAAACTCAGAATAATTTTTGTGGGAATTTATATAATCGTTTTGATATTTTTATAGAATTTTATAATTAAAATAGAATAAACTTGAAATATTTATTATTTATATTAAATAAATAATTTTTGGAAAACTAAAAATTGTATGTTAAACTTTTCTACTAGAATAACATAAAATAATTTTTGTAGAATTTATAAAGGAGTTTTAGTATTTTAAAATAATTTTTAAAGAATATATAAAAGTAAAGGTTTTAAAAAAAATGTTGTGGTTGCCAAGGCTCGAACCCAGGTCTGAGACCGGGTGAGGTTTTATCACAAGCCCAGCCACCAACTGGGCTGGACCCTGAGAACGAATAATCTCTGTTAGAAATAATTATATAATTATGTTGAAACTGATTATATAATCCTTTTAATAAAAGGCTAAAAAACCGTTTAATGTGGGACTCGAACCCGCGTGCCCCGGTTAACAAACAGACAGACACAACCACTTGATCTAGATCAGTGGTTGTGTTTGTCTTGTGTCTGTTTTAATTAAATACACAAAGTCTGCAGAAGTTTATCCCCAAATCAATTCGATCGAGCCCTAGTATATGCAATAATCAAATCTAACAAACAATAACCCGATTAAACATAGGGTTATTGTTTGTAGATGGTCGATGAACAAAACCTATCAAAAAAAGAAAACTTACAAAAACGAATTCGTGTTTATTGAGCGGTCAACCCAAAAGTCAAACGCGAAACAATTTGGAGATTGAAAGATGATTTTTAACAGAAATTGGAGATGTGGAAGAATAGATCGGCGAGTAATGAGTGTAATGGAGGGTTCAATTTATAGTGGAAAGCTTGTGGGTTTATATTGGGCAATGGTTGACTCGTGACGAACATTAACGCGTGATTTCGCTCGATTAAGAAGGTTATAATGTTAATTGGTTGTGTATAGGCTACGAGTTGGTCAATGATTTACATAATTTACCATATTAGAGGTAAATTACGCGCTATTGATTTGAATGTTTGAATGAATTTCATCGCAGTTGACTTTTCATAAGTGAACTGCACCTTTAAACTTAGTATATAATTAATATAACTCAGGATTAGACCAAATGAAGTTGTAGACCAGCTGGTTTGTTGCTTGTGGTGTTTGATTGAACCGGCCATGGGCTCGGGTTCGAATCCCGGCCCATGCCTTTATTTTTTTGATCATTTAACAATAATATAAGATATATTATGTATATAGTATGGTTCAAGGGGTCCAAATGCGTCACGAAATATTTTTTAAAGGACGTTAAATGATGAAATTCGACGTTTTATTAATGATACTCATAACGTACAACGAATTCAATGCGAAAAGTTACAGTCTCCCCTACTTTTAGGAACTTCATCCCGAAGTTGGAGTTGGAGAGTCTGGTGGAAAAAGATGTGGGTATTTAGACTTCATCTGGTCCTTGCGTTCCTAAGTGAACTCTGGACCTCGTTTAGATTCCCAACGAACCTTAACGATCGGAATGCGGCTGCGCTTGAGTTTCTTGACTCCAGTATCTACGATCTCAACAGGTTTCTCGACAATGTGCATGGTTTCATCGATCTGCACATCTTCAAGAGGGACATGGAGGTTCTCATCTGCTAAGCATTTCTTGAGATTCGAAACATGAAAGGTTGGGTGAACATTGCTTAGCTCAGGTGGAAGATCAAGTTTGTAAGCCACCTTTCCAATTCTGTCAAGAACTTTGAATGGGCCTACGTATCGAGGAGCTAGTTTTCCCTTTCTACCGAAGCGAATCACTCCCTTCCAAGGGGATACCTTAAGAAGTACAAGGTCCCCGACTTGAAATTCCAAGGGCTTACGACGTTTATCAGCATAGCTCTTCTGTCGACTTCTAGCCTTGAGAAGATTATCCTGAATGAGTTGGATTTTATCTGTGGTTTCCTGGATCAGTTCGGGTCCAGTGATCTGGGCTTCACCAACCTCAGTCTAACAGACAGGTGAACGACATTTACGACCATAGAGTGCCTCGAAAGGTGCCATGTTAATGCTGGCATGATAACTGTTGTTGTATGAAAACTCGACCAAAGGAAGATGAGAATCCCATGCGCCACCAAAATCGATGACACATGCCCTGAGCATATCCTCAAGTGTCTGGATGGTCCGTTCAGTCTGACCATCTGTTTGAGGGTGATAAGCAGTACTCAGGTTCAGTTTGGTACCCAAAGCGTCTTGTAAAGAATCCCAAAAGTGAGAGGTGAAACGACCATCACGATCAGAGATAATGTCCAAAGGTATACCATGACGACATACGATTTCACTTACGTACATCTTTGCTAACCTTTCCACATAATACTTCTCACGAATAGGTAAGAAATGGGCTGACTTGGTCAAACGGTCGACGATTACCCAAATGCTGGCAAAACCCTTGGGTGTACGAGGGAGTTTAGTGATGAAGTCCATTGCTATGCTCTCCCATTTCCATACAGGACTTTCTGGTTGTTCAAGCATACCAGATGGTCGTTGATGTTCAGCCTTGACCTTTGAACAAGTAAGGCATTTTGCAACGAAAAGAGCGATATATTTCTTCATACCAGGCCACCAATACGAATAACGAAGATCTTGGTACATCTTGTCAGCTCCAGGATGAATAGAATAACGAGACTTATGAGCCTCGTTCATAAGGAAGGTACGAAGATCATCACGGTCAGGTATCAAAAGTCAATTGAGAAAATAAAGTAAACCATCAGGTTTGGTTTCAAGTTGAGTCTCAGCACCACAAGACATTTCGTCGTACATGTTACCTTGGGTGACTGAAGTATGTTGAGCCTGGAGAATACGATCCTGAAGATCAGTACGAACTCTCGCACAATGAAGTTTGATGCACTCTTTACGACTGAGTGCGTCAGCCACAACATTCGCTTTGCCAGGATGGTAGCGAATTTCACAATCATAGTCGTTGAGTAACTCAACCCAACGCCGTTGCCTCATGTTAAGATTTTTCTGGTCGAAGACATGTTGGAGACTTTTGTGGTCCGTGAAAACCACACATTTGGTTCCATAAAGATAGTGTCTCCAAATCTTAAGAGCAAAGACGACAGCGCCCAATTCAAGATCATGGGTGGTATAATTCTTTTCGTGGGTCTTGAGTTGTCTAGACGCATAAGCAATAACCTTGCCTCGTTGCATGAGAACACAACCAAGACCTTGGTTTGATGCATCACAATAGACCACGAAGTCATCATTACCATCAGGTAGAGACAGGATAGGAGCTTCACAGAGTTTCAGCTTAAGAGTTTCAAATGCTTCCTCTTGCTTTGGTCCCCACTCATAGGGTTTACCCTTGTGAGTTAAGGCAGTGAGAGGAACAGCGATTTTGGAGAAGTTGGCAATGAATCAACGACAATAACCAGCCAAACCAAGGAAGGAACGAACTTCTGTTGGAGTTTTAGGAACACTCCAATCTTTGACAGCCTCGATCTTTGCGGGGTCAACATGAATTCCGTTCTCATCAATGACGTGTCCCAAAAATTGAACTTCCTTAAGCCAAAATTCACATTTCGAGAACTTGGCATACAGTTGTTCTTTCTTTAGGAGACCCAAAATTGAGTGAAGATGTTGTTCGTGATCGGATTTTGATTTTGAGTAAATCAAAATGTCGTCGATGAAGACGATCACGAATTTGTCAAGATAGGGTCTACAAACCCGATTCATTAGATCCATAAACACTGCGGGAGCGTTGGTCAATCCAAACGGCATGACCATGAATTCGTAATGACCGTAACGTGTACGAAAGGCTGTCTTGGAAATATCTTCATCGTGGACTCTAAGCTGATGATAACCAGAACGAAGATCAATCTTCGAGAAGTGGGTTGCTCCTTGTAGTTGATCGAAAAGATCGTCAATCCTAGGCAAGGGATAACGATTCTTGATGGTGAGTTTGTTGAGTTTGCGATAGTCGATACACATCTTGAGAGATCCATCTTTCTTCTTAACGAACAAAACAGGGGCTCCCCATGGAGAAGAACTGGGGCGAATGAAACCTTTATCAGAAAGTTCCTGTAGTTGACTGGCAAGTTCCTGCATCTCAGAGGGTGCAAGACGATAAGGAGCTTTGGCGACAGGATTTGCACCAGGAACAAGATCGATCCTAAATTCCACTTGTCGAGCAGGAGGCAAACCAGGTAAATCCTCTGGGAAGACTTCAGGATAGTCCTGAATGATTGGGATGTCTTGGATACTTTTGCCTTTATCTTTCTTTTCTATCACGTTAGCTAAGAAAGCTGTATACCCCATTCGTAAGTATTTTTGGGCAGTAGTACAAGACATGAGCTTAAGCTCGCCACAAGGCTTCTCACCATAGATCTTCAAAATATCACCAGATTCGAGAGGAATGCTAATGACTTTCTCAAAGCACAAGATTTCAGCACGATGGGTTGATAACCAATCCATGCCTACTATGACATCAAAGTTTCCAAGATGCATAGGAATGATATCGATAGAGAAGGTATGCTCATCAAGGTTCAACACACAGTTACGAATAATAGAATCGATCGAGATAGACTTCCCATTAGCTACCTCTACCACTAAAGGTTCCTCTAGGTTAGTTTGGGGTAAGTTAAGTAAGGGTTCAAACTTTAGTGATACAAATGACTTATCAGCACCCGAATCAAATAATATGGATGCATAGTGGTTATTAACGAGAAACGTACCATTAACCACCTCGTTGTTGTCGCGGGCCTGGTTAGCATTGAGGTTGTAAGCGCGACCTCGAGCACCTTGGTTCTTGTTGCGGTTCTGGTTTTGGTTGCGGTTTTGGTTCTGGTTCTGGTTTCCAAGTCTAGGGCAAGCATCCCTATAATGTTCCGTGCTTCCACATTCATAGCACTGGCCACGAACAGGCCTACCATTTTGAGCATTAGGAGCTGGATTATTTCTGGCAGGATTGTTTTGAGTGGCAGGGGCTTGGCAAGCATTGGTATAGTGTCCATACCGCTTGCAGTTATTACATTGGCGGCATGGTCTGTCAGCAAGATGGTGGTATTGACAAGTGTTACAAAGAGGGTGGTTCCCGACATACGGTTTCTTGGCTGGGTTTTGTGCTGCAGGTGGGGTGGTAGCAACCATGTAGTTCCTAGCCTTGCGCTTCCTGTTGGTTGAGGTCTCAGGCTTAACCTCAATAGCGGGCTGAGGAGTGTCTTTTGTAGCAGTCTTCTTGGTGTTCTTGCGAAAGAGAGTACCGTTATTCACATGATTATCGGAGAGAGTAGCCGCCAGGCGTTTGGCTTCCTCCAAGGTGGCAGGATTCCTTCCCCATACTGTGTCCTGGATTTGCATAGGCAGGCCGCCGATATACTTCTCGATGGCTATAGGTAGGGGAGTAACTTTATGGGGCAACAACATACTGAGCTCGTGAAAGCGGGTATTATAAGCAAGGTTTTCCCCACTATCTTGAGCAAGGGTGTAGAACTCGTCTTCCAGTTTCTTAATCTCGTTACGGGGACAGAACTCATCTTTCATAATCTCCTTGACTTGATCCCAGGTCATAGCAAGTGCAACTTTAGCTCCGCGGGTGCGCTTTTCCTCATTCCACCAATTGAGTGCTCGTTTGTGAAGAACACTCATGGCATAACGGACCTTAAAGTTATCGGGGCACTCGCTGTTAATGAAGGTATTCTCAATACCCTCGAACCATTGTAGAAGACCCATAGCTCCTTCTTCTCCACTGAACTTAGGGGGATTATAGGTATTAAAGTGCTTAAGAGTGCAAGCTGGGAGACCATTCCCGTTTCCATTGTGGTTTCCATTACCGTTTCCGTTGCCGTTGTCGTTTCCGTTTCCATTACCGTTTACGTTCATATGGATGACTTGAGCCAGTAAGTTAGGAACCAGAGTTGCGATCTGTTGCGCCATTTGTTGAGAAATGATTGCAGCCAGTTGAGCATCAACGCCATTGTTGTTGTTGTTATTGTTGTTGTTGTGGTTAGCGTCATGGTTATGGTTGTGGTTGTCGCCACCTTCCTCATGGTTCTCACCATTGCTATTGCGAGTGCTGCGACGTTGAGGCATGATCTGTAAGAGACACAATGAAATGAATGAGGTAATATAAGGAATGTAATCATTTATTCATTAATTAAAACGAATAAACGAAAACGTTGACTTATCAAAGCGTCTAGATTCTAATAACATAGTGAAGACATGCTTTAGCCTATAAGTGAACACTCATCCCGAGAATTCCCAGGTAGGCATCCGGGTCCCTCGTTTGATTGGGATATATGCGCAATGCCAGCCTAGACAGAAGACTCAGAATATAGGCATTCATCCTTCCAGATTGCACGTGTTCGTTATTAAAATCTGGAACTTCGACGAGATCTCAAGGTGGTTCAGGCTAAACCTGAGGATTTTATCCTATTAATCTAATGGTGGATCAGGATTGCAGCAGACGAATAAGAGCAGTCACTTGTAAGGCTTAGGGTTGTATAAGGTGTAGGATAGGGATAAGATTAAGGAAGCAATTAGGGTTACAAGTAAGAAAAGCAAGTACTGTTTAAATCCCTAAGGTTATAGTCTAGATTATTTTCTAATAACCTAATTCCCTATAACCAAGGCTCTGATACCAATCTGTAACACCCCAACCGATGGCGGAAACATCGAGGTGTCACGTAAGAATGAGTATATAGTAGCACATGGTATTCAAGTTTTAATTGAAATTTATTTAAAGTGCAAATATCCAAAATTGAAAATACATAATAAGTCTTGAATGAAATTCTAATACATCAAAAAGCCAAATAAAGCATAACTTCAAATTGTCTCCTCATGCTAACTCTCTAGACTTCAAGCATCGTTATTACCTGTTGAGTTGTAAAAATGGGGCGGGTCAACTAGAAGTTGGTGAGAATACATAAGCCATGTCAAGCAATTAAGTTTAAGAATAAAAGTTTAGCAATTCAAATGTCTATTGTAAGTTTAAGTCTACATGAATAAACATGAAGTGTTGTATGCACATAATCAAACCTCCGACTAGTTTAGGTCCATCCCGTCATCCACGGTTCACCTTAATATCACGTTGGAACGATAACAATCACCCGCGCTCCCCATAAAAGATGGTCACCGAATGTAGGTGGGATTGTCAATCCAATAGATCTATTATTGAGTATCGCCGGCTTGGCCATAGCTAATGATTATGTATGTTGAAGTTTAAGTCTAACTGTTGTTGTCTAAGTCATGAGGCATTAAAGTTTACAACTAGACATGTATGTAGAATTGCTTAAGTATAATGTTGCAAGTATAAAGAATTGCATAAACATGGTTACGTAAACTCACCTTAGCAAAGTATTAAGTCTCGAGAAAAAAGAATAAGTATAGCCCCAAAGTTGCCAAGTATTACCCTATGTATAAGGTAACAAATATGTCTAAGTCTTACTAGTCTACAAGTATTTTCTAGGGTTTCGAATTGAGGATAAATATTTGTTTGATTAATAATCAAATTGTTTATTAAATATAAGAAATTCAATAAATAAATAAAAAGTCTTGGTGTATACTTTAGATTAAAAATGGTCACATTATAAGGTTTTAAGTATGAAAATAATTTTTATAAAATTATTTTCTTAAAAATAGAATATTTAATCTATTTATTTCAATTTGTCTAAATATAACTTTAATATCTAAAAAGTATTAAAATTAAAGAATTTTTAAATTAAAAATTGTATTTCTGTTCTAGATGGACAGAAATAATTTATATAAAATTTTGGTGCAAAAATATTGAAAAATGAATTTCTTATGATTTATTTATGATTAAAAATAACAAAAATTGATTAAAAAGATTAAATAAATGATTTTTCAGAAATAAAAATCATTTCTGAAATGTTTAATGTTATATAAACTCAGAATAATTTTTGTGGGAATTTATATAATCGTTTTGATATTTTTATAGAATTTTATAATTAAAATAGAATAAACTTGAAATATTTATTATTTATATTAAATAAATAATTTTTGGAAAACTAAAATGTATGTTAAACTTTTCTACTAGAATAACATAAAATAATTTTTGTAGAATTTATAAAGGAGTTTTAGTATTTTAAAATCATTTTTAAAGAATATATAAAAGTAAAGGTTTTAAAAAAAATGTTGTGGTTGCCAAGGCTCGAACCCGGGTCTGAGACCGGGTGAGGTTTTATCACAAGCCCAGCCACCAACTGGGCTAGACCCTGAGAACGAATAATCTCTGTTAGAAATAATTATATAATTATGTTAAAACTGATTATATAATCCTTTTAATAAAATGCTAAAAAAACCATTTAATGTGGGACTCAAACCCGCGTGCCCCGGTTAACAAACAGACAGACACAACCACTTGATCTAGATCAGTGGTTGTGTTTGTCTTGTGTCTGTTTTAAGTAAATACACAAAGTCTGCAGAAGTTTATCCCAAATCAATTCGATCGAGCCCTAGTATATGCAATAATCAAATCTAACAAACAATAACCCGATTAAACATAGAGTTATTGTTTGTAGATGGCCGATGAACAAAACCCATCAAAAAAAGAAAACTTACAAAAACGAATTCGTGTTTATTGAGCGGTCAACCCAAAAGTCAAACGCGAAACAATTTGGAGATTGAAAGATGATTTTTAACAGAAATTGGAGATGTGGAAGAATAGATCGGCGAGTAATGAGTGTAATGGAGGGTTCAATTTATAGTGGAAAGCTTGTGGGTTTATATTGGGCAATGGTTGACTCGTGTCGAACATTAACGCGTCATTTCGCTCGATTAAGAAGGTTATAATGTTAATTGGTTGTGTATAGGCTACGAGTTGGTCAATGATTTACATAATTTACCATATTATAGGTAAATTACGCGCTATTGATTTGAATGTTTGAATGAATTTCGTCGCAGTTGAATTTTCACAAGTCAACTGCACCTTTAAACTTAGTATATAATTAATATAACTCAGGATTAGACCAAATGAAGTTGTAGACCAGCTGGTTTGTTGCTTGTGGTGTTTGATTGAACCAGCCATGGGCTCGGGTTCGAATCCCGGCCCATGCCTTAATTTTATTTTTATCATTTAACAATAATATAAGATATATTATGTATATAGTATGGTTCAAGGGGTCCAAATGCCTCACGAAATATTTTTTAAAAGGACGTTAAATGATGAAATTCGACGTTTTATTAATGATAATCGTAACGTACAAGGAATTCAATGCGAAAAGTTACAACCAGCACCACAAATTTCTGAACCTGAAGCCCTTGAAATTGCCAAACTTCTCTCTGGGCTAAAAGAGACCATCCCATCAGAACATGTTAGTCCCCAACAACCACATCAAACGGGGGACATACCTTCAGCACTTGACATGGATGTGGATATCACTAGCCCTAACCCAAGAGATGAGGATGAACCAGGGTCTCTAAGCCCAAACTTAGAAACTCTATGTACATTTGAGGCTGCTACTACTCATATACCACCCAGTGGTGGATCTGAGGAAAGAAGTAACATAGCTAAGACCTCACTTGTGGCAACTACTAATGAAGGCTTAATGCCTGAGGTAGGAAATCCTCTGAACCAAGAAAAAGAGGTACATGAGACAACTGGGTTGGGCCCAGCTCATGATGTAACTGATACTGTCCTCATTGAGGAAGTAAGCAGGGATTCAGATGATTCTATTTATTTGGATGATGATTCACACCCCACTAAAATTGAATTGACGGCTGCTAGTGAAGGTCCTGCACCTGGTGTCTCTAAGCTCAAAGAGTTGGTCACACCAGATTAGGTTAAAGTCCACTTGATCCCTGATTCCCCTAAAGTGGCATCTTCTGTACAACATGAAGATCACCCAAAAACACACCCCTCACTGAAAATGCCTACCCAATTCCTTGGGTCATCCAGCATAGACTTGAACCAACTATGCAGCCCAGATGGTCCCCTATACCAGTTGATGAACATCCTCATTGCCAATCACCTCAAAACTTTCACAACTACTTTAGAGTTGTCAACCAAAGCTTAGTTTGAGGTGATCAACAAAAAACTTGGTGAGTTGTCCAATAAAATAGACAACAACTCAAGACAGCTTGCTGAACTCACTGGTAGAACTTCCAAACCCAGCAGGCTTCCAGAAGTGGATGAAGCCAAAAAGGGGGAGAAGATTAAGGAACCTAAGGAGTCACTGGAAGCCAGGATAAAGGCAAGAGTGGCTCTACAACAACAACAACTTCTAGAGAAAGCCCAAAAACAAAAAGAAGATCAACAAAGGCTTGTCTCTGGAACTGAAGTTGAAGCTGAACCTTCCCAAGGCCAAAATGAAGAAACTGCTAAAGAAACATCTGATGATTCAGAAAGTACTGAAGACAATCCTTCAGTAGTTGACACATCTGTCAACACTTCAGCAGTTAACACTTCCAACATACAAACAGCTGAAGAGCCTTCCAAGACAACTGAACAACAACAACCAACTCCTATTCCAAGGCCTACAACAACTACAACAATGACTGTGCTGAACCCTTCTCCACTATCAATGTCCAAAGAACTACTTGAGAAGAGTTTGATTGCAGCCCAAAGAAAGGCTAAGGAAGAAGAGATCTGGAATAACTTGGAGGCAAGGGAAGATCTAAGCTTAAATGAAAAGCTTCAAGCTTATGAAGCAGACTTGAATAGGCAAGCTGAAATAGAAAGAGTTGCTGAAGAAGACAAAAGACAACAACTGGTGTCTTTTATAACAAAGAACAGCAAAACAAAAGCCTATTCACTCAAAGGGCTCTCAATGGATGAGCTGACTAGAAGAGCTCAACTTGTTGCTGACAAACTTGCAACAAACAAAGATGGAAAAGCCAAGAGAGCTGAGATGATTGAAGAACTGGTAGCAAATGACTATGGTTCAAAATCCTCTGTGTCAAGATGGAAAGAAGTTAGACTACTGGACACATACAAGAAGTACAAGGCTGCCAAGGCTGCTAATCCAAAGAAGTTCAAAACTTCTGAAGTATCAACTTCAGTAGTTAGAACTTCTGGTGTTAAAAGACCAGCTACCAAGAAGAAACCAGAGGACAATACAAAGACTGACTTCAGGATGGTGTTGCTAGAAGGCAACACAGTTGTTCAAGGAGACTTTGATATTGAAGAGAAGCCTTTGATAACTCAATTTAGGGATCCTTCAACATTTGCCTACCAAATTCAGAAGACTATCACTGACAGACTGCACACAAAGGTAGTTACTGAACATCATTTACCAACCTTTAAATTACCTGAAGTAGTGCAAGAAGAAGACAGAAGTGAATCCCACCTGAGAGTCACAGAAATAGAAAATATCCAACACTCAGGAACATCCCAGGGATCCAGCATAGTTCCCTATACTTCAAACTTTGACAAGTCTAAAGTGCTGATCATCAAATGGTCCTTTACTGATGACAACTCAGTATTGGTGACAAGAAGAAATTATCAACTCAGGACTTGCTTACAATTCAACATCTTGAACCTCAAAGGGGATCTCTCATTGATGAACAGCTTAATCAATTGAAGAATTCCATGTTCAAGGAGATATGGAAGATTGTGAATGACAGAAGAAGACAATAAAGAATTAGAAAAGGTTTTGGCTTCATCAATCCAGGGGGAGATTGTTAGGACAAAAAGGATTGGTGAAACCACTTTTGTAAACCTTAGTCTAATTCACTTCTGCAAAATATCCTAAGTATAGAACTACTGAAGAAAGAAGACTAAAGTACTGAAGAAGGATTCAAAAAGTACTAAAGAAGAAGTATCAGAAGTTCTGAAGTCTAACCAGACAGTTCACTGAAGAACTACTAAAGACAAACTACTCATCAGTAGTTTTTCAGTCATCAGCTCTTGTTCAAGAATCTTTTTCACCGACTTATGTTTCAGTAGTTTATTAGTTTAATACTACTTTATCTGTTTGTACAAGTTCCAAGAATGCAACTTGCTGCTACTTGTTACAGACTTGCTTTTTAGCAAGGTTCATGTATATGTAAAGTCTATAAATAGATGGGTTCATCCGCTCTGTTTTAGAAATTGATTTTGATTAATACAGAAATCCTTCAAAGCTTATTATTGTTCTTTCCATTTCATTTATTGAGAATCTGTTTGAGTATTTATTATCATTCACATTCATTACTTAGATTCTCATTAAACTTGTCTGTAGTTTTCAAACATCCAGGGGGAGTAATAACTCCTGTTGATAGTGTAACTTTACTTATCATTCCGCTGTGCAAATCTGATTGAACTTGCTAAACACATAAGTGTTCACTAGCAAGCATTACATCAAGAGCATTACTGATCCAACAATGACCCGAACCACAATCACAACCACAATCAGATCGAACCACAACCATAAATATTAACCGAGCTATATTGTTTCAGAACCATCATGTTCAGAGGAGTGATAACCTTAACCCTAATCATAGTTCCTGGCATCATAAGCAAACAGAAAATAGTGGACCTTCAAGGATGCAAATGGATGGTAGTTGGCTGTCATCATCACCTGTAAAGGCTATAAGGAATGTTTACGATGGAGATGAAATCAAAGAAAGAAAAGGGTCATTCTCGTCTTGGTCCGGTCAGACAACTTTCTCGCCTCGTGAATCCCTCAAACAGACAAAAGATTCAATTCAAAGTCCAGTTAGCGGGACAAACTGTAGAATTTTTGGTATTGACATAAAGATCCCTCCCAAAGGCAGTGATGATAATATCACACCTTTCAAAGAGATCGGAGATGAGGAGGAGATGGGTGGTTGTACACGGCGCCGCCGCCGCCTCCACCACCACACAATCGACAGGCACCGGTAAAACCCCAACCTATCCCTTTTTCTTTAATAATAATCTGAAATAATGATGATGATGCTACAGAAAGGGGGTTTGGGTGATGTTATGGGCTAGAGAGAGAGAGAGAGAAGGTAGTGGTGATAGTTGTGGTTGGTGATGGTTGGTAGGTTTGAGAAGATGAGATATAACAGAGGGGTGGTGGTGGTGGGTTTTTTTTATTTTTTTAAATAGGGGTAATTTAGTAATTTCACATTGAATTAACTGAAAAACTTAACCTCCATCCAAGTCAGGGACCATCGATGAAACAAAATACAAACCACAGATACCATACGTGTAATTTCCAAAGGTTAAGGAGCAGAGTTTAAATTTGGGCAAACCACAGGGACCATCCGTGCACTTTACTCTGATGAAAATAAGTAGGTTTTGAATCGGATCTAATGGAGATCAAGTTTTGTGAAAGAAATTTTGATTTTATCTGTAAAAACAAATCTAAATCAATCAATCTCCATGTTCATGCAATGTTCATACAAAACAGAAAAACTTTTGCTATTTTTGATGAAAAATCTGATTGAAAATTATCAATTTGCAGTTGTGTGATTGAGCAAAGGCTCTGATACCACTTTGTAAGGATCGGATTTAGTCAACTCAACAATAATATCACACAAGTATAAGTAATCTAGGTGCGGAAACCCTAGATCACATGCAAAATGATAATGATCAGGTCAGAACACAATAATATCCATTTTCAATATGTTTCATTAATAAATGATTGATAAAAGCTTACAAAGTTTAGATATTAATGAAAACCTACACTTTAGAAACCTCTAGAACACACACTCACAACACACACTAATTCAAATGACAAAATGACCAAAAGTTCTAGTTGGAAATCGACACCAACATACATATAGACTCTTCATTCGACCTTTACAAGGTACGAATGAACATCCAATAAATAAACTAACAAACATCAATCTACATTCGACCATCTTGAAATACATTCAACCCCACAACTGGTCGAAGGTACTTGTGAATCTTCAAAACTTCAACATTATTCGCCAATCTTGTACAATCCGAAAGCGATAGCCACATATATGCATCTACAATTGAAAGTTGTTTACTCGAAGCATATAAATGCTGAATGGTCCCAATCATTTCTGCTCCACTGAATAACTTAAACCCACATAAAAGCTTCACTAAAATCACATCTGGAAGCTACATCTGCGAGTTCTTTTTGGCCCTTTTTCTTGTTTTTTTTCGATCTTTATACGAACTTGTAAGTGATATTCTTCCATATCGTTTTACTTTTTAGTCATGTCTGAATGAAAGCTCCATGACTTCGGATCATATAAGTAACGAATTAGAGGTGTTAGAATTCTAGGGTTAGGGTTTGACATTGAGGAAGAAGATGAAGTTGGATAATTATTTTTATATTTTCTTTTTCTAAATAATACCAAAAAGGGCATGTGGTGTAGTGGTCGTATGCTTGTGTGTGTAGAGGATAGATCTGGGTTCGAGTCCTCTTCTTACCCATTGGTTCGATTCTTTTCTTTTTTTTCCTTTTTCTGAATTTTTATTATATTGTTTATATATACATATGTAAATACATTATTCTTTAAATATTCATAGAAATTCACTTTTGCTTCAAAATCATGAAATTTTAGGTGTAGTGTCTTGACACCTCATATAAAATTATCATATTTTTAGTTTATAGAAAATCTCTTATTTTCATAACTTTATTAATTTAAATTGTTTTAATCATAATTAATTGATTAAAAATTTATTTTTCAAGATTTTAATCTCAAAGTTTTTGGGTATTTATTTCCAGACATGATGAACTAGAATAAAATTTATTGGTCCAGAACTCAACTATTTTTATTGTTTTTCCTATTTTTAATCATTTAAATTTAATTAAATTCATTAAATTCGTTTTAAATGCAAATCAAGTGAGAAAAATTATGGAAAATGTTTTTCATTATTTTACATCAGAAAGTAATTATGTTTCATAAAAATATTATTTTTGGACCATATCTTGTATTTTTAGTCTTATTTATGCTTAATTGGACATAATAAATCATTTAATTATATATAAACTATAAAAAAATTTATAAATATTTTTCTTATAAAACAGAAAAATTCTTGAGTTGGAAAACCATAAGTGTTAATATTGGAGTCATTTGTGCAAATTATATTCATTTGCATAATAAACTTTAATTATTTTTATTATATATTTAGTTAAAAGAATTAACTAAAATCTTTGAATAAATTACTTGAAATATTTTATTCAAATAGTAATAATTATCTTCTTAGTAATACATTTGAACTTAAAATCATGTTAAACTTTTTGAATACGAAATTATTATTTTCGAGTTATCGTAAAACTTCATATTCCCCACAAATGCCTAGCAAACCCTAATGCCTTGGAAACATAGATACCTTAGACTTTTTAGACATTTCCCTTATTATTATTCTTAAACGTTATAGGTAGAATTCCTTGGGAATTCCCGGTTCTTTAACTCACGACAGCTTAAGTTGGATTTTGATCGCCTTCGCAAACTGTGAGTATACTTATCCCATTTTTGGTTTTCTTACACTTTTGGGGTGAAACATGTATACCTATGAATCTTACACTTAGACATATTCATAAACGTTTTACATACAATTCATACACGTGTTATGCTTTGAATTCTTGTGCTTTGTGCTTAAACATAAATGTAGTATACTTGCAATCATTTCAAAATCATTAACTTAGCTAGCCGACTTTAACAATGGATAGCGCTATTTGGAAACTACCTATGTGTGTGGGAAGTCCATAGCGCTATTTGGATTGACAACAGCAGTCTCTGAAGCATCAATAAATCCATCAATATTTGATGTGATCTCAAGAATTTCTAATTTTTTGATCCTTTTGGCTTCAAGTTTGTAGTTCTCGATATTATTATTCTCAATTTGCAGGTTTCCAGATTCACTTTCTCAGATTTGTGGTTCCCAGATTTCATTTCTCGAATCTCTGGTTTTCGGCCTCGAGTCATCAATTCAGTTCTCGGTTTTCTTGGAAACATTGAGTATTTTTAAACTTGGCTTTGGAAACCATAGGTTGTTCTCGAATTTCAAGTTTCTAAACTTGGTTCTCGACTCTTAGATTAGTTCTCGATTTTGACTTAGGTTCTCGGAAGTGATTTTTGGCTCTCGAAAGTTTTGTGTTCTCAAACTGGTGTTCTCGGATTGTTGTTCTCGGATTTGTACCATAGTTCTCGAAGTCTTAGGTTCTCGGATCTAAATATTTATTCTCAAGTTTTCTAAAGCTCTTGGTTTTTCTAGTTCTCGGTTCAGGTTCTCGGATTTAAAGTGCAAATGGATTCCAAGACTACAGTCATGCATGCAACAAGTACACGGGTTCCCATGTTAATGTTGGGAGAGTGTTTTGCTGAATGGAAATTTAGATTCATTCAGCATGTTAAAGAAAATGATGTCAAAGTTTGGAGAGCTATTTGTAGCGGTGCTACCCCAATTACTTATGAAGAGAAGGGTACTACACTACTTAAACCAGAATCTGAATATACAAATGAAGATTGGGACCAAGTCAAGCTTGACGAAAAGGCTCTTAACACATTGGCTATGGGTTTAGCACCCGAGATTATCTCAAAATATAAGGACACTAAATCTGCCAAAGCATTATGGGATTCTCTGATTGAATTTTATGAAGGCAATGATGACATGAGGCAGAGTCGAAGGGACATGCTGCGGCATAAGTTCAATCAGTTCAGTTGCATTCTTGGTGAAACCATTGAAAATCAAATTGCGAGATTCGTATATCTAGTAACTGAAATGAAGACCGCAAACATAACTTTGAACAATTCTGAGGTAAATAAGAAGTTGTTAAATGCTCTTCCAAAGAATTGGGATACGAATGTTGCCATGATCAAGAAGACGGAGGATCTTGCTTATTTGTCTCTGTCAGGACTCATCTCCATCATCAAAGCCTGTGATTCGGAAGACAAGCAAAAGGCAAAAAATCATAAAGCTACTGCTCATCCATATTGCACACCTGCTACAGTTTCCACACCCGCTCCTGTTGTTTCGGTACCTGTTGAGTATCAGGTTCCTGTGCTGGTATGATATATCAAACATGCTTCACATGAGGTATTTTCTGATTTATGCTCTAATGCTTGTGCTGAAAAGGCTAAATATTACGTAGGATATAACTCTTAGTTAGTAAGAGAAAACGATGAGCTAAAAGGAAAGATTTCTTGTCTTAATAGCCGAACCTCTACCTATAAACTTAGAGTAGAATCCTTAGAAAAGGATATTGTTCAATACAATAATGATTTAAGCAATAAAACTTGCCTTGTAATGCATCAGAAGAAAGTTATTGATGAACTTAGTGTTGAACTAGATTCTTTGAAATCAAATTTTGAAAATGCCGATTTCCATTTTAGAAAATTTGATTGTTCTAGTGAGCGTGTTGAGAAAATGATAAGTTCAAACCTCAAGTTTAGGGAAAACAAAGGAGTTGGTACAGGTTTTGTAGAAATTGCACCTCCCTACAATCACAACTACACCGGATTGCCTCTTTCGGATGAGGAAATAGATAATGAAAAAAATATGGAATATGGGAAGGGGTTGGTGGTTGAACCCGCAAAGAGTGTTCCCATAAAGATAACAGAACCAAAGGGGTTAGTGGTAGAGCCGGTTAAGTCTGTGCCAATTAAGATTGCTGAACCAGAAGGGCACAGGAAACAATCTAAGTATGTTGCTCCACTTAGTGACGTTCCTATTGCTAAGTTCGTTAAACTAGAAAGCAATGAAATGAGCAACCATGTTAAATCTGAAAATAACAACTCTGACAATGTCAATGATGACACATCTTCAATAAAATCTTATTTTTCAATGGTATCAATTGAATCGATGTTGTTTAAAAGTATTTCAAAATCTAGACAGTTGCTCAAGATCCTCTAGTAAGTCAGAAACTTCAGATGAATCTGACTCAGAAAATGTTGTTGATTCAAAGACTGTTGGCACAGGTGTGGTAAAGCCAACAGTCCCTGATTTTAAATGTGTGAATGTTACTGATGCTTCTACCTCATGTGCAGATGAAGTTAAGGTAGAGGTTAAGGTTG
This sequence comes from Ambrosia x helenae, assembly GCA_030844895.1. Lineage (NCBI taxonomy): Eukaryota > Viridiplantae > Streptophyta > Magnoliopsida > Asterales > Asteraceae > Ambrosia > Ambrosia x helenae. Next base: position 31,234,877 of record CM061225.1, read on the forward strand.
AGGGGGATGATCTTGTTTGCACTAATAATACAGATGTTTGTGTTAAACAATCTAGTTTATCTGTAGATGCTGAACCATAAGTGAAAAAGACTGTTTCTGAGCTATCTGTTAATGGCACGACTGATAAATACGTGCCACCACATAGAAAAACTACCTATGCTAACTCTCATGAACAGGTTCCTGAAGTCAAACAAAAAGCTCAAAGATAGTCAACATCACAAAGAAAATCTTGTTCACACGGGTGTTCAAGATCTTCTAAACAGGGCAGAAAAAGTAAGAAGCCTGCAAACAAATCATCAAACGAATCTCATCACTCACATTCTTCAGTGGGATCTAACAGACCGGGACTTGCTCCTTATGCAAAGAAGCAGACATGCTATAACTGTGGAAGACCCAGTCACATTGCAAGAAACTGCGCACATCGTCCTTATGTGCCCTATTACAGACAATATCAGAAGGTTATGCCTAGGAAAAACTTCTACTCCAAGTCAATGAAGGTTGAAAAACCTAAGGCAATGAAGAATGCGAATCCCAAAGTCAAACTGTCTGATGGAGACTAGAATGCTGCTAAGAGCAAACGGAAGGTTGTTCAACCACAGAAGTCTAAGCAGCCTAGAAGCCAAAAGCTGCTACTCCGAAAGTAGCAAAACCGGTTCTTAAGCCTAAGCAAGTTTGGAAAGCAAAGGCGGCAGCAGCAACTGATCCAAATGAGAATAAGGACATGTGCTTGAGGAAAGTGTCTTACATAGATGCTTCAAGAGTGCCCAAGACCGCGATGGCCTATATACCAATGTTTAACTAATCTCCTTATTCATGCAGGGACAGCCAAGGAGGATTATCAATAACCACTGGTGTGTTGGTAGTGGTTGTTCCAAGCATATGTTAGGTGACATCTCTCTGTTACATACCTCTACATCTTTTAACACAGAGTATGTTTCCTTCAAAGGAGATAAGGGATGTAAGGTCAGCATGGCAGGTACATTTAAATTTGATGCACAAACTTTGAAAAAGATTGATTGGTCGTTATTTGAGAATGGTTATAGAAAAGAACAAAAAGATTTTCTTATTTTTAGGTAAATTTTATACATAAATTTGTCTTTTCCCTTTATTTATGCACAAAATTTAGGGGGAGAAGGGAGATATTCAAGGAAAATACAAAAATAGTGTTTTATTTTATTTATGTACAAAATTTAGGGGGGGGTAGGAGAGAAAATGAGAAAAATGAAAAAAAAAACATGTGAAAAAGAGAAAACTACAAAAAGAGTTTTTGTTGTATCACTTGTAAAAAAGGCTGACACACGTAAGACCAGTATTGAAATGGCCAGGCTCTAGGGTGATGTGTTGGTAGGCTTGTGCTTATGACTGGAAAATTGGCTGATCTAGTGACACACTTAAAGATAACAAATGGCCTCAGTAGGAAACGTCACTTGGAATTGGTACATTTTTTATTTGAATGCTTGTGTGACATCCCGATAAACACTGTGTTCTAGGTCTGAAACCTTTTCTAAAAAAGTCGTGTATCTTCTTTGTTTTGTGTAAGCAAAGACCTGGGGATGCTAGGCAATGCCAGTTTCTGCTGCATCCAGATATATGCTGACCTAGCTGTACATTGTCGAGCTGTAGATCAAAAACGCCAAAAGAGGCCAATGAGCCCAAAAAGATGCCAATGTGCACAACAAAAGAGGCCCTCTAGAGCCCAAAACACCAAAACCTATATCATTTGAGAAATCAAATTGATTTGTATATTATACCACTCTATTTCTTAATGATCTGTTCTTTTCTCATCTCAACCAAGTCCCAGATAAGGTTTCAGAATTCTAGAACAGACACCGTGAAAATATGTGGTAGGGAAACTGCTTGCATGATAGAGTGTACCGCATATAATTCTAGGATTTGATTGTGACTTGCTTGAGTGTCCATAACTAATACACCAAAACATGATAAATTAATCACGGACAATCAAATAAGAAGGTCTAAGGCAATAAGTTTAAGTGGACGAATATACTGGCAATTTCTCGGACCAACTTGAGTAGATCTGTGTTGATAAGTGTCCCTGAGTCTAAATCACAGTGATTCAATCCCCCGAAAAAAATGTGTAGTTATTTGTATTTCAATTTCTTTTTCAATTATTTGGATTCTTGTTGGTTTGCTTTTAAGTTTTATTTTATTTTAGTTTTGTTTTTATTAAAATCAACCATTCTTCAAGATTTGACCGATCATCCACAGTGAAAGCAATCCAAATTTTTAAAAAAAAATCATGTGAAAGTAGTCGGAAGTACTAGGTGTTCATGATACTAGATCTTCTGTTATATTTAAATGTTTGCTTACAAATGTCACACCCTCAAATTCCACGTGCGGGGTTTTACCGCGAGGCGCGTGACACACCAGGATCTCAGTCAACGATCACAATAAACATACAACAAACATGCATTCACATATATTTTTAAAACCAAAATATCATGCTTTGAGCCGTAAACCAGCAGCGGAAGCATTTCTTGTTTACAACCAAAAGACATATCATTGTTTACAAAACATTGTTTAATATGCTTCAAAATATTAGACGTTGTGCATGACTCCGTGCGCCTAGCCCATTGACTGCTACCTTAGCGACCTGTGAAAACATGCCAAAAATGTCAACATATAATGCTGGTGAGTTCACAGGTTTTCTTTTATAAAAGTGTTGTCACAAGTTCACAAAGATCATTCCCGTTAATACTACGTTATAAGAACGTTAGCTAGACGTTAAGTGTTTTTACTACTACGGTTGGGAACCCATTACTAAACATGAACCAAAAGATGATACCAGCCCAGATGACTGGGCTACCGATGCCTCGATAGCCCGATAGGTAGAGACAATATGCACCCGCCCGGCCCCGCCGTCGAGTGGGGTTTGTGAGGCCCAATAGATCTATCCACATTTCCCTCGTTGTGCGTTCCAGCACATTCATGGTTTCCCCCTAGGACTTCTCATAAAAGCCGTATAGTAACATAAAGTGCCCATAGTATAACATGACCTTTAAATAGTTCGTACGAAGCATGTTTCTCCCCCGAAAGCAAAACAGTAAAAGTGGGGCTGTGAAACTCACCTCGGTTTGCGTTACTTGAAAACAGTTAAGTAATTATGCTATGATAGCCCCAAATAGCGGCGACCTATCATAAGATGTGTATAAGTATTCGGACTAATAACCCGTGGGTTAACTAGTCCCCGAATGTCCAGACCGTGACCATAAACGTTTGAAAACATCTTTGACTGTTAAACCGACCGTACCAGACAAGACCCGACATCCCATTGGTGACCCGACATCCCACGTGTTAGCTAAATGCAAAGTATCATGCAACATATGAAGTTAAACACTTAGCACGCGCAAGAGTTCACCTAGTCTAGCATAACGCATATTTAAAGTACAATTGAGTCCGAACACGTGTTACCAAGTCATATAGCATGTCCCGGGGTTCCTATCATGTTCCTAGATGTCAAATCATGCTTCGGGATGCCAAAATACGCTTAAAACAGCAGTACACACGATTAGGAATTTAGCATGCAATTAGGAAAAGTCAACTGGTGAGTAGGCTTGGTCAACAGGCGATTAGGGGCCTAATCGCCCCCTAACATTCCTAATCGCCCCCTGCATCAGGCGATTAGGATTCCTAATCGCCTGTTGCAGCTGTGCAACGGATTTTCGCGCGTTTAACCCTCCAAATCAGATCCGAAACATGCAAAAACACCCAATATCAAACCTAAACCATTTACCAACCCATTCCAAGCAAAAACCCCCCATTTTATCACTGATCTAACATCCTTTATGCAATTATTTCCAAAAATGGCAAAATACTAGGTTTCATTAACTAACCTTAACTTTCCTTAAATGCAAACAATCAGATTTCATCTCCTACAAGTTTGCAAATCAACATTTCTCTGTTTTAACACCTCCCTAGTGTAAATCCTAACAACATTCCATCATTAATCATGCCATAATCATCCTAGATCTTCAAGAATCATTCAAATGGGTCAAAATACACATTTTCATCATAACACAACAACAATAGCTCAAACTCTTAGATAATCATCCTAATAACCCCTACATAACAGAAGTACAACCATTTCATGGAAACATTCATGTTATAAACACCAAGAAGATCAACATATGCATGTAAACTTCACATATAGCAAGTATTATGGTGTAGACTTGTTTTAGAACTCTTTTCAAAGGGTTTTAAAGACACAAACTTAGCAAAACAAGGTCTGGACTTTTGGGGAACCAAAACAACAACTTTACAAAGGTTAGAGATAAAGAACACACCTTGGATTTTATCAAAGAAAGGTGTGTAAGCTTGGAAATGGTGATTTTTGTAGCAAAACAAGTTCCAGAGGTGTTCTAGGGTGTGTGGGTGGCTTAGGATCAGTTAGGGTTGCTCTAAGGGTGTTTGGGGATTAAGGGTTCTATTTATAGGTGTTTTGACCCGTGCACAGCAGTGCAGGCGAGTAGCAGCCCTTAGCAGGCGATTAGGGGCCTAATCGCCCCCTAAGCCTTCCCAATCGCCTGTAACATCTCAGATTGGGTTTTCGGCGCGTTAAACACTATTTTAACACATATAAACACGCATTAACATACCAATAAGTCACGTAATGATTATAAACACATAATGCATGATAACTAACACCCTTACATCCGTTCACCAATTCCCGGGACTCGAGACTTGCGTGTGTGTGCTAAACCCGGTGATTCCACGAATCACCAATCCTTGTACACATGGTTATGGACCGACTCCCGATGATCCCGTGGATCATCGTAACGACTCCCGATGACTCCCTAGAATCATCATAACGACCCGACTGATCTAGTTAAGTATGTAATAAGTATGACTCGCTAAGGTAGACTTACTAGTTTAGTCAACGTTACTAACCTGAGTTTGCCGGGTGTCACAACAAAGTTCTGAGAATGTGCAGAATTTGATTTGAATCAAGAAACAGAGGTTGATGAAGAATAAGATATTTCCAGTAGCTGACAAGCATGAAGCACCGCAAATGAGAAGATGTACCTGAGGCAGAAGAACTTGATGTGATTGCATGTTCTGATAATGAAGTATCTGTGAACCTGCTTGAAGACAATGATTGGAAAAGAAAGAGATATGAGAATCCTCCTATCACATCTTCTTTAGCAAATGATCAAGCGAATGCTGATGATGATTCAAGTGTGGATCTTACTCCCATAGAAGAAGAAAAGGCCCGAGTTTGAGAGTACAGAAAAGAATACTTTCAACAAAACAACACCAAAAACCCAGCAACAATCTAGGGGGAGATCACAATGCTGCATTCATGTTATGAAGACCATTTGATAGCATCAGTCTAGGGGGAGATTGTTGGGTCTAGAATATTGAGAATGACGCTATCAAATAAATATTAGTGATATATATTTGTGTTTTACTATTTAGAACCGAGAACACTTGGATTCTTGGTTATTTAAGGTGTTTGGGTCAAGAACTCATAAGTTCTTGGTTAGTCTTGGGCTAGGCCATGTGGGCCAATGTGGGAAACCTAGTATAAATAGATGTTTTATATTCATAATTAGGTTAGCGGTTTAATTTTCTAAAAGAACTCTATTGTATCAGATGGTTCTCTGAAACCGTATGCAATAGAAAGCTTTTCGTTCATATTATTCATCTTGTTTCTTGAATCACACAACGTTTTGATTCCGCCAATCCGTTGTGTTACTTGATATCGTGTTATTATGGGACTTACACCTTGTTAATGCTTTAAACTTTACCACATAAGAGGTTTGATTTTGGCCCGCGTTGTGTACCTGCGTGTTTTCCATATTTGCCTTGAATAACTCATGACACTTGAATTGTAAACATTTTTATACATATACTATATCTACACAAAACTAAGTGTACTCACCGGCATTATTGTTGACGTTGTGTTTTGTACATGTTTCAGGAGACGCTTGATGATATCACATAGGCATTGGGACTTAGTTGAATAAAACAAACATATTTCATGAGTTGTTTCAGACTTGATGTATTTCTTATTTTCGTTGTGTGACATTTGAATCTTGAACTTAATAATATTTACACTTTAGTACCATGAGCTTTTAAACAATCGTCACTATGTGACACCTCGATATTTCCGCCATCGGTTGGGGTGTTACAGATTAGTACCAGAGCCATGGTTATAGGGAATTAGGCTATTAGTAAAATGACCTAGACTATAACTAAGAACCTATATTTGACCTTACTTGTGTTTATTTGTTTTAAATGTGCCATTAACTTTTCTCCTTTGTCATTTCTCATTGATCTTTTCCTTACCTCTCTCCATTTCTTTCTTTCTTCATCATAGACTTTGAGGATGACTCCACTTTGGGAAAATGTCTACATTTTGGAGCATGTTGGATATTCTTGGCTTAATTGCCTAACCTCTTTTTTCACTGATTTTTTTCATCCCTTCAAAGTGTTGAACTCTACGTGAGAGAACACGTGCAATCTGGAAGTGTGGATGTCTGTACACTGGGTTTTCTGGCATAGGCAAAGCATAGCGCATAAATCCGAATCAACTGACGGTCCTGTTATGCTTACCTGGGGATTCCTGGAGTGAGCATCCACTTATAGGCTAAAGCACGTCTTTATTAATCTCCAATCGAGTTTGATTCCTTGAACAGTCAAAAGTTTTTGTTGGGTCTTATAACTAGACAGGAACAATCCAATGTTTTATGTTCCATCGTTGATCTCTAGTTTTCATAATAAACTGATTTCATGTAGCAATTTATAATTATATTTAAGTTCCAATTTTCATAGTAATCGAATGTATAAATTTCTTATTCCAAGAATTTTTGTAAACATATGATTCCTTTGCGTTGGGTTCTTGAAAAATAACATACTAACATCTCTAAACCTTTGTCGTTATTACCTTATGCTACAATTTCCCTCCCATGATCATTCATGGTTGTTTAAGTGATTTTTGTCACTATACTTAGTCACACCAAGTGTGAACCCAAAACTCGTGATTCTTTATGATTGCCTTTTGTGATGTTTTTCCATGATGACATAAAAGTATACTCATCCGGTCTAGTGAATGTGTTAATACCCCACAAGTTTATAATCGTTTGTGCTCTTCTTATACTTTCAAATCTTTTCATTGACTTTTTCGTGGGAGGCTTAGTTGATATACTGAAGGAGTTAACCCGTCACCATTAATATCCTAAACAAATTTCTACTAACACCCTTAACCTAGTGACTGACACATAAAGTTTTGGGATGTCCCGATCAACCATTACAAGGAAAACTCGTCTATTTAACCTAAACTTACATACACTTACTTTCCATACTCAGTACATTGCACCACTACAACAACCCTTTATACAAACAACCCTCCATATCCCATTATTATATCCCATGGACACAACACCTCACTATAATGTTGAAAGGATTTTCTCGTTCATGCAGTACACATTTTATGCAACCATAGTACATTATACTTGACGTAATACCTTGTGTGGGGACACAGTCTAATCTCAAAAAGGATGCCTTGACAATTTTCATATTAGTCTTATCGAAGGCATGTCATTATTCTTTTTGCTTCTTCGTTCTTTTGAATAGATGCTCTGTTTTTTTTTTTTTTTACAGAGTATCTTCTTTATGAAGAAAAGGTTTATGATTTTCCACGAGTATAGCAAATCATTAAAACTGTCAGTTAATGACATAATTTGGACGGTTTAATTATAAAAAAATCAAATTCGTTTATGTGTAATTTGTCAGAATTTCCCTTTAATCGTTAACCGCCTTCTAAAAACGCGTTGGATAATTACGATCGTGTCATCTTGTTTCTAAACATAATCAATGACTGTAATTGCTTCTTACATTTTGTATTTTAAGAACACTTTGTACGTTAGCTTCTCTCATAAATGCAACTAGATAAACTTTTGAAGTCTTAATAGTGCGTTGGTGTGTAAATAGTTTTAGTATTTTAATTAGGGGTGGAAACGAGTCGAGCCGCTCATGAGCAGCTCAAGCTCAGCTCGGTAAAAAGCTCAAAACGGCCAAACCTTATCGAGCTCAAGCCAAGCTTGAAGCTAAAACAAAGCTCATTTATTTATCGAACCCGAGCTTGAGCCTGCCATGTGAAGCTCGTTAGGCTCGTCTTATCAAGCCTAGTGTTAATATTAGTTTTTTTAATATTTAATAATATTTACCACTTATTTAAGTTGTTTAGTAAACGAGCCCCAAGCTCAAGCTTCACTTATCGAGCTCACGAGCCTAAACGAACTATTATTTAAATTGTTTTTATTCAATGTATTAACTAATTGATAATAAACGAGCCGAGCTCGAGCTTGACAAATTGTCAACGAGCCAAGCTCGAGCTCTTATAAGTCAATCGAGGTCAAGCTCAAGCCTGGTTAAGCTCGGGCTCGGCTCGATTCGTTTGCACCCCTAATTTTAATTATCAAGATGGAAAAAAGATAAATAATAAATAGATTTCCTCCACAAACATTAACAAGATATATATAAATATTAAATACAAAGTCGGATATAAAATCCTTCAGGAAAATATTTTTGAGAAATAGGACCCTAAATCACGTGTGCTGTTAATTTTAGTTACAAATCTTCAAATATCAATATCGCCATCATTACTTGTTTAACTAGTGATGAAGTTGTTGAAGTATTTATGAAACTTTGGACTTAGATTCTTTTAGCCACTACCGACTTGGTATAAGGCCACCAGGGCACCACCTAATTTGGTACCGAGTACCCCTACCCTCCTAGGAACAACGTCGTCGGCGTCCTAGGTAGTGTGTTTCAGGTATGTTTCTCGGGTTCTAGCTAACGGACCTATTTATTTATTAAATCAACCCCACCTCTCTCTCCCTCTCTCTCTCTCTCTCTCTCTCTCTCTCTCTCTCTCTATATATATATATATATATATATATATATATATATATATATATATGGGTAAGGATAATGAGGAAACCCACTCTTATAGTGAAAACTCTGGAAACTCTGACTTCCAATTTTTTTTTTTTTTTTTTGAAAAAAAATAGGGCATGTAATATACATTATTTTAAGCATTTTGGGCCAAAAAAATCAAAAAAGCGTCAAGCACTTTTTAAAAAAAAATAAATAAATAAAATTTCGACTAACACATGTTAAGCCAAACTAACACGTGTTACCCATTTTTTACCCGAAGACGGTTTTTATTTTTTTTTTTTTAAAAACGGCTCGGAGATTTTTCGATTTTTTTGGCCCAAAATGCTTAAAATCATTTATGTTACATACCCTAAAATTTTCATTAAAAAAAAAAAGTCGGGAAGTTAGAGTTTGATAGAGTTTCCAAGGTTTTCACTATAACAAGGGTTTCCAATATAACCTTATACTATATATATATATATATATATCGCTCTTTATCTTCATCTCCTTCTCTCTATAACCTCCACCCACCAGCACCATTGCCATCACCGTTCACCACCAAAACCACCACCGCTGCCATCATTGTTCACCGCCACTGCCATCACCGTACACCACCTTCTAACCACCACTGTACACCACACTACCTCTACTTACACTACCTAAACCCTAACCAACCACCTTCTAGCCATCTGCAGTCACCACTCGCAACAACCATCTTCCTGAAACCCTAACCCTAACCTCTGACCACTACTTGCAACCACCATCTCCCTTCACCGTTTACCTACATCTTCCTCCTGCAACAAGCATCTTCACGAAATCCTAACCTCCAATTCACACACCTTTGAAACCACCATTTTCCTTCAACGACTTCTGAATCTAGGATTTTCAACCATACTATAACACCACTATTACCACTTCAAAAGCTCATGATTTCTTCTCATCTTTAGAGAATCATTTAAACCCCTAGAAAATTTGTAGAAGACGATAATGGAAATGTGTCTTAGGTGTCTTGTTAGAATATGAGACATTGAAACTGGAAGAGGGTTTGTGTCCTTAGGTACTAGGAAGGTAAAAAAGCGTTAATTGTCATTTTGGCCCCTGTGGTTTGCAAAATGCTACCTTAGTCCAAATAGTTTTTTTTCTCATTTGTGTCCCTAAGGTTTCCCGTATTTTGGTCATTTTCATCCAACACCTTAACTTTGCCAAAAAATCTCAATTGGGGTATCTTCATCAATCACATGTTTCTTTCGTGTTTGTTATTTCATCTAAAACCTATTTCACATTTTTTAATTATATATAATATATATACACACACATTTCTATATAGGGTATATACACACACTTATACGTACACACAAACACACACACACACACACTTTCTCTCTCTCTCACTCTCTCTCTCTCTCTCTCTCTCTCTCTCTCTCGAACCACCAACGCCACAACCACCATCACCACCACAAACCACCATCGCCATCTATTACCAGCAACCTGCCATAAACATCACCCACCACTACCATAACCACCCCCTCCACAATCACCATTATCACCCACCTTTATCACCCTACTCCACCATGTAACCATTTAAAACCTGCTATAAAATCTCCATTAACCCGCAAAAATTACCAACCATTTTCCAAACCCCTAATTGCAGACACATTTCACACCAACCCCTAATTTTAGATAATTAGAAAGAAATTGTAGTTTCTAGTGAACAATGGGTAAAGGCGACGAGGCTTGAGATCCGGCAAGGAGATGAATGTCTATGGTGGTTGTATTTAACTATGGACATGGCAGGAAATGTTACACGACAAGAATCAACGAGTGTGACAAAGGAAACGAAGGTGGTTCAAGGTAGCCCCGAACCCTATGGTGACGCTAGGGTTTTGAGAAAAACGTGAGTAACGGTGTTTCCAGTGGTTATGGCGTCGAATGTGTTGGAATCCGTAAGATATAACCCTTTTCCGGCAACCTTTGTAAATCAGCCATTGACCATGTGTGTTTTCTAGTGGTTGTGGCATCCGAATAGGTGGATTAGGGAGTTGTAATGAGATTTAGGTAGTGTTTGGTGACTGTGATGGTACCAGGAAACAAAGACAATGATGAGAGTGGTGGCTAGAGGTGGAGGAAATAATGGTAGTGTGGTGGAGGTAATGGTGGTGGTGGGGTTTAAGAGAGAAGGGGAGAGAAGAATGTGGTGGTTTTATAGATGCGTGTGTATATATCTAACAAGCCAAAAAAATAAAATAAATTTAAGAAGGGTTTGGATATAATTGGCAAAATAAAAGATAAAGGTAAATTAATGAAAATACCATTGACTTAACTGAGATTTTTTTAACAGAGTTAGGGGTTGGACGAAAAAATGACAAAAACAAGAAATCTCAATGAGAGAGATAAGAAGAAAAAAACTACTTAGACTAAAGTGCCATTTATGGCCAAACCACATGGACAACAATGGCAATTAACTCGTAAAAAATCAAATCGAAGTGGAAACCTGCAATGATCAAGACAGGTATTATGACACGGTTTCATGTACGAAACCATATATAAGTTTAATCATAAAAAAGTTGACTATTTTCACTAAGAGTATAGAACTTGAAGATGATTTTTCCATGCCAAAACTTTCACTAAGAGTATAGAACTTGAAGATGATTTTTTCATGCCAAAACTAACACGATATAGGTTTACTCATGTCAAACTAAATATATATTACTAGCTTTTATCTTGGGAGCGTCCCGGGGTTGAAAAATATAACAATTCTAATAATACTAATACTAATAGTAATAATTATTACTCTTGTAATTAAATAAATAAAAAATAATATTGCTATAAGGTGACACCATGTGTTGTAGTGTTGTGTGATTCTTTCTGATGAAGTATACATATGCATCTTTAAAAGAGTAAAATTCCAATGAAAGCATGGCGATTGGGCTGAATTTCAATATCGTAGATAAGAACCTGGTTTAAAAGAAAAAACATTATTAATGAATAACCTGAACACTTTGTGTTTTTTTTACTGTATGAACGACACCCCACAAAAAATAGTCGTTTTTTTCTCCGTTTTTTATATAGCACTATGGTACTCGTTGGAAAGATAATAAAACGCTCGTTAATTTGGTGTAATTTTTTTCTTTTAAAAATCTCGTATATAAAAGATATTAACGTTTAAAAATTATAGGAGGAAACATAAGAGAGAAAAATTTAAATTTGTTTTTAAATTCTTTTTTCTTAAAATAACTCAATTTAAATTTAGTAGATTAGGTTTATATTATTATTATTTTTTTATTTGCCACATGGCATGACACATGGCACACTCAAGGAGGAGAATCCACAAAAAAATAGTCGTTTTTTTCTCTGTTTTTTTATATAGCACTATGGAACTCATTGGAAAGATAATAAAACGCTAGTTAATTTGGTGTAATTTTTTTCTTTAAAAAATCTCGTATATAAAAGATATTAACGTTTAAAAATTATGGGAGGAAACATAAGAGATAAAAATTTAAATTTGTTTTTAAATTCTTTTTTCCTAAAATAACTCAATTTAAATTTAATAGATTAGGTTTTATATTATTATTTATTTATTTATTTTTTTGCCACATGGCATGACACATGGCACACTCAATGAGCAGAATGTCTCCTTGAATGTCATGTCATTAAAATGGCTTTCTTATGCCTTCATTGAATGACAACTTATCAATCTTTAATTCTTTTATTATAAGTTATAGATTTGTATCATACTTATATATATCTATATATATATATATATATATATATAGGGTTGGGTTCAATAGGGAACCATAAAAAATTAGGGAACTAGGGAACTAAGGGTATTTTCGTCAAATTATCAAAAATCTAACATAACCTAAATCAAATCATAAAGTTTCATTCCCTTATCTTCGTTTTCTCTGTCTCTCACTCTCTCCCTCCCTCCATAACATTTCTTCCCTCTCTCACTGCAGAAATCTGACAGTCTTCCATGGTAGAATTCACAGCAGAAAACACACAGTTGTCTTCCATCACCTTCATTTGTCTTCTTGTAGGTAAATAAAATCTTTTAATCGCCTCTAATTACTTGTGTTGTCATCAAATATGTGTAAGATCTGGACCATATTCAATGTTTTCTATTATTTGATTTATGTTTTTACGGCTTTGTAGCTAATGTAACATTATTAGGTTACTGTGATGTATTGTTTTAGTTATTTTACTAGTGATTCGTATTAAATCGAATGGTTGTTTGGTTGAATAAGTAATTGGATTTTAATTTGTATGAAGATGTTTAGTTAGCTTGCTATTTTTCTGCATTCTACTATCAGGTCTTGATTTCTTTTTATTCTCTTCATCGGGTTGATCTGGACCATATTCAATGGTTTGTGTTGTTTGGTTTATGTTTTTACTGCTTTGTAGTTAATTTAACATTATTAGGTTACTATGATGTATCTTTTTAGTTGTTTTTCTGTGATTCGTATTAGATTAGATGGTTGTTTCGTTGAATAAGTAATTAGGTTCTGATTTGCAACAAGATGTTTACTTAGCTTGCTATTTTTCTTCATTCTACTATCAGGTTTTGATTTCTTTTTATTCTTTTCATCAGGTTGATTTTATTTGTGGTTTTGTCAAACAAAAATTGGAATTAACATGTTAAATTATTATATTTCAACTTAAGTTTCAAACAAATTTGTAAAACATAATATGTTATTAAAAAGGTTTAACATGTTAAATTATTTTATCAAGAAGATTTAACTTGTTATTTTATTTAGATTGCTATTCAAATTATTTTATTTTATTTTTTTGAGAAAAAAAAAAACAATTTGATTTAACAAGTTGTTTGATTATCATATATATGTTTGTATAACACAACAGTAAAAAGCTTTAACATGTTAAATTGAGATTGTTTTTCCTGTAAAATAGCTTTACTATTGCTATACCAGATTACAAATGTCCTTATAGTACTTTGACGAAACATTCCCAACAAAAATATCTTTGTTGTTTCCCCTGCCAATTTTGATTAAGAGATGCGTTTTTCATGCACCTATTTGTGTTGTTCGGTGTAAATCTTGTGTGGAGTATTTAGGTTGTTTCTACTCGGATCATGGTTTGATTCTATTCAAACACTGTTGCGGATGAATAAAATATGTCAACTTAGTAACAATATAAACCTGTAGATGAATAATAACTAATATTTTACTCTCTTTGTTTTTCCACAATCTCACAATTCAAAATAATTTGACACTGATTTTGCTATGAATGTTTTAGGAAAAATAATATAAATCACATTTAGAATCTGATAAATTCTTTAATAGCAAGGCTATTTAACATGTAAAACAATTTCAATTAACAAGTTAATTCTTGTTAAATGTTATGTTTTATATGAGTTATCATTTTTTATCCCTAAATTGTTTTGGACAAATTTCATGTATGTTTTATTTTACAATCTTTAACTCTTTAAGTTTCACAAGATAGCTAAAATAAAAAATTTAACATGTTAAATTGAATTTTATTTTGAAAAAACCAAAAATAACATGAACTTCAATGTATTATGCACTTTTGTGTGGTTCCACAATATACTCTCCCTTGCTAATAAAAATACTTTGATATAGACTGTGATAACATATATAAAGAAAATGAACTTCAACAACTAAATTTGTTACTAGAAAGTGTTGAAGAAGAAGAAGAAGAAGAAAAGCTTGATACCACTAACTTTATGTTTGGTAGTGACGGTAATTTTAACTGCAAATATGATTGAAAATGATTTTGCTTGATAAGCTAAAAGATTTAAATTTGATTTTGGAAACTGTGCAAGAAATTAAAATATTCAAAGATGTTGATGATAGATGAAAAGCTTCAAGAAACTAAAGTGTTCGTTAGTGATGAAAAATTAAAGAAAAAATAATGGTAGTTTCAAATTACTTGGTGCTCTTTGTATGAAGAATCAAAGAAAGTTGCATCAGATCCTTATGGATCAGGAAAGGGGTAAAATGTTAGGCTATGGTGGCATATGAAAACAAAATTTTAACAGAGTAGTCATCCTAGTTGTTTCCCGTGCCAATTATTTTGATTAAGAGCTGTGTTTTTCATGCACCTATGTGTGTAATTGTATGAACACTTGCTCAAGGGGGTGGGATTATCCTTGGAAACAGGTGGAATAAGGAGAGTAATAATAGCCTATTGGGTAGTCATCTCTAAAAATACTAAACATAATAGATATGCTTTGTTTTCATTTTGGACTTATTTGGAATGTTTTAGGAAATTTGAACTTGTTTTTCACTTTCGTGGTTAGTATAACAGATGCATATGCAATTCTTGTGATGTTATTGTAGTTACCTATGAAAAGAACATGCCATTCTTTTTTGCCAAACTAAAAGTTTTAAATTGACATTAGAAACTTTTAATGAAAAAAAAATGTTCATTTCATAGATGAAATCTTAAAGATTTTGAAGTAATGAGTGGTTTTACCCCCGATAAGGAAATGAAAAGAATTACAAAAGTTAGTCATTATTTGAAGTCATCGTATAAGAATAGGACAAGTGATACAACACCTGGTTTAACTTCAGAGGAAAATAAGATAGAAAATTCTATTTTCTCAAGCGTAGAAAATGCATTATAATGGTTTGACTCATCTGTAGTATGTCACTAGGGGTGGACCTCCCTTCCTGACTCGACGGAAGGCTTGTCTAAGTTGGTCAGCTTATGGAGCTTCTCAGAGGAAAGTCTATGGATACGACTGATGATATATAGGGCTAGAAGTCACAAAAGGGAATGGATTTTTCAGTCAAAAGTGTGAAGGTGGATCTTAGTTATAGTAGAATCAAACCCAGTGGTTAAGTGGTGCAATTGGGTCCCTCCCAAGGTGAATACCTTCGTTGGGAGGGCTGGGGCGAGCAGAATTCCCACAAAGGTCGAGCTCTTTAAGTGGGGAGTCCAAGTCGGGGGTGTAGGTTGTCCAAGTTGTGGAGTTTCGGAGGAATCGGTTAGCCATGCCTTAGTTTCTTGTGGTATGGCGGTGGATATTTGGGCAATGGTTGGGAGTTGGATTAATGTTTCGATTCTTAGTTCGTGTCATCGGTGCCGGAATTGTTGGATGCTATTACGGATTTGCAATTACATAAACATAGGAAAAGGTTGTGTTATGCAGTACTTTGGCCATGCTATGGGTGATTTGGAAGAGGAGGAACAACAAGGTATTCAAGAATTCACATATTTTAAGTGCAAAGGTGCTGGCGGAAATCAAAGAAGTTACATACTTATGGGCAAAACACAAAGCTAAGATGGAGTCAATTGAAACTAATAGTTGGTTTATGCTTGGTGTTGATGTAATTTCTTTTTAAACTGGTCGTGAGATATTTTATTTTAAAAAGTTGGTTTATTGAATTGAATCTAGTTAGAAAGTTATGGAATTTTATAGTGGGTTACTAAAGGCACTATTCCTAATTCTAAAAAAAATGAAGGGTGCCAACCTAGCAGACACTTATACCATTCTATGTGTTAGAGAATTCATGGCATGTTTAAATCATTCTGGTGAGAAACAATCAAATTTCCATTTTTTTAATGTCATTACCCCAAAATGCAAACTGAATTTTAGCTGATCTCATTAGTTAGTAGGGTCCCAAAAAATGGAACATTGTTTTTGTTAGTGACAAATGAGTGGGTTGGGCAAGTTGACATGAAACGTGTTGAAATTATTATTAAAAGGATTGGAATTTTGGTTACTAAGCATGTATGCTCTTACCATTTTTATTTGCATTTTTCCATCTCGTACATTGTTGGTAGATATCATAGCCTAATGATTGATAAAGAAATATTTCGTCATAATGCATTTGAAATTACAACATAGACTGAGGATGGGCTGGTGACGGCTGCTTGCCATAAAGTGCATAGACATTTGCTCGTACCATCTTTATAACCGATCTACTAAACATGTTATTAACTAGGTGTAACTTTCATGATCCTTCATTCAAAGAGTGGGTTGATTTGTAAAAAAAAAATATTTTGGCTGAAATATTCATAACAAATCGTTATACTATTTTGGCTCGATTATTTACAAAAAAAAAAAATCATTTACACTGGCGCATCTTTGCTGCAGTTTTGGCACATTTTGCTGCAATTTTTACACATTTCTACACTTCCTAGGCTGCAGTTTTTAACAGATTTTAGCACATTTTTGTTGCAGTTTTGACCTATTTCAGCACGTTTTTATGCAGTTTATGACCCATAGACACAAGATAATATGAAAATGATATTGTTAGGAATGTTTTAGTCAAATTATTATAAAATACATTGAAATCTGGAAAATTCTTTAATAGCAAGGCTATTTAACATATTAAATAAATTTAATTTAACATGTTAAAACTTTTAAATGTTAACTTTTAAAACAAGTTAGGAAACTCAAAACAAATAAAATAATTTAACATGTTATGTTAATTTTCTTAAGCCACAAAATAAAATGAACATGGGGGAAAGTTGCCAAAACGCTAGTTTATGACTGCAGTATTTGACCCATTTCGGCACTTTTTGCTACAGTTTATGACCTATTTCGGTTGCAATTTTGGCACATTTTACTGCAGTTTTTAAACACGTTTCGGCACTAACTTGGGCTATAGTTTTTAACACATTTTGACACATTTTTGTTGCATTTTATGACCTATTTCGGCTGCAATATTGGCACACTTTACTGCAGTTTTAAATACATTTCGGCACTTTCTTGGCTGCAGTTTTTAACAAATTTTGATGCATTTTCGTTGCAGTTTTTGACCCATTTTAGTACTTTTTGTTGTAGTGTTTGGATGCATTTTATGACCCATAAACACAAGATAATTTGAAAATGATATTGTTACGAATGATTTTGTCAAATTATTATAAAACACATTGAAATCTAGAGAATTCTTTAATATCATGGCTATTTAATATATTAAATAATTTTAATTTAACAAGTTAAATCTTTTAAATGTTAATTTTTAAAACAAGTTTTTTTTGAAAGGTAAATTTCTTGCTCCTTGTGAGACTTGAACTCAAGACCTCACACTCTTAGTGTATTAAAAGGCTTTGCCTTGCCATTGGACCACAAACCCCAATGGTAATTTTTAAAACAAGTTAGGTAACTCAAATAGAAATAAAATAATTTAACATGTTAAGTTAATTTTTCTTGAAGCCACAAAAAAATATGAACGTGGGTGGAAGGTTACCAAAACGCTTGTGTTTTACTACAGTTTTTGACCTATTTTGGCACATTTTTGCTGCAATTTATGACCCATTTTCGATTGCAGTTTTGGCACATTTTACTACGGTTTTTTAACACATTTTGTCACATTTTTGCTGCAATTTATGACTCATTCCGACTGCAATTTTGGCGCGTTTTGTTTTGGTTTTTAACCAATTTTGGCACTTTCTTGGCTATAGTTTTTAAACACATTTCAGAACATTTTTGCTGCACTTTTTGACCCATTTCGACACGTTTTTGCTACAGTTTTTTGTTGCAGTTTATGACCCATAAACACAAGATAATTTGAAAACTGATATTATTGTGAATGTTTTAGTCAAATTATTATAAAACACAATGGAATTTGGATAATTCTTTAAAAGCAAGGCTATTTAACATGTTAACTTTTAAAAGAAGTTAGGAAACTCAAAGAGAAATAAAATAATTTAATATATTAAGCTTATTTTTCTTGAAGCCACAAAATAATATGAACATGGGTGGATAGTTACCAAAACGTCAATTTATGACTGCAGTTTTTGACCAATTTTGGCACATTTTTACTAAAGTTTATGATCCACTCCAATTGCAGTTTTGGCACATTTTACTGCAGTTTTGACGCATTTTGGCACCAACTTGGTTGTAGTTTTTAACACATTTTGGCACATTTTTGCTGCAATTTTTGACCCATTAAGACATATTTCCCTGCAATTTATGACCCATATCGGCTGCAGTTATGGCACATTTTGCTGCAAATTTTAACACATTTCGGCACTTTCTTGGCTGCAGTTTTTAACACATTTTTGCTGCAGTTTTTGACCTATTTCGGCACGTTTTTGCTGTAGATTATGACCCATAAACACAAGATCCATGGAATAAAGCGTACAACCCATACATGTTTAAAAAAAGCACACTTGCAATCAAAAATTTTAATAGCAATTGATATGAACAATTTGGGTTATCAAAAGGGTTTAACTGAGATTTGAGAATATGTTAAACATTTTAATTTAAAAAACATACTTACAATCCAAAAATTATTTTAAATTATATTGTGATGAATGTTTCAGCCAAATTAATATAAAACACATTGAAAATCTTATAAACTCTTTAATAGCAATCAAATTTAACATGTTAAACAATTTAATTTAACATGTTAAATTTTTTAATTTCCAAGTTTTACAATAAAGTAGGAAAAACTCAAACATAAATAAAATAATTTAACATGTTAAATTCATTTTTTTAATCCACAATTTTAATTTAACATGTTAAACCTTTTAAATGTTAAGTTTTACAAGAAGGTAGGAAACTCAAACAGAAATAAAATAATTTAACATGTTATGTTCATTTTTTTTTTTTTTTTTTGAATCCACAAAATAATTTAACTTGTGTCGCCATTTTTTAAAGGACCATATGGAACACTATAAAAAATAATCATGCTCAACCGCAAAACATCAAACAATTTCAATTTAACATGTTAAATATTTTTAATGTTATGTTTTTATAAATCTGTATGAAACTGCAATTGAAGTAAAAAAAAAAATTAACATGTTAAATTTATTGATTCCAAGAACTATCAATGAACTACTTAAGGAAAAAAAACTAGATCGGAATATTTGACCTCAAATCGAATTGAAATTCACCTCAACAATGCGAATCTTGCTATGACGTAGGCTACGAATCTTGTAGTCAAGGATCTCAACGGGTTCCTCCACAATCCGAAGACGATCATCCACCTTGATCTCTTCCAGTGGAACAATAAGAGACTCGTCAGCCAGACACTTCTTCAGGTTGGACACATGGAAGACGTTATGTACGTTGCCGAGCACCGTCGGTAAATCAAGACGATATGCCACCGGTCCAATTCGTTTCAGGATTGTAAATGGACCGACATATCGAGGGTTGAGTTTGCCACGCTTCCCAAAGCGTATGACGCCCTTCCACGGTGAAACTTTCAGAAGTACCTTGTCATTAACTTGGAATTCCAATGGCTTGCGACGCTGATCAGCATAACTCTTTTGCCGATCCCGTGCCGCTGCCAACGGTTACGAATCTGTACGATCTTTTCCGAAGTTTCGTACACTAGTTCAGGCCCAGTGAGTTGACTCTCACCCACCTCAGCCCAACAAAGAGGAGACCGGCATTTCCGCCCGTACAGTGCCTCGAACGGAGCTGCCTTGATGCTTGTGTGGTAACTGTTGTTGTAAGAGAATTCTACTAACGGTAGGTGAGCTTCCCACCCTTTGCCAAAATCGATCACACATGCCCGCAGCATGTCTTCTAAGGTTTGAATCGTGCGTTCACTCTGACCGTCAGTCTGTGGGTGATAAGCGGTACTCATGTCCAGCTGGGTACCCAAAGCCTTGTGCAAAGACTTCCAGAAGTGAGAAGTAAAATGGGAGTCACGATCCGAAATAATAGAAACCGGCACCCCGTGCTTAGAAACAGCCTCCTTCAGATAAAGACGAGCCAAATGATCCATGGTGTCGGTCTCCTTAATAGCGAGAAAATGGGCTGATTTCGTCAACCGATCTACAATCACCCATATCTTATCATTCCCGCTCGGTGACTTAGGTAGTTGCGTGACAAAATCCATTGTAATCCGTTCCCACTTCCACTCCGGAATTTCAGGTTGTTGCAAGAGACCCGACGGTTTCTGGTATTCCACCTTGACCTTAGCACAGGTCAAGCATTTGCTCACGTATGAGGCTATATCCGACCTGTCACACCCTCAAATTCCACGTGCGGGGTTTTACCGCGAGGCGCATGACAAACCAGGATCTAAGTCAACGGTCACAATAAACGACACTATATGATACGTAAAATGAAATAAACAACCATCAAGTTTTCATAAATCCATTCGCTGCGGAAGCGTAACTTTTATTACAACCCAAAATGTAAAAGTACGTAAGTCTGAAAAAGATATGATAATGCATATGAAGCCTAGACGCCGTGTGACTCCGTGCGCCTATGATAAGCTGCTACCTCAACGACCTGAGACAAACATGCTAAAAACGTCAGCAAATAATGCCGGTGAGTTCACAGGTTTTAAAATAAATGTTTAAAGTAATAGAAGCCATCATGTTATCACTATACCAGAAGTAATAGCGTTAGCTAGACGCATGAGTTATACTACTACGACCGGAAACCATTACAGACAACGATATATGATTTTGCCCGAAATGATTTAGCGTACGACCGAGACAATATGCACCCGTCCGGCTCCCAGCCGACGGGTGGGGTCTGTCAATCCCAATAGATCTATCCACATTTCCCCCGTTATGCTATCCAGCATATTCATGGTTTCCCCGGGACTTTATGTATCGTATAGTATGTAAATGAATCAACCACTAGCATAACATGATAATTTATGTAATAAGTATAAGCATGTGTCTCCCCCAAAATGTAAAGCGTAAGGCGGGGCCGTGAAACTCACCTGATGCTGTTCTTCGCACTACGACAAGTAAACCTGCTCAATAGACGGCCCCTAATACCGGTGACCTATCATGACGAGCATATAAGGTGTTAGACTAACAACCCGTAGGTTGATTAGTCCCTAGTAGTCCAGACCATAACCGTGTACATATGAAATGATGTTTCAACGTTTAACCGACCGTACCAGACAAGGCCCGACATCCCATTGGTGACCCGACATCTCATGTGTTAGACAATACAAGACATCATGCCACATATGCAGTTAAACACTTAATACGCGTGATAGTTTGCCTAGTCTAGCATAATGTCCGATTAACGCATAAACAGGTCCGAATACGTGTTACTAAGTCATTGGGTGAATCCCGGGGTTCCTATCATGTTCCTAGGCGTCAAATCATGTTCCGGGATGTTAAAATATACATACAGCAGCATTACACGCGATTAGGAATCAAACTAGCATTTAGGAAAAGTCAACATGTGATTAGGGTTGGTCAACAGGTGATTACAAGGGCTAATCGCCCCTTAGGATGGGCGAGTAGGGCTATTCGTGTGTAATATGGGCGAGTATGGTCATAAGGTATGCAATTCAGGGCTTAACTAGTGATTAGGATCACAATCGCATGAAATGGAGGCGATTATGACTCCAATCGCCTATATACACGCGATTAGGCTTCCCATTCAGGCGATTAGGGCTCTAATCGCCTATAACATAGGCGATTAGGATGCCCAATCGCCTATAGTGCAGCTGATGTGGTTTTTTCGCGCGTTTAACCCTCCAAATCAGATCCGAAACGTGTAAAAACACCCAATAATCATCCTAACATATTAACAAACATATTTCAAGCAAAACCCCTAAGTTTTCATCATTAAAACAGTTCCGAATGCGAGCGTTTTCCTAAAATGGCAACTTAGCATGTAAACATCACATCAACATGCAAGAACTTGCCCTAAATAGCAAATATCCAGATTAAATCACATAACCACGTTGTCCGATAGCATCCTACTGTTCTAGCATCATCCTATAACAAACCCTAACATCACACAATCAACAACATACCTCATATCATCCTTAATCACCCAAAATCCTTCAAATGGGTCAAGACATCAAGTATCAACAATACACAACCAAAACCATTCAAACTCCTAGGACATCATCATACTAACTTGTAACAGCAATAAACATCATAATAACACAAGAACAACCATGATTCAATCCTAAAAATCCTATCTTTAAACATATATAACACATATAACACATGTAAAGGTGTGGGTTTGTTTAAAAACGGTTTTAAATGGATTTTCAAAGACAAAAACATTTATAAGTCAGGTCTGGACGTTTAGGGAGTAAAACATAATCATTTAAAGGTTTGGGTTCGAAGAACACACCTTGTAATAAAGAGGTGATGATGGAATAAGCTTGAAAATGGTGGTTTTGATGCAAAAACGAGTTCCAGAGGGTGTTTGTGTGTTGGGTTATGTTATGGGACGGCTAGGGTTGCACAAATGATGTTTTGGAGGTCAAGGGTGGTATTTATAGGCGTTTCTAGTCGTTTGGGGCAAATCAGGCGAGTATGCAGGTCTATACGCGAGTAGGACTGCTAATCGCATGAACCTTCATGCGAGTAGCCTCCTACTCGCTTAAAGCTCCCCTCCAATCGCCCCATTATTGGCGATTAGGCTATTCCCCATAAGCCTAATCGCCTATAACCTCTATGTTCGTATGTTTTGCGCGTTAAACCCCGTTTTAACATATGTTAGCACATATTCACATACCGACAAGTCACATAATGATTGTAAACATATAATGCATGATAAATAACACGTTCCCGCCCGATCACCAATTCCCGAGACTCGAGACTTGCGTGGGTGCGTTAAACCCGGCGATTCCACGAATCACCGATTCTTGTACACATGGTTATGGACCGACACCCAATGGTTTCTCGAACCATTGTAACGACTCCCGATGATTCCCGAATCATCAGTACGACTTAATTGACCCCAGTTAAGTATGATATTAAGTAGTTATTTAAAATGTTTTCGTTGAGATAGACTCGTATGCATGTAAAGTACGAAACGCATGTATGTAAGGTATAAAAGTATTGACCTGAATATGCCGGGTGTCACATCATCCCCCAGTTGAAAGAATTTTCGTCCCGAAAATTAAATGAAGTCCGTAGATGAAGAGACGAAAGGAAGAAAGAAAAGAAAAATTTTCCCCGTTGTTACATCATCCCCCAGTTGAAAGGAATCTCGACCCGAGATTCATTTTTCTTTGGAGGCCACATAGTTCGATTCAAACGCACGCTTAGGAAATAGATGAGGGTACTTAGCCTTCATCTGATCTTCTCGTTCCCACGTGAACTCCGGTCCACGATTAGAATTCCAACGAACCTTAACGATACGGATTTTACTCCGACGAAGGCTACGAATCTTATAATCTAAGATTTCAACTGGTTCCTCCACAATACGTAAACGATCATCAACCCTGATTTCTTCGAGAGGAACTACGAGAGATTCGTCTGCCAAACACTTCTTAAGATTCGAGACATGGAAGACGTTATGCACGCCACTAAGCTCGGCTGGTAAGTCAAGTCTGTATGCCACCGGCCCAATACGTTCCAAGATGGGGAACGGTCCGACATAACGAGGGTTAAGTTTGCCGCGCTTCCCAAAGCGTATAACGCCCTTCCATGGAGATACCTTCAATAAAACCCTGTCGCCAACCTGGAACTCCAAAGGTTTGCGACGACGATCAGCGTAGCTCTTCTGACGATCACGAGCTGCCGCCATACGATTACGAATTTGTACGATCTTTTCGGAAGTTTCGTACACCATTTCTGGACCGGTGAGTTGGCTTTCGCCCACTTCGGCCCAACAAAGAGGGGACCGACACTTCCGTCCATACAGAGCCTCGAACGGTGCCGCCTTAATGCTGGAGTGGTAACTATTGTTGTAAGAGAACTCCACCAACGGTAGGTGAATCTCCCAACTCTTACCGAAATCGATGACGCATGCCCGAAGCATGTCTTCAAGCGTCTGAATCGTCCGCTCACTCTGACCGTCAGTTTGCGGATGATATGCGGTGCTCATGTCTAGTTGAGTACCCAACGCTTTATGTAATTGTTTCCAGAAACGGGAGGCGAAACGAGGGTCACGGTCGGAGATGATAGAGACGGGCACCCCGTGCCTGGAAACCACTTCCTTAAGATAGATACGAGACAACCGCTCCAGACTGTCGGTTTCCTTAATAGCGAGGAAATGTGCGGACTTTGTCAACCGGTCGACAATCACCCAGATCATGTCACAACCACTGGGCGACTTCGGAAGTTTGGTCACAAAATCCATGGTAATCCGTTCCCATTTCCATTCAGGAATTTCAGGTTGCTGTAGAAGACCAGACGGCTTCTGGTACTCCACCTTGACCTTAGCACAGGTCAGGCATTTGCTGACATACGAAGCTATGTCAGCCTTCATATTGGGCCACCAATAGAGTATCTTTAAGTCCTGATACATCTTATCGGAACCCGGATGAATAGAATACCGGGATTTGTGAGCTTCGTCCAAGACAAGCCCCCGCAAACCCCCAAATAAAGGAACCCAAACGCGCTCGGCAAAGTAATGCAGGCCATCAGACCCAAGCTCGAGGTGTTTATCAGCACCGTGCATGGTTTCAGCTTTAAGGTTTTCCTCCTTCAAAGCTTCCAATTGAGCCGAACGAATTTGGTCAGGCAACGAAGAATGAATAGTGAGCTGTAAGGCTCGAACACGACGAGGTTTGACAGACTCCTTTCTGCTCAAGGCGTCTGCCACAACATTCGCCTTACCAGGATGGTACTTAATGGCGCAGTCATAGTCGTTCAGGAGTTCGACCCAACGTCGTTGCCGCATGTTCAATACTTTCTGGTCGAAGATATGCTGGAGACTCTTGTGATCGGTGTATACGTCGCACTTGGTACCGTACAAGTAATGTCTCCAGATCTTCAACGCAAAGATCACCGCACCCAACTCTAAATCATGAGTGGTGTAGTTCTTTTCATGGACCTTAAGTTGGCGAGAGGCGTAGGCAATAACCTTCCCGCGTTGCATTAACACACAACCGAGACCACGAATGGAAGCGTCACAGTACACAACAAAATCATCTGTGCCCTCAGGTAAGGATAAGATGGGCGCAGAGCAAAGTTTAAGTTTCAGCATCTGAAATGTTGATTCCTGCGGTTCACCCCAGTCAAACTTTCGGTCTTTCTGGGTAAGAGTGGTGAGGGGTTGAGCGATCTTCGAAAATCCCTCAATGAAACGACGATAGTAACCCGCAAGGCCTAGGAATTGCCGCACCTCAGATGGCGTCTTTGGTGCTTCCCATTCCTTAATGGCTTCAATCTTTGCCGGATCGACATGAATTCCCAGTTCATTAACCACATGCCCTAGGAATTGTACTTCACGTAACCAGAAATCACACTTTGAGAACTTAGCGTACAACTGCTCCCGTCTCAAAAGTTCCAAAACCAATCGTAAGTGTTCCTCATGATCCGTCTCGTTCTTAGAATAAACCAAAATGTCGTCGATAAACACGATAACGAATTTATCGAGATAGGGCTTGCAAACGCAGTTCATCAAGTCCATGAAAACGGCAGGTGCATTCGTAAGACCGAAGGGCATGACCAAAAACTCGAAGTGGCCATAACGTGTACGAAAAGCGGTCTTTGGAATGTCAGCTTCTTGTACCCGCAGTTGATGATACCCAGACCTCAGATCTATCTTGGAATAAAAACTGGAGCCTTGGAGCTGATCGAATAAATCATCAATTCGAGGAAGCGGGTAACGATTCTTGATGGTTACCTTGTTCAGTTCCCGATAGTCAATACACATACGAAGGCTCCCATCTTTCTTTTTGACAAATAGGATAGGAGCTCCCCACGGGGATGAACTAGGTCTAATGAACCCTTTTTCTAACAACTCCTGCAGCTGGTTAGATAATTCTTGCATCTCGGGAGGTGCAAGGCGGTAAGGAGCTCGGGCAATAGGCGCCGCGCCGGGCGCAAGATCAATGCTAAATTCAACCTGACGGTGGGGTGGAAGACCAGGCAAATCATCGGGAAATACGTCGGGAAAATCACGAACGACAGGAATGTCCTCGATCTTCTTCTCATCGTTGGATGAAACCGAAACAAGGGCTAAGATCACGGAATACCCCTTGCGTAAATACTTATACGCCTTCATACATGAAATGATGCTCAAGGGAACTCCACTTTTCTCGCCATGAACCAAAAGAATCTCTCCATCCGGGAGAGGAAGGCGAATGATTTTATCGAAGCAAACGATCTCTGCGCGATATAAGGACAACCAATCCATACCCACTACAACGTCGAAACTACCCAATGACACCGGCATGAGGTCGATAGGAAAAGATAACCCTGATAGTTCCAACTGGCATCCTTTAAGAATATGAGTCGCCTCAATATTCTTACCATCAGCCAGTTCTATAATATACTTGACCTCTAAGGGAGTCGGTACAATGTCTAACAGTCGGCTAAACTCAACAGATATAAAACTCTTGTCGGCACCCGAATCAAATAAAACGGAGTCATAACGATCACAAAGAAGAAACGTACCAGTAACAGTATCCGGATCCTGACGGGCCTCGCCCGACCCAATGACGAAGGCGCGCGCGTTCCTGCCGCCACCCCGTTGCCCCTGTCATTTCTCCCAGCATTCCCTTGCTTCAGTTTGGGGCAGTCCTTCTTAAAGTGCCCTGTCTCCCCACAATTAAAACATCCCTGGTTACCCCTAGGTGCAGCAGTGGTAGTAGTAGTAGTAGGGGCAACCACCTGTTGCTGAGCCTGAAGATTCACCCTACACGTCTGGGCCAGATGCCCGTTCTTCTTGCAACGGGTACAAAAACTACAATTCCCCACATGATGATACCCACAACGATCACACCTAGGCAGCCTACCAGTATAGCCACCCTGCTTTTGCCCAGAAGACGAACCCGTAGTCTCAAACTTCTTATGCTGCTGCTGCTGAGGCTGCGTTGTACCCTTACCCGTGTTATCCCATTTCCTCTTGTTGCTGTCAGAGGTCTTCACCACAGTACCCTTAGGAGGCAAAAGACCCTCCTGAACCTTCTGTTTAGTCAACCTGTGAGCCAATCGAATGGTATCCCGAAGTGTAGTAGCATCATTAGCGGTCACCAACCCGCGAATCTCAGGCACCAACCCACTGATGTAGAACTCAATAGCCTTATATTCAGGCGTCACAGAATCCGGGCACAAAAGTGCCAGCTCATGGTAGCGAGTGGTATACTCCTCTATCTCAGATCCCACCATCTGATGATTCCACAGCTCATGCTCCAAACTCTTGATCTCATCCCTGGGACAGTACTCCATCTTCAAACGAAACACAAATTCGGTCCATGGCAACGCATGGGCCTCCAGCAAACCAATAGTCTGAACAGTCGAATTCCACCAAGTCAAAGCACGTCCCTCAAACGTCCCCGAAGCATACTTCACACAAAACTCCTCAGGGCAGTTGCACATGGAGAAAGCAGACTCAACCTTCTCCAACCAACGGAGTAGTCCCATAGCCCCCTCAGTCCCACTGAAGTTATGGGGCTTGCAGTCCTGGAACATCTTATAAGTACAGTGGACTGGAGGAGGTGGAGGTGGTGGAGGAGGGAAAGCATCCCCTAATACCAACAAAAACAACACGGTCAGAAAACGATCACCACACGACAAAAAGATAAGGAATGAGGGTAGGAGTAATTAAATTACCACCATGGCCCTGGTGGGCGGCCTGCTGCGCAGCAATAGCAGCTGCCACGTGCTCCTGGATCAAATTATTCAGCTCCGCCTGGGTCATGCTGATGTTGCCACGACCCCCATTACGTCCCCCGCCATTCCGGCCACCAACTCGACCACCAACGCGACCACCACGACGTCCTGCCATCTTCTGTCAAGATCAAAGACAAGACATCAGATTCCAGAACAGATAACAAAGAATCATGAAGAAACCGTAAAAATAAGGTGAATCAAAGGATTGGATTCCATCATAGTCATTAGATCAAACGCAGAGTCCACCAGGATTTCCATGCATCTCAACTTATTATTTCGTGTGCACCCGAAATGATAAGTCGCTCTACATGGTCCCCGAGGCGTGCTCCTAGCCTGACCTTCAAACCACCAGGCACCCATGTTCAAAATATAAACAGCAAGTACAAGTGTGTGATAATGTGTGCAAGCAAGTGTGTCCGTTGGAGTATAGAAATGGGAGATGTCCGAATCTTGGACGAATCTCCGCAGGATGCCGAAGCCACTCCAACGTACGCCACCGCCTGTGCAAAGGTAGTAAGGATCCTCGTTTCCAACGCGAAGTTGAAGTACAAGATAGGAGATAAGAGTAATAGATAGGTGATGTAAGCATAAATAATAATAACGAATGTAATACGAACACCCCGGCAAATTCCCGTATGACATGACTTTTATGAATGTGACCGTCTAGTGTGTGTGCGACTCGGCTATAGACTTGACTCAACATGCAGTCCTAGTTCACTATAACCATTGGCTCTGATACCAATCTGTCACACCCTCAAATTCCACGTGCGGGGTTTTACCGCGAGGCGCATGACAAACCAGGATCTAAGTCAACAGTCACAATAAACGACACTATATGATACGTAAAATGAAATAAACAACCATCAAGTTTTCATAAATCCATTCGCTGCGGAAGCGTAACTTTTATTACAACCCAAAATGTAAAAGTACGTAAGTCTGAAAAAGATATGATAATGCATATGAAGCCTAGACGCCGTGTGACTCCGTGCGCCTATGATAAGCTGCTACCTCAACGACCTGAGACAAACATGCTAAAAACGTCAGCAAATAATGCCGGTGAGTTCACAGGTTTTAAAATAAATGTTTAAAGTAATAGAAGCCATCATGTTATCACTATACCAGAAGTAATAGCGTTAGCTAGACGCATGAGTTATACTACTACGACCGGAAACCATTACAGACAACGATATATGATTTTGCCCGAAATGATTTAGCGTACGACCGAGACAATATGCACCCGTCCGGCTCCCAGCCGACGGGTGGGGTCTGTCAATCCCAATAGATCTATCCACATTTCCCCCGTTATGCTATCCAGCATATTCATGGTTTCCCCGGGACTTTACGTATCGTATAGTATGTAAATGAATCAACCACTAGCATAACATGATAATTTATGTAATAAGTATAAGCATGTGTCTCCCCCAAAATGTAAAGCGTAAGGCGGGGCCGTGAAACTCACCTGATGCTGTTCTTCGCACTACGACAAGTAAACCTGCTCAATAGACGGCCCCTAATACCGGTGACCTATCATGACGAGCATATAAGGTGTTAGACTAACAACCCGTAGGTTGATTAGTCCCTAGTAGTCCAGACCATAACCGTGTACATATGAAATGATGTTTCAACGTTTAACCGACCGTACCAGACAAGGCCCGACATCCCATTGGTGACCCGACATCTCATGTGTTAGACAATACAAGACATCATGCCACATATGCAGTTAAACACTTAATACGCGTGATAGTTCGCCTAGTCTAGCATAATGTCCGATTAACGCATAAACAGGTCCGAATACGTGTTACTAAGTCATTGGGTGAATCCCGGGGTTCCTATCATGTTCCTAGGCGTCAAATCATGTTCCGGGATGTTAAAATATACATACAGCAGCATTACACGCGATTAGGAATCAAACTAGCATTTAGGAAAAGTCAACATGTGATTAGGGTTGGTCAACAGGTGATTACAAGGGCTAATCGCCCCTTAGGATGGGCGAGTAGGGCTATTCGTGTGTAATATGGGCGAGTATGGTCATAAGGTATGCAATTCAGGGCTTAACTAGTGATTAGGATCACAATCGCATGAAATGGAGGCGATTATGACTCCAATCGCCTATATACACGCGATTAGGCTTCCCATTCAGGCGATTAGGGCTCTAATCGCCTATAACATAGGCGATTAGGATGCCCAATCGCCTATAGTGCAGCTGATGTGGTTTTTCGCGCGTTTAACCCTCCAAATCAGATCCGAAACGTGTAAAAACACCCAATAATCATCCTAACATATTAACAAACATATTTCAAGCAAAACCCCTAAGTTTTCATCATTAAAACAGTTCCGAATGCGAGCGTTTTCCTAAAATGGCAACTTAGCATGTAAACATCACATCAACATGCAAGAACTTGCCCTAAATAGCAAATATCCAGATTAAATCACATAACCACGTTGTCCGATAGCATCCTACTGTTCTAGCATCATCCTATAACAAACCCTAACATCACACAATCAACAACATACCTCATATCATCCTTAATCACCCAAAATCCTTCAAATGGGTCAAGACATCAAGTATCAACAATACACAACCAAAACCATTCAAACTCCTAGGACATCATCATACTAACTTGTAACAGCAATAAACATCATAATAACACAAGAACAACCATGATTCAATCCTAAAAATCCTATCTTTAAACATATATAACACATATAACACATGTAAAGGTGTGGGTTTGTTTAAAAACGGTTTTAAATGGATTTTCAAAGACAAAAACATTTATAAGTCAGGTCTGGACGTTTAGGGAGTAAAACATAATCATTTAAAGGTTTGGGTTCGAAGAACACACCTTGTAATAAAGAGGTGATGATGGAATAAGCTTGAAAATGGTGGTTTTGATGCAAAAACGAGTTCCAGAGGGTGTTTGTGTGTTGGGTTATGTTATGGGACGGCTAGGGTTGCACAAATGATGTTTTGGAGGTCAAGGGTGGTATTTATAGGCGTTTCTAGTTGTTTGGGGCAAATCAGGCGAGTATGCAGGTCTATACGCGAGTAGGAGTGCTAATCGCATGAACCTTCATGCGAGTAGCCTCCTACTCGCTTAAAGCTCCCCTCCAATCGCCCCATTATTGGCGATTAGGCTATTCCCCATAAGCCTAATCGCCTATAACCTCTATGTTCGTATGTTTTGCGCGTTAAACCCCGTTTTAACATATGTTAGCACATATTCACATACCGACAAGTCACATAATGATTGTAAACATATAATGCATGATAAATAACACGTTCCCGCCCGATCACCAATTCCCGAGACTCGAGACTTGCGTGGGTGCGTTAAACCCGGCGATTCCACGAATCACCGATTCTTGTACACATGGTTATGGACCGACACCCAATGGTTTCTCGAACCATTGTAACGACTCCCGATGATTCCCGAATCATCAGTACGACTTAATTGACCCCAGTTAAGTATGATATTAAGTAGTTATTTAAAATGTTTTCGTTGAGATAGACTCGTATGCATGTAAAGTACGAAACGCATGTATGTAAGGTATAAAAGTATTGACCTGAATATGCCGGGTGTCACACGACCTCATGTTTGGCCACCAGTAAAGCACCTTCAGATCTTGGTACATTTTATCCGAACTAGGATGAATAGAATACCGGGACTTGTGAGCCTCATCTAAAACAAGCTCCCGAAGTCCCCCAAATAAAGGAACCCATATGCATTCTGCGAAGTAGTGCAGGCCATCAGGCCTTCGCTCGAGGTGCTTGTCGGCACCGTGCATAGTCTCAGCTTTAAGGTTTTCCTCCTTCAAAGCTTCTAACTGGGCAGAACGGAGTTGGTCAGGTAGAGAGGAATGAATGGTGAGTTGTAACGCCCGAACGCGACGAGGATTAATTGATTCCTTCCTGCTCAAGGCGTCTGCTACTACATTCGCCTTGCCAGGATGGTACTTAATGGCGCAATCATAGTCGTTCAGGAGTTCAATCCAACGACGTTGTCGTATGTTCAAATGTTGTTGGTTGAAAATATGTTGAAGACTCTTGTGATCGGTGTAGATGGTGCATTTGGTACCGTACAAGTAATGTCTCCAAATTTTCAACGCGAAAACCACTGCACCCAACTCCAAGTCATGGGTGGTGTAGTTCTTTTCGTGCACCTTGAGTTGACGAGAAGCATACGCAATCACTTTCTCGTGTTGCATCAACACGCAACCGAGACCATGAATAGAAGCATCACAGTAAACAACGAAATCATCAGGGCCTTCAGGTAAGGACAAAATAGGAGCAGAACAAAGTTTAGACTTCAGTTCTTGGAATGTCGACTCTTGTGGTTCACCCCAGTCGAATTTTCTATCCTTCTGAGTAAGAGTGGTGAGGGGTTGAGCGATCTTCGAGAACCCCTTAATGAAACGACGATAATAGCCCGCAAGGCCTAGAAATTGCCGCACCTCAGTTGGCGTCTTTGGTGCTCCCCAGTCCTTGATCGCTTCGTTCTTAGCTGGATCGACATGAATTCCTAGTTCATTAACCACATGTCCTAGGAACTGAACTTCGCGTAACCAAAAGTCACACTTTGAAAACTTAGCGTAAAGTTGTTCCCGTCGCAAAAGTTCCAAAACCAAGCGCAGGTGTTCCTCGTGTTCGGTCTTGTTCTTGGAGTAAATCAGGATGTCATCAATAAACACAATGACGAACTTGTCAAGATATGGTTTGCAAACGCGGTTCATCAAATCCATGAAAACCGCCGGTGCGTTTGTGAGACCGAAAGGCATGACCAAGAATTCGAAATGGCCATAACGTGTACGAAAGGCAGTCTTTGCAACGTCAGCTTCCCTTACGCGCAACTGGTGATAACCGGACCTCAAATCAATCTTAGAGTAGTAGCTAGAACCCTGGAGTTGGTCGAATAGATCATCAATACGTGGAAGAGGATAACGGTTCTTGATGGTCACTTTGTTCAATTCTCTGTAATCCACACACAATCGAAAACTTCCATCCTTCTTCTTAACGAACAGAATCGGGGCTCCCCAAGGGGAGGAACTTGGTCTGATGAAACCCTTGTCCAAGAGTTCCTGTAACTGACTGGACAATTCCTGCATCTCGGGAGGTGCAAGACGGTAGGGGGCCCGAGCAATAGGAGCAGCCCCCGGTACAAGATCAATACTGAACTCAACCTGACGATGGGGAGGAAGACCAGATAAATCATCGGGAAATACATCAGGAAACTCACGTACAACAGGAATATCGTTGATCTTCTTCTCATCGGTAGAGGAAACAGATAAAAGTGCCAAAACGGCCGAATAACCCTTTCGAAGATACTTAAGGGCTTTCATGCTGGAGATGAGATTTAGGGGAGCACCGCCCTTGATACCGTACACAGAAAGGAATTCCCCATCAGGGAGGGGAATCCGAATAATCTTGTCGTAACAAACGATCTCAGCGCGATACAAAGACAACCAATCCATGCCTACAACAACGTCAAAACTACCCAAAGGTACCGGCATAAGGTCGATGGGGAACGACAAACCCGACAACTCTAGTTGACACTCCCGAAGGATACAAGTAGCTTCAATCTTTTTACCGTCAGCCAACTCAATTACATACTTAGCCTCTAATGGTACGGGTACTACATCTAGCAGTCGACTAACTTCCATAGATATAAAACTTTTATCGGCACCGGAATCAAATAAAACACTAACATAGCGATTATTGAGAAGGAACGTACCGGTAACTGTGTCAGGATCCTGTCTAGCCTCTGCGGCTCCAATGACGAAGGCACGTGCATTCCTGCCACCGCCCCCGTTGTTCCCGTTACCGTTTCTATCCCTCACATCCCCGCCCTGCTTCAGCTTCGGGCACTCCTTCTTGTAATGCCCAGTCTCCCCACAGTTGTAACATCCCTGTCTCCCCGTAGTTCCTTGAGCAGTAGGAGCCGAGTTAGTAGTTGGGGCCTGGGTCGATGGAAGTGTCGCCCGACAGTCTTTAGCAAAATGCCCAAGTCGCTGACAGCGATGGCAACGATTACGGTCGCAGTCCCCCTGATGATGACGCCCACATTTGTTACATTTAGGTAATTTCCCCGCATAACCACCCTGTTTGGTACCAGAAGAAGAAGAACCCCCGCTATCGAACTTCTTACCCTGTTGTGCTGGCACAGATCCTTTCCCCTCATTATCCCATTTACGCTTGTTATTCTCCGGGGCCTTGACAGTTGAACCCTTAGCAGGCAAGATACCCTCATTCACCTTCAAGTTTGTCATCCTGTGAGCCGATCGGACCACCTCTGAGTATGTAGGAAGATTTCCCGCAGCCACCAACCCTGCGATCCCTGGTACTAGCCCCGAGATATAGTGTTCAATCCTCCTGTATTCTGGCACATGCAGATCAGGACACAGCACTGCCAACTCATTACGCCTTACCGTATACTTTTCAATCTCTGACCCAGTCATCTTGAGGTTCCACACCTCGTGCTCTAGCTTCTGAACTTCTTCCCTTGGACAGTACTCTCGCTTCAGTAGTTGAACAAAATTTTCCCAAGGCATAGCATAAGCCTCCCCTATACCCATATTCTGGGTGATATTGTTCCACCAGGTCAAAGCAACATCCTGAAATAACGCAGCAGCATACTTGACTCGATCCTCTGGAAGACAGTTGCACATCAGAAACACTGACTCCGCCTTTTCCAGCCACCTGAGCAAGCTCACCGCACCCTCAGTGCCAGAGAATTCCTGGGGCTTACAGTCCCGAAACATCTTGTAGGTACACATGGGTAGGGGTGGGTTAACAGGACCACCTGAAATGAAACGCATGAGAAACCACGAAGGATGTAAATAAGGTTCACTAATGAGGCAAAAGTGAATAAGTCAACTTACCACCACCATTGTGCCCTAACTGAAAGGCAGCTTGCAGTAAGTTGTTCAGATCTTCTTGTGTTAGGTTTACACCTCCACGACCACCACCACCACCGCGACCACCACCACGCCCACCATTGCGGCCACCTCCACGTCCTCCTCGTACTCCAGACATGATTCTGACAGAAAGAACGAGAAAATTTAGTTTCACAGCTAATGGTAACCACTAGCATTCACAAGATCAAAGCTAGATCCAACTCAGGACTATCCATTCAAACCCAGAGCTCACTAGGGCTTTCATGCATTTCGGTTTATGATTTTGTGTGCACCCAAAATGATAAACCGCTCTACATGGTCCTCCAAGTGTTCTCCTAGTTCAAAGTTCAAATCACCGAACATAGACTCTTAGTTATACACCGTAATACTACGGTAGTTTATGGCAAGTGTTTCTATTGGAGTATGAAAGGGAGATGTCCGAGCCTTGGACAAATCTCAAGAGTACACGATTTACCCCAATATACCACACTGCCTAGAAGGCAAGTAACCCGACATAAGATAGAACGGATGATGTAACATAGGAAGGTCAGATGATTTAGAGACACCCCGACAAGCCCATACGTAATCTGCCATAATGTTTAGTACTATGTGATCGTCTAGTGTGTGCGACTCGGCTATAGACTAGACTCTACATGCAGTCCTAGTTCACTATAACCTGGCTCTGATACCAATCTGTCACACCCTCAAAATCCACTTGCGGAGTTTTACCGCGAGGCGCATGACAAACCAGGATCCAAGTCAACAATCACAATAAACAAGTCTAAATGAACATATGCAATTTCAAAAACATAGTTTAAATCTCCAATTACAGCGGAAGCTTATTCTCAAAACATAATCCAAAAGTAAACCAAATTATTCAATGTTTGAAAACCATGCAATCCTAACTAGACGCCGTGCAGACGCGTGCGCCCTAGTTCCATAGTGCTACCTTAGCGACCTGAGAAAACATGTAAGAGTTTACGTCAGCACAAAAATGCTGGTGAGTTTACAGGTTTTGTAATCAAAGTATCAAGTTCAACCTGTCCATACTATATCAATTTGCAAACCAAAGTACGCTAGCTAGGCGTATGTTTTATTACTACAACGATTGGAAAACCATTACTAACTCGCAATCCCGATGTTGTGTCCGAATAGTAAACCTGTTCCTGTTTGAGACAATATGCACTCGCCCGGCCCTCCAAGCCGACGAGCGGGGTTGGTCACTCCCAATAGATCTATTCACATTTCCCCGTTGTGCTAACCCGCACATTCATGGTTTCCCCGGGACTTCCAAAGATCGTATAGTAGACCATAGAAACCCATAGTATGACAGTTGTTACCAAAACATAAGTTTAACACATGTTTTCTCCCCCAAAAAGTGAAACCAGTTAAAAGAGGGGCCGTAAACTCACCTTAGGTTGCGTTACTTCGAAATACGAATAATATCAGCAAGCTATGCTAGCCCCGTAAAGCGGCGACCTAACATATGACAGTTACAAGTACTTAGACTAATAACCCGTAGGTTCGTTAGTCCCTAGATGTCCAGACCATAACCAAGTTCGTTTGAAAACACCGTGACTGTTAAATTAACCCAATGTACAAGACTTGACATCCCATTGGTGACCCGAGACTCCCCGTGTTATACTTGCACTCATAAACATACAATCATGCAATCACACTTAACATACGTTAAAGTCCAACAAGTTATAGCACGTAGTTCAAGTATCACATAAATAAGTCCGAACACATGTTACTAAGTTATTAGGTATGTTACGGGGTTCCTAGCATGTTCCTAGGTGTCAAATCGGGCCTCGGAATGTCAAAATATACTTACAGCAGCAGTACAGGCGATTAGGAAAAGTCAACTAGTGATTACGAGGGTCAACAGGCATTTAGGAATGCTAATCGCCTATACTATAGGCGATTAGGGTTATATGGTATACAATTTAGGAGTTTATAGGCGATTACGTCGTAAGGCATGCAATTCAGGGCTTAACTAGCATTTAGGATCGTAAATGCATGAAGTAAAGGCAAATAGGCCCCTACTCTCCTATACTATAGGCGAATAGGACTCCATTTCAGGCGAATAGCCTCCTATTCGCCTATAGCATAGGCGAATAGGATCCCTATTCGCCTTTAGCCCAGCTGTTCCAGTTTTTTGCGCGTTTAACACTCCAAATCAGATCCAGAACGTGTGTAAACATCAAACATCAATCAAACAACCATACCAAACATATTTCAATCAAAATCCTTCGTTTAACCTCGTTCTATCAGCCCTGCATGCAACCATGTAACCCAAAAACAATACACATAGCATGAAACATCACATTAACATGCATAACCGTAACCCTAATGAACAATTACTCAGATTTCATCAACATGCTATCATCATCAATCTGTAACTACCTTAATATCATGCTAACAATCCTTCTTGAATCATAAAAACCCTATCTTTTAATCATAAACACACATACAACATGCATAATAGTTAGAATCCAATTAACAACGATTATCAACGAATTTCAGAAGACACATACGTTTATAAACAGGTCTGGACCATTGAGGATTTAATAAAAAAGTTATTAAAGATTGCATGAATGAAAACCACACCTTAGATTTATGATAGATTGATGTAATAGGCTTGAAATCTTGTGTTTTGATCCAAAATCGTGTTCCAGAGGTTGTGTGTGTGTTGGGACGAGTTGTGGGACGACTAGGGTTGTTATAATGAAGTTTAGGAGGTCAAGTATTGTATTTATAGGCGTTTTTAGTCGTCCAGCATGTTATAGGCGATTACGCAGCAGCATCAGGCGAATAGGGCTCCTAATCGCCCCTAGTATAAGCGATTAGGGCCTATTCGCCCCTATGGAACCCTACTCGCCCTCCCTATAGGCGAATACAGATCCTATTCGCCTATAGGGTCTGGTTCAGCACATTTGGCGCGTTAAACTCCGTTTTAACATATGTTAACACCTTTTCACATACCGACAAGTCACATAATAATTGTAAACACATAATACTTGCAAACAAACACATTCACACTCGATCACCAATTCCGGGACTCGAGACTTGTACGTTCCCTATGTTCTGACGATTCTACGAATCGTCACCCCTTGTACACTTGGTTAAGGACTGACATCTAATGAGCCTCTAGACTGACATCCAATGATCCTCTATACTAAACTAACAGTTCCCGAACCGTAACACGACTCGACTAACCCAGTTAAGTATAATATACGCGTGACTCGCTAAGGTAGACTTTCATCTAGACAGCGTTGTTAACCAGAATTTGCCGGGTGTCACAGAGATGGGGGAGATACCATAAATGTAGAAAGCATTCAAACAGTTTCTAAAATATTGATATAAAATGACCTTGACACCCTCATTTAAAACACATATTGACGATCATACCCTTATATTATTTAATATATTAATTAGATTTTAAACATCATCCCATCTTTTAATCTCAACCATCCATCTTTAAATCTAATGGTTGAAAACACTTCCTACACTTCCTACACAAAACCATTTTCTTACAGGAACCCTACCCTATATATATATATATATATATATATATATATATATATATATGGGAAAGTTAATTTGAGAACACTTATATTTTGTGCTAACCGTGAGAACGGCATCTAAAACCATTCAAATTCAAAATTTCTTTTTACACTTATCTTTATTATTAAAATAGAATCTCAAAAACACAATTTAAGCGTAACAATTCAAACGTATACGAAAATAAATTGTTTTTACACATGTGTAAATTTACTGTTTATGCATATATAAACTGTTTCATTTACACATGTGTAAAAAGTTAATTTAAAAGTGTTTTTGCAAGAAAAGATGAATTGTTTGGAAAGAAAATTCATTTATTAATGTTGTATTTTGATTATAATAAGATTTGTATTAAAAAATTTGATTTTGATTGATTTTTTTACTTGTTCTCACAATTCTCATAATATTTAGCGTTCTCAAGATAACTCTCCTCTATCTATATATATATATATATATATATTATTTTAGAATTTTTAAGTATTAAAAATGTGGATTGTTGTGTAGCTTGTTATTTAATATTTTAAATTGGTAATTACAATGAGTTTGAGATTAGTTTTAAAGTGATGAGAATATTGATGATAAAATTTAATTTTAAGTTATGCACACATAATGGTAACACATGCTACTGTACTAGAGATTGGTCGGAGGTGGGAGGGTTTACTTCTTAGGGAGGTTTTCGTCCGGGTTTGGTCTCAGGTTCAAGTCCCCCCCCCCCCTCGCACTAAGGGGTGAGAAATTCAACACCCGCGTTTGGCCTGGATTTGAACTTGGGTTAAGGGGTTATACGTCGTTAGTATTCTCCACTGAAACACACCTTCCAAAAAAAACCGTACTAGAGATAAATGCATCTTTTCCTTCAGAAAGTATAAAATAGGAAAAAATGGGGTCCTGAAACTTATCTCGTAATCTGTGCAACCTAGCAAACAAATACTAAGGGGCTGTTTGATAGCCTCTTAATCAGCCTCTTAACCATTCAGGTCTGAATCATTCAGCATTCAGACTGTTTGTTTCAGCATCTGAATGGAATGATTAAGTGCTGAATCATTAAGCTAATAAGGGATGCTGAATGATTCAGCTCTTAACCATTCAGAGCCTCTTAACCATTCAGACCACTTAATGATTCAGCACTTAATCAACCAAACAGCCCCTAAGACTACTCGGGGTGGTGGGGGAAAAGAGATGGATGAAGCGTCATGTGGCACTTGTGGGACCCCTGTGTGGGGGGGGGGGGAATTGTGGGGAGTGGAAGGGGGAAATGAAATAATATTATATTGTGTTAAAGTTTTAAAAAAAAAATTGACCAATCAAATGGTGCCACATCACCATCACCACAAGCCCCACGCCAAGGACTCTGCCCCCCCCCCCCTCCTGCCGTCTCCACACCACCCTGGCGGTGGTGCCCCCTCCGAGAAAAATGTTAAACTCGACGACCTATCAGTGATTATTATTTACTTTACGAATATGTATTTACACACAAAATTTATATATGCAAGTAAACATAGAGATAAATAACCTTAGCATTCCATCCCACAAACTCATACAAAACCCGTGTCACAACACGTCTCGATCGGTAAATAAATATATATTTATATTATATTTATTTTTTGAAAAGTTAATCCAGTGGTAATTACAAAAAATCAACTAAGTATACATATTTATTCTTATTAAAACTTGTCATAACAGTGTGAAAAAATAAATACTTATATTATTACAGTAAAACATGAAGTCGTTTATCAAAGATACCCCACACACACATATGATTGAGGGAAAGGGTAAAACGATAACAAGGTTGAGCTGAGATAACTAAAGAACTCACTTTATAACCACACACTTATTTTATTCAATAATGAATTTGTGATTGTAAATTAAAGCATAATAAAATATTAATTTACTTATATGGTTTACATAAGCGTGCCTGTTTTTTACACTTGTGTCAACCATCGTAAAAAAAATTCATTTTTTTACGGCGGAGTTACCCGTTTTTACATCAGTGTGTAATTTTTTTTTTAAATTCACATTTTACGTTGGAGTTATCACGGTTCTTTAAACTCAAGCTTGTTCTGATAGGATCCTAATCCTTATGATTGATCTCCAAATCAAATCTATATATCTATTAATGTATATAAAAGAATTGAACATTGCTGACGTGACGTGCAATGGTGCCTTCAACCTCTCCATGAAACTGCCACGTGGCATCATAATTGAAAGATTTTAGTGTTTTTGAATTATTTCTTTTTTTAATTAAAAACAAGATAAACATAAAACCCTAAATTTTTCTTTTTATCTCTACATTCTCAATTACTAAAATTAAATTGAGTTATTTTAGTAAAAAAGAATTTAAAAACAAATTTAAATTTTTTTCTTTTAAACCAGGTTCTTATCTACGATGTTGAAATTCAGCCCAATCGCCATGCTATCATTGGAATTTTACTCTTCTTAAGATGGATAGGTATACTTTATCAAGAGAAGCTAGGAGAAAGAATCGTGCAACACTGCAACACATGGTGTCACCTTATAGCAAGGTTATTTTTTTATTTATTTAATTACAAGAGTAATAATTATTACTATTAATATTAGTATTATTAGAATGGTTATATTTTTCACCCCGGGACACTCCCGGGATAAAAGCTAGTATATATATATTGCAAAGGAATTAATCCTACATGTCATACTCTTATGCAATCTCTCCTTTGAGAGATGCTACATAGGATGTGATGTGGCAAGTGTAAACCAATTAAAAAAAAGAAATAAATATGATTTAACCTAATCTATTATAATCTTTAACCTAATCTATTAAATATCTAATCTACTAAATCAAAATATTAAAACTTTATTATTTTTTCTCTCATGTTTCCTCCCATAACTTTTAAACGTTAATATCTTTTATATACGAGATTTTTTAAAGAAAAAAATTACACCAAATTAACGAGCGTTTTATTATCTTTCCAATGAGTACCATAGTGCTATATAAAAACGGAGAAAAAAATGACTATTTTTTGTAACCCGACAGGTATTGTGTCGGGTTTGGGATTAGTTCAAAAAAAATTGTGGGTTTGGGTCGGGTCTGGGATTAGGTGATACCCGACCCGATTACCCGAAACCACATACCCAAATACCCGAACTATATACCCGTTCATATACCCATGAATTTTTTAACGCATCACATAACCCTTAGACTAATGCGTTCGATATTTAAATAATTAACTTTTTTTTCTTATTTCATGTTAGTTTTTTTTAGAATGATCGATTACAAACTTCCGAATTCATTTGTAATGGCACTAGATTTATATCCCGGCGCAGAGATTCGTTTTTTTAATATTTGAATATGATAACTTATGGCAGAGATTTGTTTAAAATAATAATAATAATAATAATAATAATAATAATAATAATAATAATATATTTTATTATTATTATTAGATATTTCAACCCGGACGCTCCCGGGATAAAAACTAGTAAATAATATAAAAACATATTGATGGTTAAAAAAAATGGGCTTCTGAAGTTAATGGCCTTGGTTTGTAAACAGAAAATTTTCAATTGGAGCAACTTTTGAATATCCATAAAGTTAAGGACATACTAAAAGTTAGTTCACATTAGAATTTCATATATGCATAATCCAACTTGAAAGAAAGAAAGAAAGAAAGGAAGGCTAAAAAGTAAAAACCTATAAATTCCAAAAAGGTCCGAAAACATATGTCATATTCATGCATTTGGTAATGATTTGGGAAATGGAATGCCATGTTCTCAAAGTTGAAATCTTGTGCATACAAAAATGATTCTTTTTCACAAAGTAAATAGATATCAATATCCCTTAAAATTTATAAAAGTAAACAAAAGACAAAAGGGACTTTATAATAGTTGAGAATATAAATTGGTGGGATACAATCATGATTACCAATCATTTTTGGGGATAAAAAGAAAAAAAAATGTTCATTTTATATAAATTGTTCTATGGATAACAGTTAAAAACTTAAAATCAATGAAAAACATTGAATTTACTCAAGATTATTGAGTTATTTCTTGTGGCATCCACAACACGTGGTGCATATGAACCTTTGTCATATTGCAACTCATTATCCTTAAATGTTTTTCGTAGGTTTGCTAACGATAAGGACCACAAACTATATACAAAAAAAATAATAATAATAAGTTGTATAGATAATTGAGGTATATATACATTAAAAGGTATGATTAAATTAAACAGATGAGACTAAACTTTTTTTTAGAACTTTGACTTTCATTAAAACGGACCAGTCCTCAAAACAAGGACCGCCGACAACCAAAACAACCAACTTACAATATGTACAGAGGGGAAATAACCTAATCCTTCCGTATTATATTTTTAAACCTACTCCTATGTTAGCCCGAAAAAACGACAAGGACTTAACACTCGAAACAACCTCGTGCACCTTCAATTCCTTATTGTTGAAAATCCTCTTATTTCTTGCTCCCCACAACTCTCAAAACGTAACAATTATGATACCTTGAATCAATCTTCTGCCCCGCTTATCACCTTTATATTGTTTGTGCATCTCTAAGATGTCCCTTGTGTCAAAAACCATAACAGCATTCAATCCACACCAACTCGCAATCGCATTCCAAACTCCGTATGAGAACCCGCATCCCGAAAACAAATGTATGGTGGATTCCATATCAAAATTGCATAAGGAGTATACCTGGTCGCTAACAGTCACATTCCTTCGAGCAAGAGCAAGAGCAGTTGGTATTCGATCCATCTCGACGCGCCACTCGAAGATATTGCATTTTAGGGTGACCCAATAGACCCATTTGAATCTACACCCTAACTGTCATTGATTTCGTAAAGGAAGAGGCAAATATGTGTAAAAACAATAAAGAACGAAGGATGTTTAGCACAACCAAATTAAAAACATATGAACTGCAAAAGTTCATCTATCGATTATAATTATAACCAGCATAACAATCGTGTAGTAAATTATCCAAAAAATGTGTTACAAATGCTAACAATTGAACGTTTTATACTTATAATATTAACATAACTTTATCGCTTTTATACTTAATAAGTATGAAGTAAGTTTAGCGCAACCAAATTAAAAACAACATACGAGCAAACTGCAAAAGCTCATCTATTGATTATAATAATTACATCTTACATAACAATTGTATACTAGATTGTCGGAAAAATTGTGTTGCATTACTAATTGAACTTTTTGTACTTATAATATCAACATAACTTGACTATTCTTTTATTTTATACAAGATAGATACTTTTATCATTTATGTGAAAAATATAAAATAATAATAATAATTTTATATTTCTGAAGTAATTATAGGTTTTTGTTCAGTTGCAGTTTATCATAATTTAATGATCAAACACCAAAGACTAAATTTAAACAGCAAAGGAGGCCAATAAAATTAAAATCCCATGGCTTTCATGAGGGCATGAAAGATGCCATAATGATCATAAAAACCAAAATCTCATACCAATTAGATGATTCCTTTGATTGTTGCATAGTTTATTTAGTTTAGTAAACAAATGACATGTTGATACCGCGCGGTTTCAAG
This sequence comes from Ambrosia x helenae, assembly GCA_030844895.1. Taxonomy (NCBI): domain Eukaryota; kingdom Viridiplantae; phylum Streptophyta; class Magnoliopsida; order Asterales; family Asteraceae; genus Ambrosia; species Ambrosia x helenae. The sequence continues at coordinate 31,279,220 of CM061225.1, forward strand.
AAGGCGGGTCGGTTTTTGGCTGTTGGTCCACAACCGGGGGCAATAGTAGGGCGAGACGGTCTTTGTACCTCTCGATTCTTTGCAGCCTTTGATTTCTTAGTCTACAAAAAAAAAAAAAAAAAAACAACAGCACAATGTGTGTTATTTTTTGACCTTTTAAGAGTCGACGAGTTGCAAATTTTTACAAGCTTGTTTACAAACGAATTAAGAAGTAAGAAAGTGCGTATATGTACCTTGCTCGAACCTTTTTGGCATGCTTAACATGCTGCTGCAGCAATTCCTTAGCAGACAAGTGTTCGACGTCTTCAGTTTTCTGAAACAAAATAAGGGTGAGATGGTCATTTTTAGTGATGCTGAAAAACATTGTACAAGTGTACATACATGCATACATACCTCCTCTACTTCCATTTCATCATCGGTTCTTGGCTCTACCACGGATGCAGGCAGTGGCTTTGGAAGAGTCTTCACATTATCCGGATATTGTGGCTGTCGATGATGGCAGCAAATTATGTATTAACTCTATAAAACACATGATGAACAAGCACCATAAAAATATATGGCATGCATTAAAGATTAAAACCATAATAGAACTTTTGATTTAGGGGCGTGTACCAGCCGAGATCGAGCTCGTCTAAGCTCGAGATGGGCTCGTTTAATCATGAGAGCTAGACCACAAGCCCAGTTTGATTCCACGTCTATGTCTAAAGCTCAAGATGGGCTTGTTTAATCATGAGAGCTCGACCACGAGCCCATTTGATTCCACTTCTATGTCTAAAGCTCGAGATTGGCTCGTTAATAATATTAAAGACCGAACTCAGCTCGTTCATTATTTATTAAATCTTTTTATTATTTTTTATATGTGTCTGTGTGTATAGTTTTATATTAAAGAAAATATATAGTATTTAATTATTGTTATCATAACCTAGGATATAATGATACTTATTACCTAATTATAAAATAAAAGTCACTATAGTTATATAAATAATAGGCTCGCAAACTAGTCAAGCTTGGTATGTGAAGCCCAGGCTCAAGCTCGTCTATTAAACGAGCTCTAACATAGGCACGAGCTTGAACTTGAGCCCGCTTAAGCTTTTGCTAATTTAAGCTTTAGCAAGCGGATCTCAGCTAGCTCACAGCGGCTCAGTTGTTTACATTGTATTTTATCACACAAAAATGGAAATGTTTGAGTACATATCAACCATCTGAAATTACCCTTTAATGATGATATAATAAAGGAATCTTGCAAATTAAAATCAATGCAACATAAAAAAAATTTTTTTATTTTTTTTTTTTTTTTTTTTTGAACGTTAACTTTCATAAAAACACAAGGGAGCGGCCTCAAAGCGAGGACGACACCCACATTACATCAAATACAAAGGACTATTACACCAATCCTGCCAACTAAGATCAGTGAATTTAGTCCTATTTTTGAACCACAAATACGACATAGACTTCACACTACCAACAACAAACGAAACTTTTGGATCGATCCCTCTAAAAGTCTTCTCGTTCCTAGCCTTCCAAATGAGCCAAAACGTAACCAAAATAATCCCGTGAACAATCTTCTTGGCCCACTTGTCTCCTGGAGCTTGTTTGTATAGAAGAAGGAGATCTTTAGTGTGAAAAACAAACATGGTGTTCAATCCACACCATTTCCAAATTTTAGACCAAACCCCGTATGAGAAGCCACAACCCGAAAAAATGTGCTCCGAAGACTCTAGCGCGGCATCACACAGTTTACACCGGTCGTTTGGAATGAAAACGTTCCTTTTACTAAGAGCTTCAACGGTGGGAATCCTGTCCATTTCCGCCTGCCACGCGAAGATCTGGCACTTTAACGGAACCCAACTAACCCATTTGAACTTGAAAAAATTTCCGGGGTCCCTTTGCTTCTTCACATACGATTTCACCTCTGCGATAGAAAAGCTAGAAGAGCCGGCCCACTCCCAAGAATCCTTAGCTGCCGAGAGATGGGCCTGAGACAGTAAACCAGAGAGAACGGCCCACTCCTGAACCTCATCCCAGCCCATGGGTCTGCCAAAGTCCACTGGGCTCCACATACCGTTTGACCTGCAATCCGTCACCAACTTTCTTTTGCTGGCCGACGCTCGGTACAATAAGGGGAAGCTAGACATCAAGGGGACATCTAAGAGCCAAGCATCCTCCCAAAAACGAATGTCGCTGCCTTCCCCAACTTTCCCTTTCATAAGCTCCAAAAAGAACTTATCCCCACATTTAAATTTCTCACAATTTTTTACAATAGTCGACCATACCCCCCCCCCCCCTTTACCTGAGATACGAGGAAGGCGGACCACCTACTATTACCATTATGACACGCCATAATAATAAGCTTCCACAACGAACCATCTTCTACCCGAAAACGCCAAGCCCACTTTGAAAGTAACGCATCGTTGACGTCTCTAAGGCGACTAATACCCAAACCCCCTTTGTTTTTATCTCGAGTCACCGTCTCCCAAGCAACCCAATGGAGCTTGTTTTTATCACTCGAAGCCGACCACAAGAATCTTCTCATAAGACTCTCTAGCTTTTCGATCACCCCAACCGGAGCCTTGTACAAAGAGAAAAAATAAATAGGCAAACTATGTAACACCGATTTGATCAAGGTTAGCCTCCCGCCAATGGAAAGAAGTTTCGCTTTCCAAGAGGAGAGCCTAGCCTCAAAAACATCAACAATTTTGCGCCAACCATTAATTCTATTCATATTCGCCCCTACCGAAACACCTAAGTAATCAAAGGGAAACGATCCCAACCGGCAACCCACCACCGAAGCCATATTCCCAACATCTTCATTCGCAACGCCCGTTCCATAAAGAAACGACTTGTGAATATTAAATTTCAATCCCGAACAAAGATAAAAAATCCGGAGAATCCTAGCCACCACCAAAATATTATTTTCGGACCACTTGCCCATTATAAGAGCATCGTCCGCGAAGAATAAATGGGAAATCAACGGGCCATTCTTGGCTATGGACACACCTTCAAAAACGCCTAACTTGCTAGCTTTATTGAACAAACAAGTTAAGGCCTCCATAACTATTAAAAACAAAAACGGCGAAATTGGGTCACCTTGACGTAAACCTTTGTAGCATTGAAACTCGAAGGTAGGCGACCCGTTCACAAGAACCGCCGAACGCGCCGAAACAAGAATGCCCTTAATCCACAAACGCCATTTCTCGGGAAAGCCCATCTGTTCAAGGATAGATAAGAGAAAAGCCCAGTTGACGTTATCGTACGCTTTCTCAAAGTCTATTTTCATAAAGAACACGCTTTTAGCCCTTCTTTTACACCAAGATAGAACTTCATTAGCAACAAGGGGGCCATCAAGAATATTCCTATCACTGAGAAAACCCGTTTGGTTTTCAGAAATAATAAAACCAATGACCTTCTTAAGCCTCAAAGACAAGACTTTAGATATCACTTTGCTAATAATACCAACCAACGTAATAGGCCTAAAATCTTTTAGGCCAAGGGGATTCTTTGTCTTCGGAATAAGAGTGATAAAAGAAGAGGCGCAGCCGCGGCTAATAGAACCCGAGTCAAAAAATTCCAAAAAAATCTTCATAAAATCGTCTTCTAAAAGAGGCCAGAAGCGACGAACAAAGCTAAAATTGTACCCATCCGGACCCGGAGCTTTATCCTTCCCGCATTCAAACACCGCCAATTTAATCTCTTCTTTGGTAAACGGCATAATGAGACCGTCTACCAAATTATCCGGTATCTTCTTCAAATCATCGCACATAAGAAGGGGTCTTACCGGGATAGTTTCTTTAAAGTGGCTACTAAAAAATCTCAACACCTCTCTTTTGACAAGCTTCGGATTTGACACCCACACTCCATCAACCATTAGACCTTGAATCGAGTTAGTCGCCTTTCGACCATTTATGATACCATGAAAGAAAGCCGAATTGTCATCCCCGAATTTAGCCCAACTCACCCTAGATTTTTGCAACAGATCCTTGGCATGAAAAGATTCATATTCGTCAATACCCTTCTTACACTCTTGCCAAACCCATTCTTCCTCCTCCAATAAGTCTCTATACTCCATATCCGCCTCAATCCGCTCAAGGTCATTTTTCAACATTTTGAGCTCTTCACCTTCTTTAATCTCCACTTGTTTCTTCCACTCTATAATGATCGACTTCAAGTATCTCAGTTTGGCGGACAAAACCACATCCGCAGCACCAAGCATAGTGAACTCCTTTAACGTCTTAGAGACGACCTCAACACAACTATCTCTATCCAGCCACGAATTAAACCATCTGAACGGGCGTGCACCAAAATTCTCATTAACCACAGTCAGCAACAAAGGATTGTGGTCTGATAAGTATCTCGGTAACGCACGTAAGCAAGCTTCAGGCCAACGATTAAAGAAATCCATGTTGACCAAGACTCGATCAATTTTGCTAAACTTCAAAGACGAGCCTTTCTTTGACAAACAAGTAAACATACCACCTTTCATGCCATACTCCAGAAGACCTGCTGAATCAATAAAAAAATTAAAAATATCCGCATCGGACTGATCAAAAAAACAACTTTTGCGCTCCTCGGTGTACCGAACCGAATTATAATCCCCAAGTAAACACCAAAGGCCTGGGCTGGAGTTGACCAAGCTAGCAATATGATCCCATAACTGCCTTTTTCCACCAGCTTTTGCGGAGCGTAAATGTTAAGAATATTCATCAAAGTGCCATCTTCTTTCAAAAAACCTTTAATCAAAATAAAATTCTGCTGCTTCAAAATAGAAACTTTAGTGAATTTGCAGGGATCCCAAAGAGACACCAGACCCCCTGATCGGCCCCTAGCATCCACATATTCTGCCTCCAGCGCCGAATTACCCCAAAACCTAGCCCAATTCATACCCGACATATCCCTAAACTGCGTTTCTTGTAACGCCACAAAAGACACCCCATTTTGTTGTTTAAGACGTTTAACCCAAGAATCTTTACCAGCCACACCCAATCCCCTAATATTCATAGACAAAAAATTCATACCGGAAACAATTGTAACCCTTCTTCAACAACAATACCACTAACCACATGAGCTTGATCTTGTAACTGGGCTCCCAAAGAGACCCCGAGTGTAATAGTTTCTTCCACTTCCTTTGCTAAAGCCAAGTTCATAGGAGCTGGGGCAGCCGCCTCAATTGGTGCAATGGGAGGATCGTTCTGTACCTGCATCCCTGGAGAAGCGCCTTCATCCACTCTCTCACCGTTAACCTCATCCATATTTTCAAGGAGTTGCTCAAAAGAGTGAGTAGGAGCTGAAACAAATCGATCCACATTGACTCCAGATGTATTAAACTCCTGTAAATTGGCCGCTGAGTTCTGTAGCAAAGAAGACGTTGACACACGAATTTGGGCTAAAACATCAACCGGGTCCATCGGGCCAATCAAAGGGTCCAAGTCGAACATATCCTCACATGTGGGCTTATTCCTATTCTTCTTTTTAAGTGGGCCAGAATGTTGAGAGGACCCACTTCCAGATCGTTTAAATCGCAACTTCTTTCTCTTTTTGGACAAAACGCATACAAACCCCTTCTTCTTTGACAACTTGGCACATGCAGTCCCTATGGAATCCCCATTATCAATAACGTTCTCCGAAAAATCCTCAGTGCAATTACTCCCATTCAAATTACAAGCGGAATTTATGGGATTATGATTAACAACATTAACTTTATTCTTAGGAGTTTCCACAATTTCCTCTTCCACATTAAGACTTTCCAAACTAACCTCTCCGACACGTTGACTGGCTTCCGGTGTGGAAACCGGTGAATCATCAGCGTTGAACGGAGCAGTTTCAGAACCCGTAGGCGAATCCTCCTCATTGCACTTACCCAATGACGATTCCGATGAACTGGTAACATTCCCAATTTCCAGGAAGTCTGGAACCCAGGCACCTTGATCCTCACATACCCAAATCCTGTACTTTCGATTGTTCCAAATCAACGTTACCTCTTCAGCGACCCTCTTGCCCTCCCCAACAAGGACTGCGATGAATTCAACAGACAAGTCCCTATCTGAATCGGACAAATTAGCATTATAAACTAACTGCCCAAACAACTTCCCTATCGTATCAAAAACGTCATTAGTACGAAGGTGTAGAGGAACACCCTGTATCTTCATCCAAGCTATCCTTTCAAAACCGAACGATTGCCCTTCCCAAAAAGAGATAGAAGCAAATTGATCAGTCTTAAGAATAGCCGTTTCATACACCAACAGAGCCTGATCTTTGTTCTCAAACGAAAGAAGCACTTCTAAACCTCCTAAGTATTGGACAAAACCCATATTCGGACAAATGGAATTTAGAGTGATATACACTCTTTTCAAGGCATTAACATTCACCATTTTAGCGACTAGGGCTTTCCCATGCATGGCAGAAAAGGCGTTAACAGAATTATCGATAGTTACCTTCTTGCCCACTAGGAGATCTTTAAAAGTTTTCGAACCTGAAACAAACGATCCAGTATTGTTCCAATGCTTCCCCTCAGTGTCACTATTGAAAGTATGGCTATTATCATTATAAGTATTATTATGGACTCTCTCCGTATTATTGTGTATATTATTAATAATAGTGGAGTATCTATGGAGCGGCGACGGAAGGTGCCGACCCCGGAGATTTCTCAAGCACGAATTACTAAGTTTTTTGTTTCCAATCTACCAGAGGGATGCAGCGGAAATGATCTAGCAACACATGTGAGACCGTTTGGGCAGATCTTTGATCTGTACATTGCTAGAAAAAGGGATAAGAGAGGCAATCGGTTTGGTTTCATCTCAATGCTTGATGTTAAAGATAGATCTGAATTGCTTCGTAATCTCCGGGGGATTCGTATGGGTGATGATAAACTTTGGTTTAACATTGCCCGTTTCGTTTTAGAAGAGGGAGAAATCGATGATCATAGAGAGAAATTTTTTCAACATAATTGATAATGCATAGTAGCAAACAAAAGAGTATGATGGCATTTATGCTTGAAAAAGTATTTATAACAAGGCAGGTATGGGAAAAAAAATGCTTAAAATGTGACTGAAGTGCTGAACTGCTGAACATAAATGTTATAAAAAGACATTGTTGACTTGTGAAGTGGTCAACTATTGTGCATATTCAACCATTACAAAAATAAAATAGATTTAGGCCATTTTCTTTTTTTCATAGATTTAGTTTTGCCAATATGCATACATACCGGTTTTTCCAAAATGAACCCATTCTTTAACCATGAGCGGCATTGGGCGTAAAGAGAAGTGCCCTCAGAAACTTGAACCTACAAAAATCCACAACAGTTGATTTCTTTTTAAAAAAAAAAAATAACATTTGATTTTATTTATAACTGCATTGTAATGAAGATAAGTCGTCAGAAGATCCGATAGGCAAGCATGGAGAGTCCTTTTGTACTGATTTAGTATATCTAGATATAGAGCACCATTCAATACAAATCCCAATTTTATGTAGAAAATTGCAAGAACCGCATAAGCGCTTATACATAAGGTGGTTTTGTAACAGCATAATCGTCCTTGTTTCTCTCTCCCACTGTACCTGCCAATCTGCCATGCACTATGTAGAAGTGTTTATGTGATTCTCATAGTAATCTGCTTAAAATTTGGTTTTGTATTGAACACGCCCTCTAGATATTATAAAGTGAAAAATTATCATAAAGATTTCAAATTGTCAACTTAGGCATTGGTAGACCACCATGAGCAAGAGATAACCCGTACGAACGAAGAGATTTCCAAACTAGCAATTAGCAAATATAATAAATAATATGATCAAGAGGAGAGTAATTTAACCTTTCTATCTCGAATAATGACAAAAGTATCGTCTCCATTCTTATCCCTGCAATAACATCAATGGATAAAAGATTACTATCATCTGAAAATATAAAGACAGAAACTACGAAAACAAAACATAAAAGATTTGACATGCAGATAGCATGATATTACCTTAGACCTTTTAAGCTGTTATCGGCAGCAACTGATGATTGACCAACAACCTACAGGTGAAAAAACATTAAGTACTAAAAATATCAAAAATCATGTGAATAATAAAAAATAAATTACACATTTTATATCAAACATAAGGAAGATATGTAACGGATCATGAATAATATACACTAGAATGATAGGAATGAAAAGAAGATAAGTTATACCTTTTAATGTAGTTATTGTTTTTTCCACATTAATTAAATAAATTTTAAAATCACTAGTAGTAGCACAACTAAGAAATCGAGGAAGTAGTATATGGTGATATAACTGTATTTGTATCTATCTTAAAATATTAAGATCAACCGCGGCGCGGAGGAAAAAAAGAGAAAAGATTAAATAACACACAGTTGTGATCCATCACAAGTACTAGCTTGTTCACCTTGCAAATTTGATAACCATAGCAATAAGAAGAGTTTCTTATGTAATTCAATTTTGAGGGGTGTAAAGAACAAATCAACTACATCTCCTAATATATATATGCATATATAGGTGCATTATATACGGGAACGTGTTAAATACAAAACCAATTTTATGTATAGACCTGCGAGACACCATAAGCGGTTGTAGGTATTGCATAAAAGATAATCACATTTAATGGGAGAGAAAAAAACATATTTATGCATCACATCAGAAGCAATAGGTATAAGTTAAGTTACTATACAGTATTCGCAGTTCTCTACTTAAATTTCATCATGTAATCACGAATTAATCGGCACTGACTCAAATAAGAATAAACAATCAATTTAGTTAGAACCGTTAGAACTAAACTAAATCTTGTAGGGTTATACACCTATGAGCACTGAGCAGTGTATCAGCATATTTTCTTCTCTTTTTTTATGCAAGGACATTGGACAATTTTGTAAATACCTATGAGTCTATGACTCAATTCATTATAGGAAATCTTATTTGCTAAATATGGAATTTGCAAAGATAAGGTCATAAATTTCCCTATCGTATCGTAGTATTAACATTTATATCTAACTCCCTCATTTTGTTTTAGGGAGAAATAGTTAACCACCCACCAAGCGATACAAGTTTACAGCGCTTCATGGTTTCTACGTGACTTGTGAAAGAACTTTCTGTCACCGATAAGAGACTTGAACTCCCAACCTAAGGAATGTAGATCTCTTAAGTCTTAAGGGGTATGTTTGGATATGCTCATATACATCCAGATTGACTATGAGACTTAAAGTCACACTAATTACTTCTGTGTGTTACTGTGTTAGCAAAACTTATGTTCGGTCTCTAATTATTGAGGATCAAAAAACTCAAGACTAGAAGAAACATGTACAGAAATAACCTAATTATCGAGATAAATCTTAAAATTACCTAACTATATCCAACTTTAATCAACTCGCTATATGATTCTTTAAGTGGCAAAAATCAATCTTAAAGTGCAACAAATTTCTTTATATAAAGCAACACCATGAACCTTCTTTAATGGTAAAAAGCTAGTCCTTTATTCACTGGTCATTTCTGCAGAAAGTGGATCGAGTCGAGTCATCTGTAGTTCAATCTATGGTTATGGCTAGAGCGATAATGCTTATCATTTAAATCAAGATAAAGCAAGAAATAAGCTTTTAGTCTCACTCCAAAACCTAATGGGCATATTCATTCAACTCTAATCTACAATTGTGCTTCCATTTATGCAATTTATTCTCATCAATCGTCATTTTCCGCTTTTATGCACCTATGGACGCAATTTAGTGAAAGGTCATACTACACGCACACTACCTTCATACTATCCACTAACAAATCATATGAACCTATAAACGGCAAATAGAGTTATACCCTGGTGTTATACTAACTCATCATATAGGGCCGTATGAGTTGTAGGCAATGTTGTAAAACAAGGTCTAGGAGGCCGAGTACTTGCTGAGTAGCCGAGGTGACTTTCTTCAACACCGCCTAGTTGTTCGGAATGGATCAAATGCCGCCAAAATCAGATTTTGTCCGTCAACTTGGGACAAGTTTGACTTAAAAAAAATAATAATAATAAAAACATAATTTTTATGTTTATAAGATTAATGAATGAACATCAATTTTTGAAATAATTTAGTATTTGAGCATGTATTTTTTTTAATATATATATATTGATATTAACGTATTTTGCTATAAATATTAGTACAATTATGATAATTTGACATGTCCAGATACTCTCTGCGTAGGTCGAGTACTCGGAACTCCCCAGTCGACCGACTTCTGCATCCATGGTTGCAGGGGTGTTCAGTATTCAAATCAGATTCAAAAAACCTGAAATTTGATTCGACTTCAAATTCCATACTCGGATTCAGTTTTTAAACATTGAAATCAAATTCGTACTCAATCGAATTCAAACCCAGCTTCAAAATTTTCAAAATCCGTATAATTCGATTCAGTTAATTCAAAATTCGATTCTTTTTAATACCCCTAAATTGAGTCGGTGTTCAAAAAAATCATACAAGCCCAATCAAATTACAATTATAGATAACCATAAACAGAATCGAAACCTTAGCATTTGCAGAACCCAAACCACCAGCAGCAGCAACACTCTGATGCAAATGGGCAGACTGTGGATTACCCAACTGATGACCCGAACCATCCGAATTGGATCCAAATGAGCGTTGCATCGCATACGGGTAACCCGAGACAGGGCGAGGCGGAACACCATCAAGATTAGGCATTAAACCCTGATCAGAAGCGGGGTGTTGTTGTTGTTGATGATTATGTCTGGGAATAAAGCCTCGTCCAGAGGAAGCAAGAGGGTAAGTTATTGTTGGATTAGTGGAGTGTGGTTGTTGTTGGGGTTGAGAGGTATACAAGGATTGGTAGATGGATGGGTTGGTGTGTTTTCTGGGGCGTTGACGGGTAAGTGATAGAAAGAAGTCGGATGTGGTGGTGGTGGTGGGGTTGGGTGGGGGAGGAGATGACATTGGTGCAGCAGGGTAATAAGGTTTGGTTTTGATGAGATTGTGTACGAGGAAGATGTGGGTTTTCTGATGATGATGATTTTGATTTTGATTTTGATTTTTGAGGATCAGTTTAGTTTAGCGGCTTCTTGGTTTCAAATGAAAAAGATCTTTTTTTATATTTTGGGTGTTTACTATTTTTTTTTTTTTTTTAAGAGTTAAATGTTATTTTTGTCCTAAGGTTTGTCAGGTTTTGTTAGTTTCGGTCAAAGGTTTATTTTATCTGTCTCCTCAAGGTTTCCATCTAAGTGCGTAACCCTGTTAGTCAATTTCAGTTAGATAAGGGACAAAGTTGCCAATTCAATTCTTTTTTAATCTCCACCCTATTTAAACTAATACCATTATTCACTCAACTGTTTACCCTAAGTTACACCCAGATGTTTAAGAATCGTTTACAATTACAGCCCTAAATCGAAATGACTGAAGAATTGTACGTTCGAAAGCCCGATGACACCTTCAATCCAAATGATGATTATGGTATGTTACAGAAATCAGTTTAGTGCTTAATATATGTACGTGTTAAGCCCTAAATTCAAATTATGATTAATGCAGGTAATCAAGTTGAAAAATTTTCAATCAAAATCCACCATGGTGGAGGGTTTACTGCACCTCCTTCAACGATGATGTTTGTTAATGGTAAGGTTGATTTCGTCGACAGGGTAGACTCTGATCTTTTTCCGTTGTAATATTATATCATATGTTGGTGGCACTGGGCTATTTGGAGGATTGATAAATGATACAAATGCTCTAGAATTTATCAAATTAACTGCAAATGTAAAAGTGATTAAGGTTTATGTAGAGAACATATTTCACATGATTATAAAGGACTAAAAAACAGAGTACTCAATAAAGAGATTGAAGTAGAGAAGATTGGTGAGGATGATGTGTCTAATGGGATTGATTGTGAAGAAATTGAGGGCAGTTGATCGCGTGTCGAAGTGCTAATCAAAAACTATATTAAAAACAACTCCTTAGCTACAAGGACTGCAGTATAGGGAGTAGGGTTGTCGAACCACGAGGAGTATGTGGTTAGTGTTAATAGTAATTTTATTAGTAAAACTAATTAATTAAAAATAATATATTATGAAGTAAAATGTTGTTTTGCTTGAAAAAGTTGATTAAGTGACTCGAATAGAAAACAATAATAATAAAGAAGTAACTCCCTCTAAACTTCAAGTTCTAAGTTTCACACAGTTTTCAGTTTATAGATTGGGAACCACATAGACATAGTTCTGGAAATTAGTTAATTAACTGGTAGCACAAGTTCTTGTCATCAAACCCTATTAACTACCCAATTGTAAGTGTCAAGTCAACCATCTTTATGTCACCCAACCCGCTACTAAGTTTTGTCATCAACCGAACAAGTTGTAAAGAAAGGACTCAAAACACAGTTCAATTGTTTAATTAACTAATGCATCAATAATGTTTAAGATGTTTGTCATCACAAGCAAAAACAAAATCCAATACTTAAATAAACATAAAAAGTGTGAAACCTAATCGAACCGTTCGTCTAGAGAAAGTTACAAAGATTTAGCCTTGCATCTTGGTCACGTGCATGCCTCCCCTTTTCTTGTTTCTTCTCGTGCGATGCTTCCTGTCTCTGTGCATCCAAGACCGAACCCCCTTAAACTGCCGTCAATAATTATCTTTTTATTGACCTCACGTAGCCCTTTTCTCTATATGGGCTTTCACCATGTTTTCATTCAATACAACCCATCAATATGTCAGGCCTCTAAAATCATCATTCATGGTTTCTTTATAATTCAATTCTTATTGGCCCAGCTAATTTTGTGTTACAAAAGTTTATCAGCTCCAAATAAATATTGTCATATATGCCACTTGCATCAACAAGAATGTCCTACACATTAAATGATCATGAAAAATAAGTCAAAACAATATAAACTTTACACTCAATGCAATTTACTAAATAATTAATATTAAATAAAGTGGGCCTAAAATGCACCAATCAAACACCAAAATATATATATATATAACTAGCATATATGCATGACGCGTCCAATCGCGTATCAGCAGTGACTCTGAAGATAGTGAATATCAACCTGTAATAGGGGAGGGATCTAAGTGCAGTGACTATGAAGATAATGAGGGTAATGAGATAAGGAAAGATAAGGTAAATGACACTCAAAGATCTGAAGAAGATCTAGACTTCATTGTAGATGATGTTGACATGGATGACTTTAGAGCTGCTGTGGATTTTGATGTAAGTGATGAAGGTGAAGAGGACAATGAAGTTGAGAACATGAGGATGTTGAGGTTGATTTAGATAACTTTGATAGTTTAAGGGTTCCTCGCGCCCTATGAATAACTCCATGACTTCCTCGCAGGGCGCGAATAACTCCAAAAAATGTGAGGGCAATAATATAAATATATGGATTCATTAAGGGCAGTTTAGTCATTTTGCAACCAAATTCTTTTAATTCGCGGAGCATGAATAACTCTAGATGTTATTCGCGGGGCGCGAATAAGTGTTGTGCCAGATTTTATTTTCTTTTTATTCCTTATGCATCCGTACACTCGTTTCACTTTCAATTAAACTCTTTTTTACTCGTTTTAGCCCACGAACACCTGTTTAACACTAAGACACAAATAAATATCTAAGACATGATATAAACAGACGATGAACAACTCAAAACTATACAAAATTAACAAATAAATGTGATGGATTTGGGACCACATCAATCATACAAGTCTAAGATTCAAAACCCTAGAATCTAGTTCATCAAAGTTTTCACATGGAACAAGTTTCAAGATCTAACATGTATCATACTGTTTTGGTTAATCAAATCATCATTAAAAACGTCTTTAGTCAGATTTGGATATTAGGGTTTACATGGACAATCATGATTAAAACATAAAAAACCAAGATTAAATATTAAGGATTACACACTCGAAGCACTTCAAACACTCAATCCTAAGGCTCCCAAGGATTCCAAGAGGCTCCAAGAATGGTGATTTTTTTAGTTTGGGGGTTGTGGGTTTCGTAATGGAAGTGGTTATGATGAATTAGGGTGGAAAATATGTTTTAAGGGGTTAAAATCGCAACTATGGGCTGCGACAGAGGGAATTTGTGACGCCAGGGATTGGCGGGTTGCTAATCCCTATTGGGCTGCTGCTAGGTTTCTTGGGTCGCACCTGATTGGGCGTGTCCTCTTTTCTCCTTTTTCTTTTCTTTTAGGCCAATGCGGTTAGATTGGGTTATGTTTAAAAATATTTTTCTTAAATAATTAATTAATTTACCCAAATTAATTAATATGCAATAACACAAGTAGTTTTATATATGCTCAAATATGCACATAATTGCAATTAAATTTTCACCCAAGTTATTACACAATTATTCATTTGATTGTTTCACTAACATGAATATTCGTGAGCATTTTGTATTGTTTGACGCACTTAATCTTCTCAATTAAGTCTAAAGTGTTAATGTTTGACTAAGGTAAAATAGTTTGTGTTCATAGGAAATTAACTTTAATTTGTCGGGTGTCATATTATCCCCTTGTTCAAGAAAAGGAATTTTCATCCTAAAAGTTACTCAATGTCACTAGGAAAGAAAAGAAACATTTTTCGGTTGTTAGTTGTTACACAAATGAAAACATGTGCATCTACGCTATGCTAATATAGCATAGAGGCAGACGTAGAGAAAACTTACATAAAAATAACTATCAAAGTGCTAACACCTAGTAGCGCACAGTACACTAGTGACTACGCTAGCCTAAATAAACCACAAACAAAACAAATGCGTTACAAATACAGACATGCAAGTTGATACAAACCTAAAAGATGCTTTTGGTAATTTTGTCTACTTTTTAACCGATTTATGTTATCTCTCTAATAACCGTATAGAGAACTTGCATGTACTACATAATTTGATGATTAATGAAATAATGAGATGGGTAGTTATGGCAAATAGGGTTGTTCAAATCGCTCGCCATTCGTGACTCGCTTGGAAAATGCTCAAAAAATGCCGCTTGATCTTCTGCTCGGTTGTAAATGAGCCGATCGGCTCGGTTCGGTTTGTAAACGAGCCAAGCATGAGCAAAGGTTCGCTCGGCTCGGTTCAGCTCGAATAATTTTTTTTATTTATAACATATTTAATTATAAAAAGACTAAATTACAAGTTTTGTCCTTTAGGTTTATAGCCAATTGCAAAGAATGTCCTTTAACTTCAAAATTATTTGGTTATGTACTTTATCTTTTAAAATCTTGCACGTTATGCCTTTTATGCCTAAATCGGTTAGTTTTCTTCGTTAAGTTTGGTCACATGACTTGCACACAAGGGTATATCAGTAAATTGACCCACCCCTTCACTTCTCCCCCAAATCACTTATTATAAACCCTAATTCAATCTCATTTAACAATCAAATTGAATCCACATGCATTGCAGGTCCTCCTTCCACCACCTACACCACCACATTCCAGAACCATCCTCCACCACCACCGACACCACACATTCGGGTCGCCGACCACCACACCCGTCGACCAGCCCACCCCTGCCACCATCTACGACCAACCACCTGCTAAATACCTTAAACCCTACATCAAAACCCCCACCCCCAAAACCCTGAACTGAACCCTAACCCGACCACCAAATTATTGAAATCAGATATAGAAAAAAAGATATTAGCGATTAACGAAATGTAAATTGAATTTATACCTTTAAATCGGTGAATCGAAGCTCCTCTGATGAATGGAGTAGACTACCGACAGCAACAAAAAAGCCCTATTTTGAACTGGAAACCCTAAAAAGGGATTGAAGTGACTGATGGTGGTTGTGGTTGTAAGTAGAGAGGGGGGGGGGTTCAGATGAGAGAGAAATGGGGTGGGTGGTAGGCTGGTAGTGGTGGTTGGTGGTGGTTTGAGTGTGGTGGGTTAATTAAGGACTTAAAGGCTTCAAGGTGAAGGAATATCGTGATGGTGTAGGGTGAGAGGTGGACTGGTAGCAGGTGATGGTGTGGTGGTGATGCTGGTGGCAGCAGGTAGTGCCGAGGGTGGTTCTTCAAGGTGGTGGAAGATGGTGTAGGCGGTGGATGTGGTGCTGAGAGAGAGAGAGGGGGGGGGGGGGGAGAGAAAGAGACAGAGAGGTATACCGGTATATAAATATAATTTCTTTTTCAACTTTTTTTCTTAATTTTTTTTTTCTAAATAATATAAAGGTAAAAAGACAATTATACCCTCGTGTGCAAGTCATGTGACCAAACTTAACGAAGAAAACTGTTCGATCTATTTTATGATTGTCTAAATTACTCTTCGCTCGCTCAAAAAATTTGCGCTTGAAAATTGTTCAATCTGTTTGCGGCTCGATTGTAAACGAGTCACTCCGCTAGGTTTGTAAACGAGCCAAACACGAGCCAATGTCCACTCGGCTTGACTCGGTATTAGCAAAAGATATGCAAGTGTTTGGTCCTGAAAACAACGTATTAATATGAATATTTAACCAATATATGTTTGACCATTCACATTGACAACAACGGATTTGAAACCTCAGTGCTTTAAAAGCATATTTAGATATGAACGGTTCAAGTTAAAGGCTGATCACAGAACAACGTTTTCTATACGCCCAATTCTCTTAACACGACCATGATTTACGTCAACGGAGTTCAATTTTTGCCTGATTCATCATCTGTGAGTTTATAATCATATACCCTTTGCGATCCACATTTCTTTTTGTTATTTTTTACACCCAATTGAAACAAAGTTTTTATGACCCTTATGCAGAATTTGTTTGTTTAATATTGGAATTAATAAGTTGGGTTCATTTTGTTGTTTATGGAGATTGTTGTATGGGTTTGGATTTAGGGAAATGATAAAGATTGTAGCAGTTGGGTTTATTAACCGCTTAATTTATTGGAATTTTAATCTTTGCTGTTAAAGTTTGTGTTTTTGATGATATGATATTATGATACATCAATTAATATTTGTGATACCTGCTGCAATAATTGAGGAAAAGAATGTGTGTATGTATGTGTGTGTGTGTATATATATATATATATATATATATATATATATATATATATATATATATATATATATATATAGGGGAAAGTTATTTTGAGAACACCTATATTTCGTGCGAACCGTGAGAACGGCATCTAAAACCATTCAAATTCAAAATTTCTTTTACACTTGTCTTTATTACTAAAATACAATCCCCAAAACACAATTTACGCGTAAAAATTCATACGTATACGAAAATAATTTGTTTTTACACATGTGTAAATTTGCTGTTTATACATGTGTAAACTGTTTCATTTACACATGTGTAAAAAGTTAATTTGAAAGTGTTTTTGCAAGAAAAGATGGATTATTTGAAAATAAAATTCATTTATTAATGTTGTATTTTGATTATAATGGGATTTGTATTAAAAAAATTGATTTTGATTGATTTTTGTACTTGTTCTCACGGTTCTCACAATATTTAGCGTTCTCAAGATAACCCTCCCCTATATATATATATATATATATATGTAGAGAGAGAGATTGAGACAGATCAGCTTTGGAAGTTTGGATTTATAAGAGGAAAAAAACTTAATGAACTAATAATATTATGCAGTTACAATGTTACAGGTTTGACCTTAGAATTTGTAAAATCTTTATAAAAGATAAGTTTTGTTTACTGTTAATGTATATATGTCATATGTGTGGCCCCTTGGGGCGCAAAAGAAAATTGCACTAGTTTTAACGTTATTATACTAATTTCGTGAAAACATCATTAAAAGTGGCGGGCGGTTAATCACGCATCATATGGTGGCGTTGATAGCGGAAAGACCGAAAGACAAGGGAGTGCATGCACCAATCGGACTTGTCCCGATTGCTGAGTGTTATGTGCCTTGTGTCCAACGTCAAGGCTTGATGCAAAACTACTATCGAGCCGGGGGTGTCACTTGACGCAACCTCTCTATTCCTATGGGGTAGAGTACATCTTACCCTTCTCAAAGCATACCTAAGCTTTGTTATTGGTGGGATTTACTTAGTATGATAATGATGAAGAAGAAGAAGAATTAGGGCCATGACATGGTAACTGTGAATTTGTGATGCCTATACATACATATACACATACACACACAAAGTTCAGTATTGGAAGTCTGGATTTAGAAGAAAAACTGAACAAACTAATAATATTATGCAGTTACAGTGTAGGGCTGACATTAGACTTTGAGATGATGAATTTTCATTAAACTTGGAGTATTTTTGTAGTTTTTTTCTTGAAATTTTATTTTTAATTTCTGTATATAAATTATGTATTATCTGTGTTAACAATTAGGGCCATGACATGGTAATTGCTTTACTGGATCACCCTGATTTGGTAGCTGCCTCGAGCGCGTTCTGTGCTATACCCGAAAGGAAGTTTTCTTCGGTTTCTGACGAGCCTGTTAACACTAAATGCGTGTATTTATTTCAAAGAGAATATGCTACTGTAGACCCTGCACTTGTTGAGGTAAATTCTTAATGTCTTCTCAACACAATGTTTACGCAGATTAATCTTTTTATAGTTAAATCATAAATGTACTTAACGTTTGTCATACCGTTGTTATGAAGATAGTTGGCACTGATGAAGCAACAACATGTGTTGGCATGGTCATTAGAAATTCCAGAACTGGGATGTAAGTATCTTTGTTAGTAATTATTTTATATTTTTATTTAAATTAAATATTTTTAATTGTGGTTACGGTGACTGTAGGACGTGCGTTGCCCATTTGGATTCTCCAGATGTTGTTGTTGTCGGTCTCTTTCAGATGATGTCTTTAGTTTCAGATCGCGATGATGATAATATTTTGGAGGTTGTGATATAGAACATCATCCTTGTAACTTTAATAAGATTTTATACCTTTTGCTAATTATTTAATATCTTGTTAATTCTGCATTTGGCGCAGGTTCATATAGTTGGCGCGTTTGATGATGCCGGTCCACAAGTATGGTTCAACAATCTCTACTTTGCCTTTAAATTTAATCATGTGTTGTGTTGTTTGGGGTCACTCAATTTCTGTTTTCATGGTTGTGTTTGGACATACTATATATAAACTTTTCAAAATGTAAGATATGGCTCACCTGTGATAATTTCAACCCGTAAAAGCAGGTCACTTCGGGTTGAATTTTATTCATGACCGATCAAACAGCTAAAACAGTTTAAATTAACTACTTAGTAAATCGATCATTACTGTTGAAATTTATTTATCACAGATCAGACAGATGAAATAGTTCAAATTAACCGTAAGGTAAACGGGTCAGACAGTCAAAGCTTGCCATATAAGCATTTTAAAATTCTTTCATAGTATATACATTTACCTAAATCATATTATTTATAAAAGTTAGATTAAAGTTTTAATAATGAAGCGTTTGTACTCAATCGACATTAATTATCTATAAAATTCGAAACAATTGGACAAAAGTTTGTTTGCAGGTTAATCAACCCAACCTGTGTGGAGTGTGCTTAAAGTTACCAATTTTGACCTGTTACTCGACGTCCCGACATACTTGTTTTCTCATCTATTAGCTCAACTGCTCTTCTGTTTGAACAGGGAAAGCGCGAGGAAGGTTATTCTTTACCACTGTGCATAAAAATAGTAGAACAATTAGCAGAGAGCATATTAAAGTTTGAAATTAAAAATTTTCAAGTGCTTAAACATAACACAAGACGGGACTCTAAGGGAACAGCGTATCCAATCTTCCATGGGCTCGCGGTTAGTTATATTGATTTGGTTAGTTGTATCATGTATGCAGTTCAACCGATGGTCAGTTTATTTAACGAGTCTTAGCTGTTCAGGTGGAGACGTCTAGCGGTTCGGTAATCCCAGCCAGTTTTGATGCAAGTACTAGAGGTCCTGATGACATCATTAGGAGGATCCGGTTAAATGCCTCGTTTGAGGACCCTGGACGCGCTGAGCGGTTACTGGACACATATGAAACTCAAACTGACCGATTTGTGATCACACCCTTCCAATGGTAAAATTGTTATCATTAGTCTTTGTTAACAATAATAGTAGTAATGGTAATAATAATAATAATAATAATAATAATAGTAAGTTGTATGTTATTAACAGGAGCTACCGGCTAGTACGTTATGCCGCGTTGATGAGATACCAGTCGGATATGGAAATTCTCTATTCGACGTCAACATCACCTTCTGCTGAGGGCCCTGATTATGTTGCAAATCAGAAAAGGTACACACACAGACACATATTTAATCCATATTCTAAGGTAGTAAAAAAATACTAACATAAGTCCCATGTTTTAGGGTATGGGAGTACTTAATCCGACATTCAGATTGGAAACGAGTCTTTCCTTCAAAGTTGGCACGCGTTTTTGAGAGGGTTGGAAGCGCGAGTTGGGTAATGATCTCCGAAACGTAGTTGTTTACACAAATGGGTTATTCTGGATGCATCATTATTATGACTTGCACATAACATACTTGTTAAATAGATTTGAACATGTGAAAACACAATTATAACTTGTGATGCATTTGGTTGACAAAGCTACTATGTTTGATTTGTAAATTTGGCGCGCTTAGGCTAGAGGTGCATCGCTTTTGACTGCTTGAGGTGATGCATCTAGCCCAAGTCAAAATTGCACTAGGCACGCGCATTAAGAGCGCCTTTTTTACATGGACAAACTGTGCATCTAGAGGGTGTACATTGTATAATCCCTATTTTTATCGCTAGTAATTTATAAACTGTATGTTTTTAAATGTAGTGTTTATTTACATTGATCATTTTAATTATGTTTATTGTATTGATGAGGAAGGTTTAGTAAAACACTTGTGGTGATTTAATGTTAATGGATAGAGACATCAAGTTTGTGATTAACATGGTTTAAAAAAACCTTTAGGTGTGCGCCTCAAGGCGAGGCAACAAAAAAAAAAAAAGAATTTGAGGCGTTAAGAAAATGTGTGCCTCATGGGGTCCAGTCTGTACATATGCCTCTAAGAGCTGAGGCGTTAAGAAAATGTGTGCCTCAGAGGGTTTAGGATGTTTTTTTGTGTTTTTTTAGGCTTTAGACATTTTGGATATATTGTTTTATTTTTTATGTATGTTTTTGATGTTTTAGAGTTTTATGGGTCAAGTAATATATATTTTATAAGATATATAATTTTTATATTTATTTTTTGATTCGGCCTCGGGCTTACGTCTCGGTTCGCCTCGAGGCTTACGCATCGTGAGGCGACGCCTCGAGGTCCGTTTCTGTTCTTTTAAACTTTGGTGGGTAATAATAATTCCATCCTAAATCCTAATACTCGAATTTTTGAGTTAGAACAAATAAAAGTTTTGAGATGGGAAACCCTAATAGGAGAGGCGGAGGCGATTCACATTCAGCAGCCAGTTTCTCGCCGGGATAGTGATGATCCGACGTTATTTACTACTTTCTATATCACTAATATCTCAGATCGGGTAACAGGTTTGAAGCTACGGGAGGCTTTTCAATCTTTTGTCAAGGTGAAGGATGCATGGGTTCCGAGGAAGCGGACTGTTAAAGGTCGTGTTTTTGGATTTGTACGTTGCGAGAAGATTCCCAATCCGTATGACGTACTTCCTGCCCTTAATGACATTGTTATCCTTGAGTCCAGGATTATGGTGTCATTGGCGATGTTCGACAGGGCTCATAATCGGATTTCCTATGAGGATGTTTGCCTGGGGAAGAAAGCGTGGGTGCCACGGGAAAAGAACTTGGTGGTTGATGACTTTCCGGCAATGACGTCTGTATATGGGGCCTCTTCTGGCTCAAAGAAGGTTTTGATCTTAAACGATGATGTAGCTGTGTATCCTAGGCACTCCATCAGCAGGGCTGTTGTTGGCGTCTCGGATAGCATTGATAGGTTACATGTGGTTAAAAAGATGTTATCTATGGCTGGGTTTCATGATGCAGCAGTTTATTATCCGGGAGGGTTATCCGTTCTTATCACTTTTCGAGATGGGGTTGAGATGAATGAGTTCGCCCTGAAGTCCGAAATCTGGAAGGAAGCTTTGAATTCAGTTACACCTTGGACCGGTCAATCCATTCCGTTTGATAGGATTGCTGTTTTGAAGGTGGTTGGGTTGCCTGTGACGGTTCGGGATTGTACGGTCTTTGACAAAGCTGGAGGGCTTTTGGTGAAGTTGTGTGGCCTTCGGAGTTCTCGTGGTTGGGTTGGACATTGCTTTCGGGTATTCTCACGTCCTTACTAAACTAACCTACAGGATCGATGAAGAAGTCACG
Organism: Ambrosia x helenae; assembly: GCA_030844895.1. Taxonomy (NCBI): domain Eukaryota; kingdom Viridiplantae; phylum Streptophyta; class Magnoliopsida; order Asterales; family Asteraceae; genus Ambrosia; species Ambrosia x helenae. Next base: position 31,301,370 of record CM061225.1, read on the forward strand.
GTGATGTGGCGTAATAATTCATACACGGTGTGTGTAGTTAAAGAAAATACTGCTTGGATTCTGAGTTTGAAGTGGCTCAAGAGGTTGGTAGGGATGCCGCTATGGAGGAGGGGGAGATTAGGGATCAACCATCGGAAGACGAATCGGTTAGCCAGTCGGAGGATGGGACGCGATAATTATGGAAAGTCAGCAGCCTATTCCTTCGGAACCGTTGCATGGGAAGATTGACTTTCCCTCTGGAGATGTTAATCTTGGCGGTCATTTTTCAAATGCTATGGGATTGTTTTTATTAATGGGCTTTATTTCAAAAGCTATGGGCCAGGCACATGTTTGTGGAATGGATCGGAATGGTGAGGCCCATACACAATCTCAATTTTCTGGTGGGCCTACATTAATGGACCAAAGGAATTCCAGGTTGGTAAATCCACTTCTTTTAAAAGCAGGAAGAGATCTCGGGTATCTTTTTCTAACTCCCCAAACAAAGATCGGGTAACTACTAGGACAGGGCTCAATTATGTTGAGGTGGAGGAACATGTATGTCCGGATTTGAATGATAGACTTATGGATGATGTAGCTGGGGACTCGGGTTTTGCTTTTCAACCGGTTGTATATCCTCAATTTGAGGAGCAACCTGGTGTTGGGGGTGGGGACGATGTGGGGGCTGCCCCGGTGTTCGCAGAAGTGGTCACTGAGGCGGTTACGATTAATAAGGAAGTTGACGCCACTATTGAGGCGGGTGACTTGGTGGGTATGAATTTGAAGTCGTTTTCTCTGGTCCTATTGCTGATGAAATTATTGCGGAACTGGGGCGCTTTGGGTGGTTAATGAATTGTTTATCGATAAACATTCGTGGGATTAGGGGCACAGGGAAGTCGGACTGGGTTAGAGGGTTGAAGCTGTCTCATGGGGTTGACTTTCTATCGGTTCAAGAGTCAAAGATTTCGGATCCATCATGGCAGGTGCTTTCGAGATGTTGGGGTAATTCTTCTTTTAATTCTGTTTATGTTAATTCGGATGGGGCGGCGGGGGGTCTTATCTACTGGTGGGACCCAACGTGTTTTAGGAAAATTTGGGGTGTTTCGATCTCATCATGTGTTATTTGTTTCGGGTTGGATGGTTCATAGTAACGTACATGTGAATATTGCTAATATACACGCGCCAAATGACCCTGCTGGTCGAAAGGCTTTTTGGGATGAGTTTATTGTTTTTCAGGAGGTCTTTATTGGGATTATGGGTGATGATGGTGATTTTAACGAAGTAAGATCTCCGGATGAGAGGATGAATTCAGATTTTTTTCACTAGCAGGAGTTGGTTTTTAACACTTTTATTACCGAGGCGGATCTCTTTGAATATAATATGTCTGGGCACTGGTTTACTTCTATAGTTATATGGCAGGAAGAGGGGATAAACTGAGCAAGTTGGATAGATTTCTGGTTTGTAATGATTTTCTGGCAACATGGCCGGGTGCCATTGTTACGGCGCTTTCCAGGTTCTTATCCGATCATTGCCCGATTTTATTATCTTTGAAAAACACTGATTATGTCATGCGCCTTTTCGTTTTTATAATTCGTGGTTGGAGATGCCGGATTTTGAGGATTTTGTGAACTCCATTTCTGATTCCTTTTATTATTCGGGGCCTTCGGATATTGCACTAGCTGCAAAATTAAAATGGTTGAAAGGTAGAATCAAGTTGTGGGTGCATGCGGAGCGTAACAAACGAAACGTTAAACTTCTTGAGAACAAAAAGGTAGTCGCTGATTTGGAAGTACTAGCAGGAAATCGGTTACTTTTCTGATGCTGAATTGGAGAATAGAGCGGCTGCCACACGGATTCTTTTTGAAGAAGAAAGGCTACGAGTTATGGACGCGAAACAAAAGTCACGGGTAAAATGGGCGCTTGATGGGGATGAGAATTCCAAGTATTTTCATGGAATTATTAAACTAAACATGGCTTCAAACCGGATTCATGGGGTTCGTGTTAATGATGTGTGGATCTTGGAACTGCCGGTAGTAAAGGAAAAGATTGCGGAGTTCTTTGCCGATAAATTTAGTAATCCTAATGTGGTAAAACCATATTTCACTTGTCCCGATGTTCCTCGTCTGACAGAAGATGAAGTCGTGGCATTAGATACTGAATTTTCTATTGAAGAAGTTACTAGTGCAGTGTGGGAGTGTGACGGGGACAAAGCACATGGGCCGGATGGTTTTAACTTTGTATTTATAAAGAAGTTTTGGTCGAAATTGAAGCTGGATTTTATGAGACTGATGTCGGATTTTCATTCAAATGGTTATATCAACGAAAGTTGTTTTTTCGGCCTTCATTGCCTTGATTCCTAAGGGTCGTGATCAGGCAACTTTTTCGGATTCCAGATCGATTAGTCTGGTCGGTGTGATTAATAAGGTGATTTCAAAAGTGTTAGTCCTCCGCTTGAAAAAAGTAATGGCTAGCCTTATTTCCGAAGAACAAACCGCTTTTTTAAGTGACCGAAATATTCTTGATGGGCCTTTAATTTTGAATGAGACGATTGCGTGGTTGAAGAAATCGAGATTGCAAGGGCTTTTTCTAAAGGTGGATATTGAGAAGGCGTATGATTCTTTACGGTGGGATTTCTTGGATGATATTATGGATCAAATGAACTTTTCCTCTAGGTGGCGTGGTTGGGTGATGTCTATTGTCCGCAACTCACGTGCCTCGGTTTTAGTTAATGGCTTGCCAACATACGAATTCTCTTGTCAGCGCGGCTTGCGCCAGGGGGACCCTATGTCCCCGTTTTTATTTATTATCGCTATGGAGGGCCTTACTCGGATAGTGCGACGTGCTTATTTGCTGGGAACCTTTCATGGCATTAGAGTGGGTGGTTCGGGCCCTTTACTTTCCCACTTTAGCTATGCGGGCAACGTTGTCTTTTGTGGTGAGTGGTCGGTGACCAATGTGCTTAATCTTAGACGACTCTTACGGGGCTTTTGCTTGATCTCCGGTTTGAGGATTAGCTCTAAAAAGAGTTGTCTTTATGGGGTGGGAGTGACGGACTCTGAAGTGGCGGATATGGCTAAAGTGATAAATTGTATTCCGGGTCGGCTTCCTTTCATTCATCTTGGTGTTCCAATTGCATTGAATATGAATTTGGTTCGCAACTGGGAGCCGGTTATTGGGAAGCTTCAAAAGAAGTTATCGGCTTGGATGGCCAAATGCTTGTCTTATGGGGGTCGGATAACTCTTTTAAAATCGGTATTGAGCTCACTTCCGCTTTATTATTTTTCACTTTTCCGGGCTCCTATTCAAGTGATTAACTCCCTTGAGAAGATTAGGCACATTTTCTTTTGGGTGGCACGGATGAGGTGGATAAGATGAGTTGGTTGGCATGGGATAGAGTTAGAGCTCCCGTTAAGTATGGTGGCGTGGGGTTGGGTTCACTTAGAGACGCGAATCTAAGCTTACTTGCTAAATGGTAGTGGAGGTTAAGACAAGTCATTCGGCGTTATTGCGCAAAGTGGTTTGGTCTATTCATGCGAATGGTCGTGAGTGGAATTTCATTCCAATGAAAGTTTCCATAGGTGGTACGTGGAAACAAATCGCTAGCATCCCGGGTATTCTGGGAGGCATGAATATGGATCTTTCTCGAGTGATTAAAGGGAATATTCGGAATGGTCATAGTATCCTTTTCTGGTATGATTGGTGGGCTGCGGATAACTGCTTTCGGATAAATTTTCCTCTATTATTCGCACTAGAAAGGGACCGGTTGTGCGCTGTTTCAGATCGGGTTAACATGATTGCTGGTGCTGTGCAGCAATCTTGGGTCTGGCGTCGTGGTTTGATGACTGAATCTGCAGAATATTTCGACCTATTGTAGGTCTTGTTTAGGGTTCGGTTAGAGCTGGGTAATGGCACTTGGACCTGGTCTTTGGGGATAGTGCTGATTTCTCTGTTCGTAACATGAAACAGGATCTTTTCGAAGCCAATAACCAGCTGCCAGAATGTGAATTTGAATGGTGTAACTGGGTACCTAAGAAGGTTGTGATTGTCGCATGGCGGGCGTTTCTGGATAGGTTACCGACTGCAGACGCTCTTATGAAGCGTAACATTCAGATAGAGACGGATCAATGCAAAATTTGTGACACAACACTTGAGTCAGTGGATCATTTGTTCACAGGTTGTCCGGTCTTTATGGACATATGGCAGATCGTGTTTGATTGGTGCAACGTTCCGAGGTTTTTATGCTTTTCATGCGAAGGATCTTCTGAGGTATCATTTCACGGCAAAACATGGGCTCGTGTTAGGAAAGCTTTTTATGGGGTGATCCTGACAATGTTTTGGGGTATCTGGAGGGCTCGTAACGACTTTATTTTTAATCAAAAACATGTGTCAACTCGAAGAATTCTAGAAGAGGTTAAGGTGACGAGCTTCCTGTGGATCACAAATCGCGGTAGAATGAGGAACATGACTTGGGATTCGTGGTGTAGATTCGACGCGGCAAAGATGGTACCGTATAGTCTGGGCCCTTGTGGTAGTGGTCTGGACTTTTTCTTTTCCTGTTTTGTTTTTCAGCTTTGTATTTTGTTTCGGATAGCTGTGTGCGGAGTCCCGTGCTAGCGTCTTGCTAGTGTTTTTTTAATAAAAGTTTGGTTTGCCGTTCAAAAAAAAAAAAAAACCTAATACTCGAGGGACTAGTTATGATAAAAGGGTATTTAACGGGTCATAAAAGAATGAACGGGTCGTGTATTAATATGCTATATAACAGGTTATAAATGTGTTTGGTCATTTGACTTGTGTTGGCAAGTATAATATCAGTGTTATTATTATTATACCATGTAAATTGTAAAATAACATGAATTTGGTTTGATTTCAGGAGGGCAGAGAATCAACAAAAATCCAAGATCATACCAAGTCGACGCGCCAACGATCAACAAGGATATTCAAGGTCATACCTCCAATTCGACTTGGCAAAGGTGTTGTATCTAGAGTCGCCGAACCTTAAAAAAAAGTTGTTGAAATTTGTTCTCATGTTTGATTGTATTGCTAACATGTATGCCTCATATACTTTCAGGCAAGGCATCAAAACCAAGGATCACTACAGGTTAAATGGATCGAACATAACTTTTGTACATGATGGACGTAACTAACTTGTTGGGATATTTAAACACTATAATTTTTGTGGTTTAAACGTTTAATCATTAAAATTTTGATGGATAGAACAAAGCTTTTGGACATGTAGGTAACTAACTTATTGGGATATTAAGCATTATAATTATAATTTTTGGGGTTTAATAATTAACATGGCCAATTCTATTAGATAATGTTTGCAAGTAAAGTTGTTACGTATAATTGATCAAACAAACCATTTTTATATGCAACTTTCAGTTATATATATAGACACACATTTTTAAATGCAGTCCTTTTAAGTGGACATGTTTTAGGCCACTGACTAGCGACTTATCAGTGATTAATCAGAGCCTAGGCACAATTTTTACAACTACCGAACTACGTCTATAACTAAACATATTAAGCAAACCAAACCGTTAAGAAACAGAAGTCAAATTTCACTTCAATATCATAGTCAAAATGCTTAGTAAATGAAGATGGTAAAAATCAAAAGCAGTTAAACCAAAACAAAATGAATACAAAGTTCTATAAAAAAATAAAATAAAAAAAGCTCCTGTTTAACCACAGCCCACAAACTGCACCCTACAACAATATATTATGACATTAATAAATTATTATCTGGGCCATAAGACAACACAAAAACACATGTAATATGTTATGTTGCCTGTCTACCTACGAAGCTCACTCTCTCCATGTGCAAAATGACACTTGTCCCCAAAAGTACACTGTCCCTTTGCAAAGTTTTCACACATCTTTGTCTTTATTTTATGTGCAAAACCATGTCCCTGTCCACCACCACCCTGCTGCTGAAAACCGCCAGACTTCCTTTGCGGCGGACCATTTGCACCGCCACCAGCACCAATGTTCATGATCAGTTCATGCACCATTGCACTCGCCTGTTTGATCTGATCAAAGGTTCCTTCAAGCTCAATATTCTTTTGGTTCGGGTCTGTTTCATGATCTCTTATGGCTAGTTTCACTCCAGTAAGACGGGATATCTGCTTAGAATTCACACCACTTTTTCCTATAATGGGCCCGGCTAATGCCCCGTCTATACTGATCTTGGCAGTGGCAGACTGGCCAAAGTTGGCTGCAGCACCTAGACCAGGTGGGGCGGGGTCCATGCGTCCTTGATACCCACCGCCATAGTTGAATGGACCTGGTTGACCACGAGGGTCTTCATAAGCTGAAAAGGGCGGTTTACCCATGAGCTCCACCTCACTGTGAGCAAAACGACATGTGTCTCCAAACTTGCATCCTTCTGGGGTGTTGATTTTTTTGCAAAGCTTGCTTTTAAGTGAGGTAGGCGGACCATCAGCAGCAAAGGGAGGTGGTTGTTGCATGGGAGCCTTTCTTCCAAGGGGCCCACTGGCATTTGTCAGCTGTTTCACCGCACTGTAGCCGCCAGGGACATAGTGTAGGAAGTGGCATCCTTCACCAAATGGACAGCCAGAAGTGCTGCATCACCCAAAACCATAAACATGAGAATCCAGAAGATAAGTACAACTGTATAAGTGTGCGTAAAGCCGTAAACAGAACAAAATCATTCCAAACAAAAACGTTGCAACACCTAGATGTTAGGTGGTAGAACGGACGGATCAGGCCAGTTGGAATTTGAATGCCAAGTCAATAGCTTTTAAATTTTGTAAAATATTTAATCTATCATTTATATGTTAATAACTATTGTATTAAAATAGAAATATTTTTATTAAAAAAAAACCTCAAGGTTAAACACTTCAAGTCTTCAACACTTCGAAAACTTTAACTTAAATGACGTCCAACCATTAAACCCATTCAAATTAAAATGTTTTAAATTTTACACATTTGACCCGTTGAATATCAAATCAAACCCTTTTAGGTGAATAGTAACTGAGCCATGAAATTCAACATTTATACTAGACAAACATATAACGAGCTCAACAACCAACAATACTAGAATAAAATTCAACTTACCATAAAATCTATTCCCTTTTCTAATGATAGAATAACTTAATATCACATGTATCCCAAGAGAAGAATGTGTCGAATAACATAACTTATCACAAAATGCTGCTCCAGTTAATAAACCACATATGCTTATTTAATACGATACAGCAGTCAGATGAGTGTGTTTAAGATCCGGAAGTTACATTACCAGACAGCATCTTTTCATTTATGTGTTTTACATAATCTTTTAACTTCATCGGTGCTCACGTCAATCAATAAAAACCATTACAAAACAAAATTCGTTTACGTTTAATCCTTGTATTCGAGCTGCAACCACCATCGTTTACATAACATCTTAAACTACACCAGATGGTGTATTTAGATGCTATACAACATTTATTTAAGTTTAATTTACACAATTATTATCTTTATAAGTTAAGATTATAACCTGAAAAACTTCGTGCATGGCTTTGATTTGCTTCCTACACCAGATGTAAAGGACTCCAGTTCTGTTGCAGAAAATTAATTTCTTTGTTTCAGTTATGTATTTCTTTGCTCTTCTGCCAATTACCAAGCTTTTAACATCCAAAATTCTCATCAAATTTAGTTATCACCACAATATTACACTTTATGACCCTTGGTTTAGAAAAGTGTGCCTAGACGCAAGGGGCAACAAGGCTCAAGCCCTCGCGCTTTTGGTAGCATAAGGCGCGCTTTTTTTCATAAAGCGCACGTAAGGCGTGATTTCTTGGAAAACAATTTGACCCTGAGGCGCACACCTCATGTATTTCCCATATTTTTATGCATCAGGCTGTTGTATAACATGCTTTTCAAGTTGTACATGTACGTACTTTCCACATTAAAACATATATAAAGCATATTTGTCTCTAAATATTGCGTAAATGACACTAGACACCTATAAAAAGTATATAAAATATTATAAAGCTATTTGCGCCTCGGGTACAAAAAGCGCTTTGCGCCTCGTTCTAGACCCTGTCGCTTCATGCGCTTCTCGCTTTTTAAAACCAAGTTATGCCCACACTTTAACATTTCTAATACAACAACTAATACTCCTTGTTCTCCAACTGATATGCTCAGTTCATTCTCTAACTCATAACTATCAAAATAATAACACCAACTAAACACTATTAATAATACAAAAACCTAAAACTTGACAAACATAACAATTCACTCATAAAAATCATAACTTTCTATAAAATTAAACCTCTAAGACAAAAAAACCCATCAATTATAACCAACAAACAGTAACAGATCTCAAAACATAACCAAACCCAATCCGAGAAAAACAAGAAAACAAATCTGAAGGGATTAAAAGGGTAATAAGGATAGTAATAGAACTACAAACACTAACCGTCTCTGTGTCTCTTAGGGGGTCCATTCCAGCCACCGTCTTGTCTGCCTCTCTTTCGTCCACCAAACTCCATTTTTTTGACAGATCTGATTGCAGAAAGATTGTGGAAGAGGGTGTGTGGATTTAAAAGGGGTTGGTGTGTTTAAGAGTGTGGTTTAAAAAAATGGTGAAGATGATGGTAGGAAGATGACGAATGGAGAGGAAAAACCCTAGGGTTTGGTAAAGGATATGAAAGAGGGGTTCTGATGAACTTGGAATAATATTTTCGGTTTTGATTTTGGTGGCTTCTGGATCCGACCCGATACTTTTAATTACTTGATGGCATTTATTAAAAAGCAAGGGAAAGATCCAATGGGGGTATATTTTTTATTTATTTTTTGAATTTTTTTTCATTGTTAAACATGTATTATAGTATTGAAATTAAAAAAGAAAAAAAAAATAAATAAATTTTGGTGTAGTTAATTACGTAATTACTGTTGTAGAGTAATTACATAATTAATCTAATGTAAACTAATGTATTTACTTTAATGACGTAATTACACTAAAAAAAATTTCAATTTTTTTTGTATTATTCATTTAAAAGTATGTTTAAGCACATGGAAAAAAAATTCTAAAAAAATAAATAAATCCCCCCCCCCACAATTTGATTCTCACAGTTTCTCACCAAAAACACACTTTTTATTTGATCTTTACTCTTAAAAAGTAATTATATCTACACTATTTCTTTTTTTTATTATTATTCCAGTACTAAAATATATGTTTAACAATATTGAAAAAAAAATCAGAAAAAAATAAAATAACAAACATACCCTCCTTCACTTTTCACGTTAAGGGTTATTTATATCATAAGAACTATTTGTACAAAAACCTTTCTTCTTAGTCCAACACTTGTAGCCCCGTTGGTTGAGGGCCTTAAGTTACCTATGAGAGGCTTGGGTTCAATTCCCACTAGCTACATTTGGAGGACATTGGTGGATGGGAAATGAGGGATGACCCGGCCATTGGCTTGGGTTCGAGTCCTTATCCCGACCGATTTTACCGATTATTTCACTGTCGTGCCTTCGGACGAGTGAGTGGTGGGGTTTTCCCGGAATTGGTGGCAATTGGTGGCCCGGGTACTCTCGAGTACCTAATTCGCCAAAAAGGTGTCTGAAAGTGCTCGAAAATTGATTCGTTGGCCGTTAAAAAAAAAAAAAAAAAAAAAAAACCTTTCTCACATTACTAGAGTTAATGAAATTAAGGTACTTGTAAATTGTAGTGTGATTTTATTACTCTAGGACAAATTTGTTCTAAAGAGCAAATCAAGGTACCTGTTCACGGTGGGTTAACTTAGTAGAAAATTGAGACATGGATAATTGGGATGGTTAAAAAGAGTATGTGTAACATCCGTAGATTCCCGGAATTGTGTATCGCCTTGTACAATTTGCATACTTGTATAGTGCTTATTTTGGCCTTGTTGAGGTGGGGCTCTTTAGCATTTTCCAAAAGCCCATTTGAGTAGCTTTGAGAATAAGATGCAATGGTTAAGAGATGGAGGATCTTATAGCAATAGTTGGTGTCATCACCAACCTTAAAAACCCTGTAACCTCAACCCTAATACCACACCTTTTTTTGTTGTCTCCTTTTCTTTTCAATCCACGACAAAGAGAGGAGAGGTATGTTTCTCTCCATTTGTTTATAATATTCCAATCCTTGGTTTCGAAAACATTCATATACTGAATGAAGTTATATGTATTTTTTTTGGCTGGTTTATTCCTTCTTCGCCTACAAGAGAAACAAGAACATTTCCTTCCTCCCTTGTGCCTACGACAAGAGGGAGAGCAATATTCAGCCGATTATAATCCAGCCGATTACAATCCAGGTTCGGACGGTATCCAACCGTGGTTTCGGTTTACCTTTCACGACCAAGGTCATCTCAAGGTGCGGTACGGGACCTTGAACGGGTTAGCGACGAGAGTGTCACCCATACTCACGTGTCCAAGTGTATCTAAATCACCTCGAGCCGGTTTTAGATTTGGAGCGAGATTCGTAGTTGTTCGACTTTTGCGACGGGACGAGTTGGTTAAGATCGCCATCGTCTTTAAGCGGTTGTCCCTCCCTCCTCGCGAGTCTAGGTATATCTCAACTATTTTTCTTGAATATTATAATTGGTCGTAAAGGATTTTTGGGCTGGTGTAGTCCTGATGGGAAGCCGTATAGTATGGTTACAATTGAGTTGAGTTTCTTTGTGGATGGATGGGTTGGTTATGGACAGTATGTTCTTCCATTGAAGTCATAATCCATATCATAAAAACAAAAACAAAAACATTTGTGGGTTGTTTACAATCCTACAATATTATTACTTATTAAATGCGTTGATGAGGCCACAATACAAAATCTAAGATTTAGTATGGTTCTTCAAAATTTACTTCAAAATGTACACACAATATTATTATAGTGTGAGATATGGAACATGGTTAATAATAGGGATGATATAGATCACTTGACACCATTAATAATTGCATTAATCTGGATGGAAAATGGTGCATGCGATCATGCACACTTGGGGTAATGGGAGACGGAACACATATGATCTACATATAAAAGAATGAAACCCACACTAATGGCGGCTATTAATTACCCTAAATGGTTAGTGTGCTACGTACCCATGTTCAGATTATCCAACTTTTAGTGATTATATTTTTACACATATCGTTACAGGTCGTTGACGTCTTGTGCCCCTTTAATTTTCCTTAGCTTGTGGTGAAACAAGTTACACATTAAGGTGAATTCATGCGCCCACTCTTTTAGTTTTTCTAAATATTTTTGGGCTAGTATGCATGTCTTGAAATTATATGTGAAACCTTGCTTGTTAGATCGGGATTTGCCTTGATTTATACTTGATTAGGTTCAATTCTTTACTATATATTTATATATATATGAACTGTGTATGACGTTTACTTCGTATTATAAATTGAGCTATGATAGATAAATTGTATGTCTGCTCTGATTTATAGTTGTGGTTTAAGTGTTATTTGATAAGCGGAATGCGCTTGACGTCTTAAACACGTAATTGAGTCCTTACTTGTTTGATCAGGTTTGGTCTTGACTAATTTTTTTTTTGTTTGTATAGAATACATGAATTTCTATGTATATATATATGTATATATATAAATTATTTTTGGCGACTGCCTGACCTTATAATCCGAGCCATGTCAGATGTTGGATATGCCTGCTCTGATCTCTAGTCTCGGATTTGAGTTAGGATTATTACATAGTTCGTATTATATGTAATCTTATAAACTGAGTTATGACAGAGGCGGGATATGCCTACTTCGATCTCTAGCTTCAGTTTGAATAATATTATGTGGTTATTTTTATAACCCGAGTTATGATAGAAGTGGGATATGCCTACTTTAATCTCTAGCTTTGGTTGACCTAAGTGTACTGGATTGTATTCTGTGGTGATTAAGCGGAATGCGCTTATTATATATATTTGGTGAGTAAAGTCTTGAGGTTACACTATCTTGGTTAAACCATATTTTGACAATTTACTCAAAAGCTATAAAACTTGAATTCACTCAGCTCGTCTGACTTTGCGTGCATATTAGTTTGATTTCAGGTTTGCTAACAATAAAGGGATGCCTTGGCTTGCTGCAGGACTACTCAGAGGCGGTTGACATTTCAAGATAAAGAGTCTACTTTATCTATTTGAAAACTATTTTATTTTCTAAATTCATTTTCTGAATTACAAATGTGTTTGACCCATCATGGGAAATTTCATGTTTGGATGACTTAAACTATTTTTTTCTTTCCGCTGTGTGTTTTCTGATAATAAATAAGACCTTTTGAGTAATATCTTATGGTTTTAGTCTTTGAATGCCAACTGTTTGACCCGTCGGTTTTGAGGGTCTTACAAGTTGGTATCAGAGCAATGGTTCGAAGGATTCAGGCAGTTTGTGCTCGAACTCGAATCTGGTATGGGACCAAACTGTTACTAAGAAATGTCAACCACTGGGTAGCTGCACGCCAAGATGTAATCCTTATTTTTTTTTGACGTATGTCTATTATATATTTATATATATAAAATTACATATTTACACTTCATTGGATGCTTAATAGCATGAAGTCATAAACGGGCGGTTAGTGCCTTTACATGTTGATGTAGTATGGGAAGTTTATTATGTAGTGCGTAATGCACGACACATAGGTTGGGATGCTTCTCTTGGAACACTTAGATGCATAAAGTGTTAGAAGGAAACCCAATAACGATATTTGTTTTAAGAATGTTATCATGGCTTTTATTGAGTGCTTAATTGCAATAATTCATAGGGGGTGTATGCTCCTGTGTTTTGAGGTAGGGTAGAATTCCCTTCTTCATTCGGTAATTGTAAACCTTTAAGGTTTAATAGCTAAATACCAGGTGTATTTGTGTTAATGTGTAGGCAGAATTGTTAATGTGGTCGTAACTTGTGTTTAGGGGACTAAAGTAAAGTAAACAGCTAATCACACTTGATCAACGTTATTAGAGGTTTACCCTTACTTTACAAATCCTGAATATGTCTGGTGACTTATCATGTGACGGTTTTGTCATGAATGTTTAGTATGGGTTGCGTCTATCACCTTTTTATTGGGTTAGATAAGATCCCAAGGATACTAGACATTTAATCGAGGACAAGGTTGTAGTAGGAAATTCACTCCTTGCGACCAAGGCTGTATATAATTGTCGGATCGAGTTATCGGGCCATAGTTTTCCTATTCTCTTGTACTTAATGTCATTGGATTGCTTTGATGTTATTCTTGGGATGGACTGGCTAGCTACCGTGGATGCTCACGTTGTGTGCGGGCAGAGACTTACGCGACTTACAGCTCCTGATTGGAATCGTATTACCGTTCATGGGCACGATCATTGCTCAATACCTTGGGTTATTTCTATGCCAAAGGCGGGGAAGATGTTTCAGCGTTGGTGTAAGGCGTACCGGGAGTAGGTCTTCGCTGTGGGGCTGATATCCCTAAGTTAGGGGATGTCCCCGTAGTGCGGGATTACTCAGATGTATTTCTTGAGGATTTAACGGAATCGCCATCGGACCGCGAGGTTGAGTTCCAAATAGACCTCGTGACGTAAGCTAAACCTATAGCCAGAGACCTTACCTCCTAGCCCCTGCGTAAATGAAAGAACTCTCATCTTCGTTGGAGGATTTACTCGATAAAGGATTCATTAGACCGAGTATCCCACCATGGAATGCGCCGGTTTTAATTGTAAAAAGAAAGATGGTAGCATGCGGATGCGCATCACTTGATGGTGAAGAATAGATGTCCTTTACCAGGAATCGTCGGTTCTTTTCGATCAGCTCCAAGGAGCTAGTTAGCTCTCGAGAATTGATCATAGATCGGGTTATCATCAGCTGAAAATACGAGAGCAGGACACTTTCCATACTCGTTATGAGCATGATGAGTTTTGGTGATGTCTTTTGGTCTGACTAACGTGCTAAGTCAGATAAGGAAGCTCATATACCTTTTGATGATATTGAACTAGATGAGAAGTGGAACTACATCGAGGAGCCTATTGCCATTCTTGATCATAAAGAAAAGAACTTGCGCAACAAAGTGGTTAAACAAGTGAAGGTACAATGGTGGCACAGGAGGGGGTCGGAAGCTACTTGGGAGTCCGAATCAGAAATGATGAGTCTCTATCCGCACTTGTTTCCCTTGCAGCAGGATTCGGGGACGAATCCTAATGCAACGGGGGGAGACATGTAACATCCGTAGATTCCCGGAATTGTGTCTCGCCTTGTACAATTTGCATACTTGTATAGTGCTTATTTTGGCCTTGTTGAGGTGGGGCTCTTTAGCATTTTCCAAAAGCCCATTTGAGTAGCTTTGAGAATAAGATGCAATGGTTAAGAGATGGAGGATCTTATAGCAATAGTTGGTGTCATCACCAACCTTAAAAACCTTTAACCTCAACCCTAATACCACACCTTTTTTTTATATAATATCCTTTGTTGGCCGCTAACAAAATCGACAAACCATTTTGTTGTCTCCTTTTCTTTTCAATCCACGACAAAGAGAGGAGAGGTATGTTTCTTCTCCATTTGTTTATAATATTCCAATCCTTGGTTTCGAAAACATTCATATACTGAATGAAGTTATATGTATTTTTTTTGGCTGGTTTATTCCTTCTTCGCCTACAAGAGAAACAAGAACATTTCCTTCCTCCCTTGTGCCTACGACAAGAGGGAGAGCAATATTCAGCCGATTATAATCCAGCCGATTACAATCCAGGTTCGGACGGTATCCAACCGTGGTTTCGGTTTACCTTTCACGACCAAGGTCATCTCAAGGTGCGGTACGGGACCTTGAACGGGTTAGCGACGAGAGTGTCACCCATACTCACGTGTCCAAGTGTATCTAAATCACCTCGAGCCGGTTTTAGATTTGGAGCGAGATTCGTAGTTGTTCGACTTTTGCGACGGGACGAGTTGGTTAAGATCGCCATCGTCTTTAAGCCGGTTGTCCCTCCCTCCTCGCGAGTCTAGGTATATCTCAACTATTTTTCTTGAATATTATAATTGGTCGTAAAGGATTTTTGGGCTGGTGTAGTCCTGATGGGAAGCCGTATAGTATGGTGTTGTGGTTCTGGATAGATAACCCGTTGAGTGGGTCAAACTCAAGAAACTAGATAGGAGCCAGACTAGAATGATAGAGAGAATATTAGACTTAATTCATTTCCTTCATAATCACTAAAAACACATAAGGCCATTTATATAGCCATACAACCATTACGTAAATAACCGATCACTATGCCACTAATATTATTCAAGAACTACCCACTAAAGGCATAACAAAATAACTAACGACCAATTAATTATTATGATTCAATACTACTGCCACATGCATGGGCTACGTGGGTACATAACATTCCCACCGCTCGAACTATCCTTGTCCTCAAGGATGGAAACGGGAGAGACTTGATGATATGCCACGGCGGCCGCCACTCGAGTCTTTCGTCTGTATTTGGAGAAGTATTATCTAAGCACCATGGCAGTCGCCATTCAGTTTTTATGATTGCATTTGGTGCCGTCTCAATGGGTCGCCACGGTGGGCGCCACTCGCGTTTTTTGGATGACCATTTACTCGTTGCTTCGTTCTGCACAAGGAAACTCCCATTGTCATGCTTGAAACATGGAAGAACGAAGACATCCACAATGACAGTTTGTTGAACCAGTGTACTCGCCTTCATTTGATGTGGAAGCGATGCATACGGTTCAGGAGATAACGTTGGTTTTGATTTGGATGCAAACCACGTGACTGGTTTTGGTTGTTTGGGGGCTGGGTTTTGAACCGTGAGAGAAGAGGAAATGATGGTTTTGGTACAGTCTTGGTGTGGTTGCGTGGGTACGGTTAAGATCAATGGATTTGGAACAATTAGAGGAAGAGGGGCTGGTGTCGGTACATCCACATGAACAGATTTAGGAACCAGTACGAGTGAGGCTGCTTGTGCGGTTTTTGGTGGTGAGGCAGGTGGGGTTGCGACGGAAAACGGTGATGGAGTGGGGGCAGTGATTGGTGGTGGCGATGTAGGGGTAATCAAAGGTGATGGTATGGGAGTTGGTTGTGGTGAAATAGAAACTGGTTTTGGTGGTGTTGTAGAAAACACCCTCTCATAAAGTGAATTGATCCGAGCCATTGTAGCAGCCCATTCACGAGGGTCCATAGAGGGGATCAAGACCGCTCTGATACCACTGTTGTGGTTCTGGATAGATAACCCGTTGAGTGGGTCAAACTCAAGAAACTAGATAGGAGCCAGACTAGAATGATAGAGAGAATATTAGACTTAATTCATTTCCTTCATAATCACTAAAAACACATAAGGCCATTTATATAGCCATACAACCATTACGTAAATAACCGATCACTATGCCACTAATAGTATTCAAGAACTACCCACTAAAGGCATAACAAAATAACTAACGACCAATTAATTATTATGATTCAATACTACTGCCACATGCATGGGCTACGTGGGTACATAACATATGGTTACAATTGAGTTGAGCTTCTTTGTGGATGGATGGGTTGGTTATGGACAGTATGTTCTTCCATTGAAGTCATAATCCATATCATAAAAACAAAAACAAAAAACATTTGTGGGTTGTTTACAATCCTACAATATTATTACTTATTAAATGCGTTGATGAGGCCACAATACAAAATCTAAGATTTAGTATGGTTCTTCAAAATTTACTTCAAAATGTACACACAATATTATTATAGTGTGAGATATGGAACATGGTTAATAATAGGGATGATATAGATCACTTGACACCATTAATAATTGCATTAATCTGGATGGAAAATGGTGCATGCGATCATGCACACTTGGGGTAATGGGAGACGGAACACATATGATCTACATATAAAAGAATGAAACCCACACTAATGGCGGCTATTAATTACCCTAAATGGTTAGTGTGCTACGTACCCATGTTCAGATTATCCAACTTTTAGTGATTATATTTTTACACATATCGTTACAGGTCGTTGACGTCTTGTGCCCCTTTAATTTTCCTTAGCTTGTGGTGAAACAAGTTACACATTAAGGTGAATTCATGCGCCCACTCTTTTAGTTTTTCTAAATATTTTTGGGCTAGTATGCATGTCTTGAAATTATATGTGAAACCTTGCTTGTTAGATCGGGATTTGCCTTGATTTATACTTGATTAGGTTCAATTCTTTACTATATATTTATATATATATGAACTGTGTATGACGTTTACTTCGTATTATAAATTGAGCTATGATAGATAAATTGTATGTCTGCTCTGATTTATAGTTGTGGTTTAAGTGTTATTTGATAAGCGGAATGCGCTTGACGTCTTAAACACGTAATTGAGTCCTTACTTGTTTGATCAGGTTTGGTCTTGACTAATTTTTTTTTTTGTTTGTATAGAATACATGAATTTCTATGTATTTATATATATGTATATATATAAATTATTTTTGGCGACTGCCTGACCTTATAATCCGAGCCATGTCAGATGTTGGATATGCCTGCTCTGATCTCTAGTCTCGGATTTGAGTTAGGATTATTACATAGTTCGTATTATATGTAATCTTATAAACTGAGTTATGACAGAGGCGGGATATGCCTACTTCGATCTCTAGCTTCAGTTTGAATAATATTATGTGGTTATTTTTATAACCCGAGTTATGATAGAAGTGGGATATGCCTACTTTAATCTCTAGCTTTGGTTGACCTAAGTGTACTGGATTGTATTCTGTGGTGATTAAGCGGAATGCGCTTATTATATATATTTGGTGAGTAAAGTCTTGAGGTTACACTATCTTGGTTAAACCATATTTTGACAATTTACTCAAAAGCTATAAAACTTGAATTCACTCAGCTCGTCTGACTTTGCGTGCATATTAGTTTGATTTCAGGTTTGCTTAACAATAAAGGGATGCCTTGGCTTGCTGCAGGACTACTCAGAGGCGGTTGACATTTCAAGATAAAGAGTCTACTTTATCTATTTGAAAACTATTTTATTTTCTAAATTCATTTTCTGAATTACAAATGTGTTTGACCCATCATGGGAAATTTCATGTTTGGATGACTTAAACTATTTTTTTTCTTTCCGCTGTGTGTTTTCTGATAATAAATAAGACCTTTTGAGTAATATCTTATGGTTTTAGTCTTTGAATGCCAACTGTTTGACCCGTCGGTTTTGAGGGTCTTACAGTATGTGGCAGCTACTGGTTATTAAGCAAGTGATAGCAATGATGAAGCTTAAGAAATTGGTTTGGGGTTGGAAATTACCAATCACAAGATGAGACCTAATTTTTTTTCTATAGCTATGTTTCGGATTATATGTTCGGGTCGAGTCAAATATTAATACAATAATATCAAAGTTCTAAGTATTGTTTGACAAAAAGTTGAACAAAGACACTAAAACATTAAAAAGGAGACAAAGCGTAGGTACCTCGATGAAATCATAATTATTTTCAAATCTAATTCTTAAACAATGTGATAACTTGACACAAAAGACTGAATAATAAAAAATAAAAATAAAAACACCACCGCCAATTATCCAAAGCAGAACATCAACACTCAACAAGACAACAACTAAATATTGGGTGTTTTATGAAAATATGAAAATGAAATTAGTTGTACACCTAGATGGAATGATCAATGATGGCTTGATTCTTTTTTATTTTTGAGTGAAGACAAATATGGTTGAAACTTGAAAATGAAAGTATAAACTCATAGGTGGGTGATGACTGAGATTCAGAGACACATTATACAGAGAGGGAAGAGGGTTTTGGTTAAGAGTTTTATTGGGTTTAGGCTTTTAAGTGGACTTTTAAATTTGGTTTTCCTAAAGAAAAAAATGGGCTAAATAAAACAATTAGGTTTTACCTTTCAAAATTGGTCCAAAAGAAAAAAACAAAGA
Organism: Ambrosia x helenae; assembly: GCA_030844895.1. NCBI lineage: Eukaryota > Viridiplantae > Streptophyta > Magnoliopsida > Asterales > Asteraceae > Ambrosia > Ambrosia x helenae. The sequence continues at coordinate 31,320,201 of CM061225.1, forward strand.
AAAACGATAAACTCCGTAAAACAACCGATATTTTGGAACCTTGTATCGTATGATATATCGTTAGTTTTGGTTTATATAATATACCTATTTTTTTTCAAAAAAAAAAAACGGGGGGTCGAAGCCGTATATACCTAAAAAATTCTATACTGATGATATATAATCGGTACCTCTGACCTCTAAGTGAAAATTCGGGGGTATGCCGCCCTTTCATAGATGCGCCCCTGAGTGGTGGCTTCAAAAAGGCGAGCTAGCTGAAAGATAATCGGGTGGTAATTTAGATCGGACACTTGGTAAATGTAGAACACACTAATGGTTGTCAGCTACAACTTAGCCATTAGATGGGGAACCTAGCTAACGATCTAATATGTGTTAAACTATTGGCTTATATATGTTTGTCTAGTGATGAAAGTTGTCGACGCCCAAGTGGTCTGACGCTAGCCGGTGCTTAAACATGGTAGATATCTGGTTGGTTGGCTTGTGGTCTCATTTATACTTTTACTTGGTTTTTAGTGCTTGTGAAGAGGTAGTTGTTTCAATCGATTTGTCCTATTTGACGTCCTTTTGACTCTTTTTAGATTTGTCTATTTTGATGACTAAATAACATGTATATAGAAATGCATACTTTTACATAATTAAATAACATCGAAAAGCATTTCTTTAGATTAAACAATAGAAAATAACATTTCTAATCATTCTTTAAATTAAAGATTGATTTTAAGTCACCTAAAGCATGGCGTTGTCATTCTTTGACTTAAGCTTTTCTTTCGTATTTCCTTGCTATATAAACTCCCAAGGATTCTTTGATCAAAAGTGTTCTCGGCGTTGGCAATTAAAAAAAAAGAAAAAAAAAAGAAGAAGAAGCAGAATGAACACTCCAAAAGTCTTGGCCAAAATCAGTGATTGATTGAGATGTTATAGGATGCATATTACTCTATGAATGATTAAAAAGAAGTTATTAACACACTAAATATTGATCTTGACTTATCGACCTGTGAGACTAGCATAACTTGAACCATCACTAGCTCGGTACGGATACATATTGAAAACCATACGCCTAGCTATTCTTGTTTTTGTTTTCTTAAGTTTTGTTCAACGTGATCCTTGGTGGGACTGTTTAAAAGTATGACATTGATTTTACACTTTCGTTGTCGAAAGAAATTATACTCGTATAAATGTTTGGTAAGGTCGGAGTGTTGCAAATTGTTCTTCATGATAACAAAATGTAAATGCACCATTTGACCGCTGGTCTTCATCATATCTACTCTCTCTTATGATATGGTTGGTAAAGCAGCAAAGAGACATGTACCAAGTTAGTATACTCAGCTCTCCATAAACGAGCACCAAAATTGACTATAACTCCATTTTTATCTACCTGCAATACACGGTGCTACACTAATTATGCTTTGAGTTTGATATACAATAACACCTGCATCCAAACACAAAACATCGGTTATAAATCAATTAGGATTATAAAGACTTCAACTGTAACATCCGGCCCCTCTCACCACCAATATTGTCCGCTTTGTCCTGATGGGTTGCCCATCCAGAGCTCACGAATTTGTTTTTGGTCGCCCCGTGTGGAGACTTCCCAGGAGGTCACCTGTAACAGTACTGATTTCTGAGAAGATTAACATGGACTTTTGTATGACACCCTAGGCAAATCCCACATCGGCCGTGGCCAGGAGAGATCCTTGGTTTATAAGTAATCCAAAACCTCTTAAATCACCAACGCGTTTTGGGCTTAATGCTAGTGGATGAGAGAAGAACTCTACAGTTAAGCGTGCTCAGGTGAGAGTAGTATCAGGATGGTGACCTCCTGAGAAGTCTCCACCGGGGCGACCAAAAACAAATCCGTGGGCTCTAGATGGGCAACCCATCAGGGCATAGCGGACAATATTGGTGGTGAGAGGGGCCGGATGTTACATCACCCATCCTGAATTTCTGATACTACTCCCACCTGAGCACGCTTAACTGTGGAGTTCTCCTCTCATCCACTAGCATTAAGCCCAAAACGCGTTGGTGATTTAAGAGGCTTTGGATTACTTATGAACCAAGAATCTCCCCTGGCCACGACCGATGTGGGATTTGCCTAGGGTGTCATGCAAAGGTCCATGTTAATCTTCTCAAAAATCAATACTGTTACATCAACAATAAAACACCATCAATGCATAACAAAATATCGTAAGTGTCTAGACGAGACTTGAATGGCTAATACTTATTGTCTAAACCTTACGCGTTAAATAGGAAAACCTTGTAGTCATTAAATAACAATATACACAAATAAGATGACAACTATGAGCCTTTTACCAAATGTATTGAACTAGTAAATTACGCGCCGCGCTACGGCAAAGAAATATAACCGGCGCTGATTCGTGATAACCTGCAGATTTTTCCGACGAACATCGTAGTTAGACCAGCTGTATAGCGAGGGTCTACTAATCGGATAACACAACGTAGAGAATCGTATTGTTCCGTCAGTGCGCGTTGCGGCGAGCAAAACGCCCGTCTGAAAACAGTTGATAAAAGAATAGATGCACCATCATTTTGTTATGTAACCTAGGATCCTGACCACCTGTTGACGGCGTCGCAGTCGTCGCCATCACAACACACCACCGCTTGAAAAAGGGAATGACTATGAACGGGAAAACCCGCACCGCCGTCTGCAGCCTTGGTCGGCTACGTCGCGTGCACTAAGATCCGTGTGTTAGACGTAAAAGATGGAAAAAGAAGCGTGCAAAACCAAAGTCCTATGATGAGAGTGAGAAGCTATAAATGTAGTGAGTGACGAAGAAGAAGACCGGCGACCGAAGGTTTTAATAATAAAACTACTGCAATGGCGTTTCGTAATTTACCACGAAATTAAAGGGTTTTTATTTTGGATTTACTGTAGCTAAGGATCGCAATTGTTATATACTAGTATTTTACCTGCCACCGCGTTATTGCTTGTTGACTGTCGCGGCGGCACACGACGAACCCACCCCGTTATTGCTTGTTGACTGTTGTATGGTGTACATGAACTCCAAGTCTCTAATGACGATTGTAGTAGAACTAAGTTATCCTTGGGAACATATCAAGTTAGCATATATTTAAGTTTAAAATAAACTATAAAGCAAATCAACATTCTTATAGACTTATAGAACATATGTATAATAGAATGATCCCATAATAAACTTTTACAAAAACTTACCTACCTATTCTCAACCTCTCTCTCTAAAATGAAAAGATAAGTGTCACACTCCTATCTATCTCTCTCTCTCTCTACAGCGCTGTCACCGTCGCCACGTAGCGACCACCAGCCATAACACCACAGCCACCACCCAAAGGCCTCACTGTCACCCGCCACGCGCCACCACCACATCTTTCACACGCGCCCCTTGGACTTTCTTTCTCTACTAACGCGCCACCACCACCATCACCACTCCTTCTCACTACAAAAACCTAGCCGCCGCCAAGTCTCTTTCCTCTCCCTCTCTAAACATCCAGCCACCACCACCAAGCCAGACGCCAACACCACCAACAAAGCTTCAAATAACCTCATCAGCATCATCCAAGGAAACGAAAACATCATAGGAAACAACGGTACCGTCGCCGAGATCGGTTATATAAGCCTTAAATCTTAGAGAGATATATAATAATATATATAGATTGCCAACCAAATATACATTTTATTAGAAAATACACGAGTGTTGTTTGCCTACAACACAAACAACGTTGATAAACTAAACTATGATTTAGCTTATTTCAAATTGGAGGCAGTGTGCCAATAAGCTATTGTTTAGACACCATTTCATTTTGAAGCAAGTCTTACACACCTCTCATGCTTAGACGCATCACGCATGTTCCTAGACGGAAGTTTTAGAGCTTTAAACACCAACTATGAGTATGGCCTCTAAAATCAATAGCTAGAGACTGGTGGCCTTGCGTGTCATTGTTTAATTGGTTGAGTGTAACAATGAAGAGTCTATGTATTAGCCTCTTTATCTATGTGTAACAACTTGTCAAACCTAAATGCATTTCACAAGGATTTACAACACTTTAAATATACAAGAGATGAGAGGTGATTACTCTAATGTTACAAGAATAGAATATTACAAATAAATGAGATAATAAAGATGATTGTTGACTAAAGGATACGGAGGCATGAATCTTGCTCTTGTCTAGTACCCCCCATTGGAGGAGGTTTGACCCGAAGCATTGTACGAAATTTTTCAAAGAGTGGCTTAGGAAGACTTTTTGTGAAGATGTCGGCAACTTGACGACCCGTGAAGATGAATTTGGTGTGAAGACAGCCTGCAGCGACTAGTTCTTGGATGAAATTGTAGTCGAGATCAATGTGTTTAGCCCGTTTGTGAGAGATTGGATTTTGACTTAAAAATGGAGCACTTTCGTTGTCATAAAACAAGGTAGGAGGTCCGGGTGGTAAGGCATGAAGTATTCTTGTAGTTTTTACTAAGATCATGAATACTTGAAGAAAAATAGTGATTTGGGTAACACTTGTTAATGAAACTTGGATGAACTTGAAAGTGACTTTAATCATCTTAACTTAAAGATATAAGACTTGTTAACGTGGTAATTTTTGTTAGAAAACTAGTATTATAAAATTACATCATCAAAGTCTACTAACTTGAAAAATGTAATTTGGACTTGTTGGACAAAATACACAAATAACACATATTAGTAGCCTTAATGAGAATACATGAGACTATTAAAAGTGTTCAAATATGAAAATAATCCAACATTATAAAAATGATCCTTTAAAGCCTACTAGTTTAGTAGGAAAATGCTAATCTTGAAAGTTAGCATGGAAAAATGCAACTTTTATAAGTTAAGGGACTAATGTTGTAACTTTAAAAGTTGAGGGACTAAAATGGATATTTTAGAAACTTAGGTCTAAAAATGCAACTATGGAAAGTTTGGTGTCAAAAGTATAAATAATAACTTTCTAAGGTGGATTGGTAAATACTAATGAACATACACATGTATTTTGCATAAAGGTGTATTTTTATAAAATGGAGTTTTATAAAAATATGGACTTTTTCTAACATATGGATTTATATAAAAACAAAGGTTTTTATAAAAATGTTAGACAAACTAAAACTTGGGAGAACTTATATAAAAATGAACACTTTTATATAAATGGGAATATAAAAGTGTTGGAACATTTTTGTATATAAGTTGTCAAGTTTTGTGTTATAAATACAAAAGTGTTTATAAAAACTTCCAAGTAATATGTGTTGAGAATTAGAAAGTTGAATAATACTTCTAGAAAAACACATGTTGGAAGACTTGGAAAAAGGTTAACTATATATACATATATAAGTTAAGAAATCGGACTTGGAAGTGTTAACGAACCAAGACGTAAAAACGGACAAACGAGAAAAATATCATTACGTCAAGATGAGTAAAAATATATTTTAAGGAGTTAAAATATATATAACTTGGGTGAAAAATTTACATAACACTTTCCTAAGTGTTGGAAAAATATTCGTGGGAGAAAATATAACGTAAATAATCTGACGATTAAAAACGTTAAACGAACGTATGGACTTAACGAGGAAAATACACACACACACACACACCCATTTGATAAACAAAAAACACATTCGAATCAACTTTGTGTTTAAACATCATTTGATAAACAAAAAACACACAAAGACAATTTCCTTGAAGTTAAAACACACAATCCTCAAATATGAACATAAAACACAATAACATGAACGGGTGTATAACTTATAAAGCATGAATAATTTATGTTTTTTAGCTCCGGTTTGGATTTTGATTTCATTTTGATCGTTATCTTCATCATCCTCTTTGGTTCCCACATCTTTTGATTGATTTCTCCTTAAAATTATGTTTTTTTTTGTGTGTGGGTGTGGGGGGGGGGGGTGGGTTTGGGATTCAACAACAGTTAGTATAGTCAAAGAAAATAAAGAAATAAAAAATAACTTGAGTGTACATGGAGTCTAGACTAGAGAAGTTTATGTATTTTTTTATTTTTTCATTGTGATTGATAAATCAAACGAATATTGTTGCTTTTTATAGGGAAATTATGTTACCTTTTTTTAGTGTAGAAGTTAATGACTTTTTTTTTTGTATTAAATGGGGAGCTGCTTTGACTATTATACCCTTTAAAGACACAATTAATTATTTAGATTATGACATAATTTACAACTTTACCACCAATTTAATCTCAACCATCCATCAACATGATCTAAAAGACACAATTACTTCTCACCCTTCTCACAAAACACACCCTTTGTATCCTAACCCTACCAAAGGGTGTGTTTTGTGAGAAGGGTGAGAAGTAATTGTGTCTTTTAGATCATGTTGATGGATGGTTGAGATTAAATTAGTGGCAAAGTTGTAAATTATGTCATAATCTAAATAATTAATTGTGTCTTTAAAGGGTATAATAGTCAAAGCAGCTCCCCATTTAATACAAAAAAAAGTCATTAACTTCTGCACTAAAAAAAGGTAACATAATTTCCCTATAAAAAGCAACAATATTCGTTTGATTTATCAATCACAATGAAAAAAATAAAAAAATACATAAACTTCTCTAGTCTAGACTCCATGTACACTCAAGTTATTTTTTATTTCTTTATTTTCTTTGACTATACTAACTGTTGTTGAATCCCAAACCCACCCCCCACCCCACCCCCCCACACCCACACACAAAAAAAAAACATAATTTTAAGGAGAAATCAATCAAAAGATGTGGGAACCAAAGAGGATGATGAAGATAACGATCAAAATGAAATCAAAATCCAAACCGGAGCTAAAAAACATAAATTATTCATGCTTTATAAGTTATACACCCGTTCATGTTATTGTGTTTTATGTTCATATTTGAGGATTGTGTGTTTTAACTTCAAGGAAATTGTCTTTGTGTGTTTTTTGTTTATCAAATGATGTTTAAACACAAAGTTGATTCGAATGTGTTTTTTGTTTATCAAATGGTGTTAAAACACAAAGTTGATAAAACACACTGGTTTGTTGAGACGATGATGATAAAACACACTGAACTGAACGTAAAACACAACATAAAGAACACAAACTGGATATTGATTGATTTGTGTATCACCTCTGCTATTCTTTTGTCCCAAGACCTTCCATCCTACAATTCATAAACTTTGCAAAAACACTTTTCGGTGGTTTAATAATATAATACATGAGTTGCAAACCAAAGACAACTTCTGAACACCATCTTTGACTTCTTTATAAATAAAAAAAAAGAAATCGGAAGAAATAAATCAAGTTTGACCGACAATTATAATGTTTCCTATAATTTCTCTTTTGTTAAAATAATTCGAATTTTAGTAAATTAATTATTAATGTATATTTACTAATTTAACCTTGACCTTGAAGACATGTGTCACTATGATATTCTTTCTCACCCTTCTCACAATAATAAGTTTTTGTATGGGAACTCTTACCTATATATATATATATATATATATATATATATATGTTCGGCTCGACGAAATTCTAGTATACTTACTTAATGGGAAAGTAAATATACGGGAAGGAAAACCGAGATGAGTAAATAATATATATATATATATGTATACCGAACCGACGAGATCCTAGTATATTTATTTAATGGGAAAGTAAATATACGGTGTGGTGAGTCGAGTCGGGCGTTAAAAATATATTATCGAACGACAAGACCTTAGTATATTTATTTGAATGTGGAAATAAATATGCGGTAAAGTGAGTCGGGTCGAGTGTTAAAATATATCACATCGAACGATACGATCTTAAGTATAATTATTTAATGGGAAAATAATTATATGTTAAGTGAAGTCGAGTCGAGGATAATATTATACAAGTTAAAGAAATATTAAAGCGAATATATATAACTTGTAACAAGGGTAATCCATCACCAACGGACCTACGACATATGTTTAATTAAACGGGGAATTATATGTAAATGGTGGTGTTGGGAGTTGGGTGTACAACTTGCCGGAAAAGCACACGCTATAGACTTAGTGACTTACACGCACTAGGACGTTCGTAGGTGCTTGACCACGGACTTGCTATTCTCTGCTATTTGATTGTACGCTGTACATCAGGTGAGTTTCACGGCCCCATTTTACTGTTTTAACTGGGGGAAAGATATGTTTGTCAAACGTTGTCACATGTTGAAATGTTTTCAAAGGATAAAATGTGATAAGTGGCATGATGAGTACTTGAGTAGTGATCGCCACTCGGGGTTGAGTCCTCTCTTCTGTAACCATTAATTCAGGGAAATGAAACCGAAGGAATATTTGGATAGTACTATTAGTGCCTGACAAGGCCCACCCCTAATCGATAGCGTCGATTATGCATCGGCGTATGCCAGGGGTGCACGTATCCTGAAATTAAGTCGTTGGATTCCGAGAAACGACTTGGAGCGGGGCAATATTATTAGTCTTGGTTTGGTTATGGGACTCAAGGGATTGCTCATCATCATAGTTTGATGGAGCTAGCTACTCCTTACAAAGGCCACAAGTTGTGTAGGTTTCGCACATGTTGTAAAAACGAAATATCGATCGACAAGATCCTAGTATAATTATTTAATGGGAAAATAATTATACGGTAAAGTGAGTCAAGTCGATGGTTGTGAAAATGTTGCTGTTATGAAACTAAAACCTGTGAACTCACCAATATTTTATATATTGACGTCTTTTTAAACATATCTTTCAGGTAACTAAGTGCTGAATAGATATGGGGCTAGTGCGGTGGAATTTGGGATGTCGGATACTGGTCGGGGTCTCATCTATTGTTACCAACGGGTTGGAACATAAACGGAAATACCCCCACATTGAAACTTAATGTTCATTGTTTTATGTAATGCTTTGTGCAATATTGTAACAAGATACTCATTTTTGACATCCTAATAAATTGATCTTTTCTAATTAAATATAGTTTGTGTTAATCTTGACTTTGATATGCTTTCGAGCGTTGCGCCACGTGTTTCCGCCATTGGCGTGGTGTGACAGAAGTGGTATCAGAGCCAAGGTTATAGCGAACTAACATTTTTGAAAAATCTAGACTATAACCGGTTTCGACTCGAAGACAAAGTTTTCAAAACTAAAACACAACAAAATATTTTTTTTTAGAAAAGAAAGAAAATTGTACATGGGATGTACAAGGGGAAATTCCGACCGACTAGCCATGTGTGTCAATATATGAAGTATTAGAAAATACGGATAAGATGTTTATGTTGCATAGGAATCCGTTTTTCTAAGATTAGTTAATACATATACGTAGTATGGATATTTTTCCAGTAAGGATGTTGTGTCACGCTTCTCATTAGTCCGCACTCTTGCATCGATCACCGGTACCAACAAGTAGGATGGATGTTGTGCTCTACGAGGAGCTCACTCGCTTACCTGTAGACGGAGTGATCGGAAGGACTAATCTCTATCGCGATAATACATGTCGCCGTGTTGTTTATGATTTGGAGGTGAAACTAGACCAAGTCTTTTGTTGTATGAAATCTCTGTTTTGGATCAGGAAGCTCGGAACTAGCGGGCAACAAGATTACCTGGCAACACAAATTATCATTACGGGTGCACACGTAATAATAGTTTGGGGTGCACGGTAACCTTGGTGGGCGCTAGGGCCGGGATTGGTGGTCACTCCTTGTCTTGTTTGTTCCTGTTCTCTAGATTTAGTCCTAGTTTTTGATTGGCCGACGGGTTAAAAGGGAAGATTTGTTAATGTACCTAGAATTCGATCCTAGCTAACCCAATATTACCCTTATGGTACGAGCATGGAAGAGCTCGAACGTCTATTCATATGAGTAATCTGACGCAAACCCTCGCTCCAGATAGGAACGGGAGATGAAAGCTTCCTTGTGGAGGAGTTGAATGCCTCCGCCACAAAGTTCTTCCAAAGGAGCGGACGTACAAGAATACACGGCCTATCGAATCGAGAAATATCGAGTACGGTGCGTGGAAGGTTATACCCGGAACCCAGTGAAGACCGAGGGTGCGTCCCTGCTAGACCAGTGCGTTTTGAGTACGGGACCCTGCGTGGATCAGATATGAGACTCGTGGCCATGTGCTGCTGTGTTATCATGGTAAATAAGTCATGTTCGATCTAACGCATGCCAAAGTTGTCTTCAAGGGTCAAGTATTTTTCTTCTCCTGTAGGAAGACATAATCGAAGTTGTGGGATTAGGAAGCTTGATCATTGTTATCCTGAAAGCTCGATAGCCCTCGTCTGAATCGACAGTATTGGTTGTTCCCATGCAGTCATGGACTGATGGTGAAATCAGCATGCCGCATTACACATCCGCGAGTCATAGGGCTTTGGTAAACTTTGATGATGTCGAAAATTTCGGCCACTAATCACGACCGCGGCATCGTTTGCCAGTGTTAGGATGACGGCGTGTAGTGGAACAGCAAGCCCCAGTCGGCGTTTGGCGATGGACTCACTCGGAAGTGCATACGATTAACTCACGGGAAGCCACTGCTCGATGTATTGAGTATTCAAGTATGGATTAACACCCTTTGCAATAGCGCCGGAACGTATCCCGGAAGATGATTTGTGCTAGGCTTAACATATTGGTGCTTATATCAAACTACTTTCCTGAGGAGCAAAAGTCATCGTAAGACTCCTCTATCTACCTCCTGTTTGTTTTTCTAGGATTATTGGCAATCTCTTTTCACTCGGTGATCGCCTGAGTACGTTCGATGCGTGTGCAGTGTTTAAATCCGTCATAAATCCTGGGGAATGGAACCACACTTTGGGAATCTTAATCGTAAGGGTGTGTTCCGTAATTGTCTAATGTCGCGAGACGCTTTTTGCTGACATTGAAATCCCCCCCACCCCCCCAAAAGTCAAATGACGGACTACTGGAAGTAGCCACGTTATTCTGTTAGATTAAACTTACCCATGGGACGACAATCCCATTGCTCTTGTTGCAATATGGAACATCTGTCACCCTCGTCACGACGACGAGACTAGTTATCTCGGTGGGGTGACAATTGATGCGAAGTGTGGGGATGGACCGTGTCGGTTATAGTTGAGTCTTTAAAAAAAATGAATGAAAAAAAAATGTCCCTGATTTTGAAGTTTGCATTATATAAAATATGGAAGATGATAGGTAAAGTTAGGTGTCCGGTTTTCAAATAGTATGTATAATAAGAGATTAAAATTGATTGAAAACGTGTCTGATTTGGGATATGTGGGTATGCTCAACCGGTAGAAAGGTTTCCTTTGAAAAGTAATAAATTAATTATGTTAGGCTATTTTGTAGGTTCTCATCTAGAAGAAACGGGGAGACCGAAACCGCCAAAAATAGTATAAGAAGCACCGTTATAAGTTTAAAACCGTTAGAATTTCTAATCACTTTGAAAAAAAATATATTAGAAATCAAAGCAAAAATGTTCAAGCTTAAGGTGCCTGGCCACTGGGATAGCGACTTGGATTGGTCACACCCTCTGAGTTAAGTATGCTGAGATGAAAAAAAATGTTGAAGCTTAAGGTGCCTGGCCACTGGGATAGCGACTTGGATTGGTCACACCCTCTGAGTTAAGTATGCTGAGAAAAAAACAAAAAAAAAGTGATTTTAAATTTTCTTGGTTTTTTACATAAGACGGTTGGGAAATGGTCAATTGGTCGTTCCTTTAGCTTCATAAGCTTGAGGCGGGATTAGGAGGAACTGTGGCTTCCTTTGAGTGAGACCCTAGATAGACTAATTAACATGAACTTAACATAAATAAAAAGGGGCTTGGAAACCGGTTTGGGTTTAAGAGGATTAGTATACCTACAATCGCAATCAACATGTTAGTAGATTATTAACTAAGTAACCTATGTTTTGAAACTGGATGAAACCTAACTGTGATTCCATAGCATAATTCTTTTTCAGGGACGAAAAAACGTAAGTGTGGGGATGTTTGATGTATTGCAAAATACATCGGTTATTTGTGCATATTTTGCATCATTATCGAGTCAGTGTGTGTCGTTTATATATATTTTTCAGTTTCTATTTAGTATTTTATGTGTCACAGGAATCCGGATGGCAAAAGAGGCAAATTTATGCATAAACGGTGCTTTACGAGGTCCCGGATGAGTCACAAGTGAAAAGAGAAGATAAAAATAAATAAAATTGAAAAAATCACCCCATCGTGTCACGCGACCAAAGTCCTTGCACCCCGTCGCGTGACGCGGAGCCTTCCAGATTCAGCAAAAAGTCCATTCTACCCCTGCCAAGTTGAGATAATTACCCTTGCATGCCCCCGTCAGTTTTAAGTGCATCGTATCACACGACCACTTACCCAGAACCCTGTCGCATGACGCGATGGCCATCAAGAAGCCCAAATTAGTGTTTTTTCAAGCCCAATCGAATTTAAGAATCCTAAATCGTGATTTTATGAGTCATTCTTGACTTTTGGACGAAAATAGAGCTGCTCAAGGTGATTCCAAGGCAAGAAAAGGGCAAGGTTCGAGATTTGAAGCTAGAGTTTCGACTTCCTCGGGTGTTCATCATTCGGTTTAGTTGTTTCTTAGTTTTCTTTCATTCAAACTCATGTTGATTGATATTATGAACCTTTTAATTTCTGTTTTGATGATGTTTTGTGGCTAAACTTTTATAGCTACCTAGGCTAAGACAAATACTATGCTTTGATTTGCGATTTCTATGGTTTTTTGGAACTTGTTTGGATTTATGATTCAGTAAAGATTTTGATTTCTTTAGATCTAGTGTATGTGCATATTTATTATTTTCTTATTGTCACTTATTCACTCCACTTGCACTTTTGTGAATGTCTTTCATGTATGAGTGCTAGTTAGGTTGTAGACTTTGTGTAGCAACTAGTTTATAGTCAATAGTCGCGAATTTACCATAGGAGTGATATTTGGTGGTTAGAAGATTTTAGGTATTCTTCCAAGTTCAATAGCTGTGAGGTGAGGACTTGTTGGTATGTCTAGGTTGTTAAATTGCTAGGTTAGAGGCTTTGTGAGAAGATCTGCCTAGTTTCCCTTTCAACTCTTGCATATCAAGTTAGATCTAGGCTTCAATAATTACCCCCTTTGCACCTAGTGTACTGAGGCTTTCGCGCTGTGAGGTAGATTGTCTAGCGGGTACTCGATCATAAGAGGTAGATAACCTGTGAGGGGTTGTACTCCAACCTGTAGTTTAACAGCACAAAAATATTCTAGGGTTTCCCCTTGAGAAGGGTCGAGGGTGTCTAGTTTATTCTTGATGTTTAGTATTTTAAGATCCCGGTTCCAAATCAGTTCCATAACCATAGAAGCTTATTAGGCATAGTTAGGAGTCTGGTCTAGGTAGTGTCTTATCATCATCTGAAATCAGCTTAGCTCAATTATCATTTTTAGTTAAGTATAGTTAACCTTAGGTAATCTTTATTTTATTGTAATTTAGTTTTTAGTAAAACCCCCCTTTAAATTAATAAATAGGTTCACTTGCCTGTCAGTAGTTTAGTTTTAGGGAGTCTAGAATATTACTAGGTGTCTAGTTTTAGGTTTAATTTAATTATTTTTATTAAACTACTTTTAGCACATCAATTGTGTAGCGCCAACATTGATTATGTAAGATTTCGGGTGCTCAGCGGACTTTCTGGAAGTCTTACTAAGACATTGTAGTTCAAGTGTTAGCCCATGTATTCCTCTAATTCTCATGATTGTTTGAGCAATTGACCGAATCATGAGTCGACCTCTTTATATGCTCGCGCGTTTCGTGAGTATTACCTCTTCAAAGGCATCAGTGACGCCATGTCCAGCCTTAACTTTTTACGCGCATTTCGGTCGACTAACCACACTCGAATCATGTCAGAAAGAAATCCCATAATCCACACATGCCGAGGCGAGGCTCGCCTTTGTGATAAGGGATTTCGAATACGTCTCGAACCTAAAGGTATTGAGTAACCGTGAGCAATATTATGACCCATACCTTTGGGACTAGCAAGAGTTGAAGGATTCAATTTGTTTATTGCTCATCCTAGTGGATTTGCTTGATGTCATACATGACGACGTGTCATACTGATGATTATGGAAATACCATTGTGGACCCACCCATGGGCGTGCATTGGTGAAGTCCCTTGTATATGATTCGGAGGTTTTATGAACCCTGAATCCAGAAGGGCGTGTAGCCTTATCTACTCTATAAGGGTGCTACCCTATCGTTATGAGATGGTCGATCAGCTCAGCCCATGGGCGTGCATTGGTGAAGTCCCTTGTATATGTTGTTATTCCTCTGATGGTTGGCTTATCTTGTCTTGGTGTCTTTGCGTGGGCTTTTGGAACAATGGAACCATTTCGACCGTGGGTCGATACTAGTGTTCCCAGTTATTTTTTAGTAGCTTTGCTCGCGTTAGAGCAAAATCCCTTGCCTTTGACAGACGATGTTGAGACACCATAGTAATGTGAGCTGCCAGGTCAGTGCGTTGGTACCTGACTAATCAAGATGAGCTTGAAGGCTTACGTATTGCGCCCATATGTGACTATCCGAGTCGTTGAATGGGATGCCTTATGGGGAGGCTCAGGACTATTGCTTGTGGTGCGATCTCAGTCGATCGTTTGTTTTAAGTAACGACTTTGGAGAATGAAGTTGTCAAACCCAAACGTGAAATCTATGTCAAATGCATGCATCTATGACTCGATTTTGCCATTTACCTCGAAAGATTCCGAAAGGATGGAACCTTCGATGAGTGAGGGTTCCGGTTTCAGGACTCCTTCTACTCAAATCTCTTAACGGGGGGAGAATGTAACATCCGGCAAAAATCGATATGTTTCCGTACGAAATTAGTATATGTAATTAACGGTTTAAGTGCATGTTTAAATTAATTGGATTAATTTAACTGGTGCCGTAGAGAATAGCAAATTCCCCATAAGATGCATAGGAATGCACACGTTTAATGATGAAACATGATAGGATCATGTGCGAATAAACTTGTCCGGTACGGACGTTGGTGATTACCCGGTAAAAATTAAATAAACAAAAAGGATCCCGGACACCCAGGATATAAAATAAAGGGTATTTTCACAAAATATAATGTGTTTTGGAACTCCAAAACCATAAATGAAAACTTTACATACAAATCTCCCGGTAACGAATAAAGTGCGCGTACCGCACCCGGTACGCGTATAACTTATAATTTCACCCAACGAAAGCCTAATTAACCAACCAACACTTAAACTAGGCTATGTTTAAGGGTTATTAGAGGCTAGTATAATGTTCGAATAACACGCGATTAAAATCCGAAAAATACCCGAACGACACCCCGAAACGTTAAGGGATGAAACTTAACATATTATGTAGCAAATATTTTGTGTTGTGGACCCCACAAAAACCCACCCCAAAACCGGCCACCCACACCCATGCTTACAATACATATTTTTTTTTACATGTAATCTAACTTAGATATTGTAAAATATGGTGTGGATATGATAAGATTTTTATAAGATATGCATGTCCTTGGAAGATTGATACAATCCCTTCTTTTTCTTTTAAAAACCCACAGCTCCAAACACCCTCTAGAATCCCTCCAAGATCACCTAGTACAAATATTATCATATTATAGGAGATTTAGATCTCTTGTTAGATCTTTGTAATCTTGAAAAATCATTTGAAGATATGGAAAGATTATAAGAGTTCATAAGACTTAACACTTGATTCAAAACACAAAGAAAACTCTTCTTTCTTTCCTTGTGAAGCCGTGAGCTTCCATCAACCACACACACACACTTCTTTCAATTTTTAACACCTCTAAATCACTCCTAAACATCCATCCTTCAAACCCCCATTGTGTGTTTCAAGCTTGGAGCTTAACCACTAAGGAAGAACACACTAAACCCCATCATAATCAAGCATTGAAAGCTTCCCTAGCCTTGTGCTAGTTGTAAGTATTCTTGATCATGTTTTGTCTTTAAAAAGTTTATGTTTATTAGCTTAGAGCAAGTTGTACAAGGGGTGGACTTGAATGAGCTTTTAATAATGAAACATATGATTTTTAAAGACTAAAATGGTGTTTAGTTAGTGTGGATAAATTGAAAGTTTAGTGATGGATGTTAAGTATTCTTGTAGTTTTTACTAAGATCATGAATACTTGAAGAAAAATAGTGATTTGGGTAACACTTGTTAATGAAACTTGGATGAACTTGAAAGTGACTTTAATCATCTTAACTTAAAGATATAAGACTTGTTAACGTGGTAATTTTTGTTAGAAAACTAGTATTATAAAATTACATCATCAAAGTCTACTAACTTGAAAAATGTAATTTGGACTTGTTGGACAAAATACACAAATAACACATATTAGTAGCCTTAATGAGAATACATGAGACTATTAAAAGTGTTCAAATATGAAAATAATCCAACATTATAAAAATGATCCTTTAAAGCCTACTAGTTTAGTAGGAAAATGCTAATCTTGAAAGTTAGCATGGAAAAATGCAACTTTTATAAGTTAAGGGACTAATGTTGTAACTTTAAAAGTTGAGGGACTAAAATGGATATTTTAGAAACTTGGGTCTAAAAATGCAACTATGGAAAGTTTGGTGTCAAAAGTATAAATAATAACTTTCCAAGGTGGATTGGTAAATACTAATGAACATACACATGTATTTTGCATAAAGGTGTATTTTTATAAAATGGAGTTTTATAAAAATATGGACTTTTTCTAACATATGGATTTATATAAAAACAAAGGTTTTTATAAAAAAGTTAGACAAACTAAAACTTGGGAGTAAAAATATATTTTAAGGAGTTAAAATATATATAACTTGGGTGAAAAATTTACATAACACTTTCCTAAGTGTTGGAAAAATATTCGTGGGAGAAAATATAACGTAAATAATCTAACGATTAAAAACGTTAAATGAACGTATGGACTTAACGAGGAAAATACATATATATATATATATATATATATATATGTTCGGCTCGACGAAATTCTAGTATATTTACTTAATGGGAAAGTAAATATACGGGAAGGAAAACCGAGACGAGTAAATAATATATATATATATATATATATATGTATACCGAACCGACGAGATCCTAGTATATTTACTTAATGGGAAAGTAAATATACGGTGTGGTGAGTCGAGTCGGGCATTAAAAATATATTATCGAACGACAAGACCTTAGTATATTTATTTGAATGTGGAAATAAATATGCGGTAAAGTGAGTCGGGTCGAGTGTTAAAATATATCACATCGAACGATACGATCTTAAGTATAATTATTTAATGGGAAAATAATTATACGTTAAGTGAAGTCGAGCCGAGGATAATATTATACAAGTTAAAGAAATATTAACGCGGATATATATAACTTGTAACAAGGGTAATCCATCACCAACGGACCTAGGACATATGTTTAATTAAACGGGGAATTATATGTAAATGGTGGTGTTGGGAGTTGGGTGTACAACTTGCCGGAAAAGCACACGCTATAGACTTAGTGACTTACACGCACTAGGACGTTCGTAGGTGCTTGACCACGGACTTGCTATTCTCTACTATTTGATTGTACGCTGTACATCAGGTGAGTTTCACGGCCCCATTTTATTGTTTTAACTGGGGGAAAGATATGTTTGTCGAACGTTGTCACATGTTGAAATGTTTTCAAAGGATAAAATGTGATAAGTGGCATGATGAGTACTTGAGTAGTGATCGCCACTCGGGGTTTGAGTCCCCTCTTCTGTAACCATTAATTCAGGGAAATGAAACCGAAGGAATTTTTGGATAGTACTATTAGTGCCTGAAAAGGCCCACCCCTAATCGATAGCGTCGATTATGCATCGGCGTATGCTAGGGGTGCACGTATTCTGAAATTAAGTCGTTGGATTCCGAGAAACTACTTGGAGCGAGGCAATATTATTAGTCTTGGTTTGGTTATGGGACTCAAGGGAGTGCTCATTATCATAGTTTGTAGGAGCTAGTTACTTCTTACAAAGGCCACAAGTTGTATAGGTTTCGCACATGTTGTAAAAACGAAATATCGATCGACAAGATCCTAGTATAATTATTTAATGGGAAAATAATTATACGGTAAAGTGAGTTGAGTCGATGGTTGTGAAAATGTTGCTGTTATGAAACTAAAACCTGTGAACTCACCAATATTTTATATATTGACGTCTTTTTAAACATATCTTTCAGGTAACTAAGTGCTGAATAGATATGGGGCTAGTGCGGTGGAATTTGGTATGTCGGATACTGGTTGGGGTCTCATCTATTGTTACCAACGGGTTGGAACATAAACGGAAATACCCCCACATTGAAACTTAATGTTCATTGTTTTATGTAATGCTTTGTGCAATATTGTAACAAGATACTCATTTTTGACATCCTAATAAATTGATCTTTTCTAATTAAATATAGTTTGTGTTAATCTTGACTTTGATATACTTTCGAGCGTTGCGCCACGTGTTTCCGCCATTGGCGTGGTGTGACATTATCCCATGTGAGACATTGGTGGAATTAAGTTTAATGGTGATGAGATGGCTAGGGGAATGAATGGGAAATGAAGCAAGGTCGGTTGTCATGATGAAGAGAAAGATTGAATTGGACAGAAAGATTTGCGGACATAAATGATTTCGAACAGAAAGGTAATCGGACAGAAAAATATTATGTGGTTGGGAGAAGAAGTAATCGGACAGGAAAAGATGAAAAAGAAAATATTAAGTGGTTGGGGAATGGTTTAATCGGACAGAACAGAGGGAAAGGAATAGCTGCAGGAAGAATGGGGAAGGTTATTTGGGTGGGCGAAAGTGTTAAGCTGATACCATAACAACTTGTCAAACCTCAATGCATTTCACAAGGATTTACAACACTTTAAATATACAAGAGAAAAAAGGTAATTAATCTAATGTTACAAGAATAGAATATTACAAATATATGAAATAATAAAGATGATTGTTAACTAGAAGAAATGGAGGCATGAATCATGCTCTTGTTTGTTGACTAGAGGATATGAAGGCATGAATCTTGCTCTTGTCTAATAATGTGTCATCCTACGCAAACTCTTGTTTTGTGTGGGATGTTTATTCTTGCTTTAATTGGATGGTCAACGTTAAGGGTGCAAACGAGCCCGAACCCGTGTAGGTTATGAAAGCTCAGCTTGGGCTAGGCTCGTTGTTTTTTTATTAGTTTATAATTTTATATTAATTATAGATATTATTTTATATATAATTTAACTATTTTTTTCAAAATTTTATAAATATCAATTATTACTATTATTTTAATTATTATATTATTTAAATATATATTTAATATATTAATTAAAAATTTTATATATAGCGGCTTGAACTCGATAACCGAAGTTTGACTCAGGCTCGTTTGCTAGACAAGCTAATTTTTAGACTCAGCTTGTTTTGAGCTTCTCTTCAAGCCGAGCTCGAGTAGCTTATGTTGCGAGTAGCTCGGCTTGTTTGCACCCAATCAACGTTTATTTTCATGATTTTTTGGATAATTTTGTCTTTTTATGTTAGTCAAAGTCAATCACAACGGTCAAAGTCTTTGACTTTCGGCTAACCGCCCCTAGTACAACACTACATATTAATCACAATGATTGATCACTTGTTTGTATATAATAACACATTCAATCATTGAAACTCACTCCTGTAATCTAATGTCGACTAATATTAATCTAGGATCATCAATCCCTGTACCAAGTGTCAAAGAGCTCGTGGCTCAGCCTCTGGACACCGTGCCGGACCGGTACCTGAGAGACGTCGCCGGTGATTACCCTACCGGAGACTCTTCACTTCAGGTGCCGGTTATAGACATGACCAAGCTTCTTAGCCCAATGTTTCATGAACTTGAGGTTCAGAAGCTTCATGATGCTTGCCAACACTGGGGTATCTTTCAGGTCAACCATGTTTCATCATCTATTTCTATTTCTATTTCTTTTTAAATATTTTATTATTATGTTTTGTCTGATTGGTTCGTTCCATAAAAAATAACAAAGACAAATTAAGATGGTAAGTATACGCAGAGCCGGTCCTGAGGATTCAAGTGCCTTGTACGAGCCGGATAAAAAAGGCCCTTTGGACAAATTGTTTGAATGATATATATACCGTAATAGTTAGCCATTAATTCGTGAAGGTCTCCGAGTATTATTAATAGCAAATTTTTTGATCACATGTTTGAATTTTACACTCTCTAAGTGTTCTAAATAATTAGTAAAAAGCCTTATAAATAAAATATTTATAAATATATTTTTAAAAGTTTACCTTTTTTGTTTGCATGTAATATCAAATTATAATTTTACTCTCTAAATTCGTGTTACAACTTCCAAAGTTTGATTGTATTTCAACAATAATGGCAAAACTGATTCCAAGAGAAAGACTAGAAGAACAAAAGACAAAAATTGTGGAAAACGGGATTCGAACACGCAACTGAAAGGGAGACAGACAAAGCACTTAACCACTGAGCCAATGCATATTCTGTTTATTGTTGTTATCCTACATATTTATATATAAAATTCATAAAATCTTAAAATCAAAATTTAGGCCCCTGGAACAAACGGGCCTCGGCCGGGGGTGCGGCTCGCCCACCCCTAGGGCCGGCCCTGAGTATACGCGCAATAAGCTATGTTGCAATCTTATTAGTTATTACTTATATGAATAGTACTCGTTTTATTAATGATTTATGAACGCCCACTCCCGAGATTTTTTTAAACTTAGTTAGAAACGATAATTATATTTTGATACATGGTGAGTTTGAGAAACAAAGTGAAAAGCAAATAATAGTTAAGCAAATTGGTGCATTACTTTTTTTTGGTCATGATTACCTTAAAAAAAAAACTCATTGTCGCTATCATTTTTTAATGGTTGCAATGACGAGATAATATTATTTATATGACCACAAAAAAGTAACCCCAAAAAAAGTTATTGGTATGTAGTGGGGAATTTCAATTTTTTCCACTGGGTATGGGTATGCTTGTGCTATGCGTCTTGCTTATATGGGTCCTAGGCTCACCCTTTGCGTCTTGAGTGTGCCTTTCGCCTTTGCCAACTATTTTTATATGACCCAAACTGAAAACTCAGACATCAAATTAAGAGACATTCAACCACCGAAAATCCAACTCTGGTGGTAAAAAAATCTTGGTTTGGCCACTTATTGTAAGCAACTAGATTGATATTGAACTATGATATAATAATCTATTCCTTGCAGTTAATAGGTCATGAAGTTTATGATGAATCTGTAAAAAGTATGCACAGCAAATCTCAAGAGTTCTTCAACATGTCCCCTGAGGAAAAGAAGCTCTATGCTCAACAACCTGGAAGTCTAGAAGGTTATGGTCAAGCCTTTGTGATCTCTGCGGATCAAAAGCTTGAATGGTGTGACATGATCTTCCTCAAGGCCATTCCCGCTGAGACGCGAAAATTGCAGTTTTGGCCTAAACAACAGCCTTACGGTTTCCGGTATGTGTGTATAATGATCAGATCTCAATCCAAATTGGTCATTTTTAGTGTATCTTAAGTTTATGTGAATCAGGGAAGCATTAGATACATACTCAAATAACATGAGAAAGATCGCGGTGTCAATAATTGGGTTCATAGCGATGGCTTTAGGGCTCGATGCAAAACGATTCTCTGAAGCTTTTGAAGGAGGAAGCTATGATGTAAGGATGAATTGCTACCCGCCTTGTCCCGAGCCTGAAAGAGTTATTGGTATATCATCTCATGCTGATATATCAGCGATCACACTCTTGACTGATTGTGGCGACATCCCAGGACTGCAAGTCCTGAAAAGCGGTCAATGGGTGTTTGTTGAACCTATAGCCAATGGCGTCGTTGTAAATATTGGCATCATAATGGAGGTAACCTCAACTCTTACTTTCACTTAAAATGTTATGTTTTAAAGTCAGATGACTTGAAATTTGTATAAATTGATAGGTAGTGAGCAATGGAATATACAAAGCTCCTTATCACAGAGCATCAGTAAATAGAGAGAAAGACAGGTTTTCCATAGTGACATTTTGCTATCCTGATACAAAGTTTGAAGTTAAGCCGGCCGAACAACTGATAACCTCAGACTCAACGGCTATGTACAGATCATTAACGTATGATGAATATACACAAAGCTTCTATGATCGTATTAAACTCAGCGATGATGGGGTTCCATTCATTGATACCTTGAAAATCTGAACAACTTCAATACCTGTAAGTTGGTCTTATGTTGTAACTTCCACAGTCCTTTTTTTTTGTTTGAGATTGATATAAATTTCCAGCAACAATAAATTTGATTATGCATTATCATGGTCAAGACGATTGATTATTGCCTAAAAAGTTCAAATCTACATCAGCCAAATGTATCATAAATCAAAATGCAACAGCCAAAAGCAATTATAATAACAAATTTGACACTAAACACCTTCAGTAATGGAGGATGAACTAAAAAGCGGCCCATCCAGGAGGTTGAGAAGTCAAGTTTCTTTCGTTGTTCTCTATTCCACCAAACCGCTGAGGCTGGTTCAAGTTAACGACAGGTACAGTTACCGGAGATTTGGCAGCTGGGACTGCAGCAGCTGACCTGTTCTGGTGGCTGTTCTTTGTTCCAATAGGTGTAGAGTTGCGACTAGTCACTGAGGTCGGTGTCTTGAGATCATCTTCAGGAAAGGCCTGCCATGAGTTTTGATCTGGGCTTGATGAACTCCTATTGCACAATCCCTGTGTCCATTTTACTCTTGACCCGTTAGAGATAAACATAAACTTAATCGACCCGTTTGAAATATATGAACCTGAGGAGAGAAATATGACCTGCGGTTGAATTCCAGGTGCCGTGTTAGAAGCAATAGCTTGTTTAAGCCCTTGCAATTGTTGTCTTTGTGATCGACAAACTGTAGTTAACTTTTCACACTCGGAGTTTATTTCATTTTTCTCCAAACTCGCCTTCTTGAGCTCTTCTCTTAAGCGTTTTACCTCGGCCTCTAAAAGCTCTTCCTTTCGAGAGCTGCGCTTGTTCATCACACCTTTGTTCTCACCTTTATGCATGTTCGTTTGAAGCGTTACAGGTACCTGGTTTCTGTAACATATTAGGCTATAGACCAGTTACTTAAAACATATGCACCTGATAAATTGCAACAGAATGCAGTCCATTGGTTTTAAAAAGCGCACAACGCCTAACGCCTTGACGCAGCCACACATGCACATCCGAGTCAAAATTGTGTTATTTTGTAGGGTGATATGTTATTAAAAACCGAAGGATGAAGAAATTATGAATGATTTACTTCATCGTTCATACAAAGGTTGATATGTAAAAGATATAAAACAAATACAAAAATAAACGTCTTGGAGCACCTCACGTTTTTTTAGACCAAGGGACCCACTTTAGGGATGAGCATTTTCTTTCTGAGCACCGGTACCATACCAAACTGATACCAGTATCATTTTATATGTTTTCGGTTTTGGTATCTTTCAGTATTTTTAGTTATACAGGTACCGAACCGACAAAATCGGTTTACATACTTGGTTTAGAGTTTCACTGGTTTGAGTTACGGTATTTTTTGGATCCTGATTTGATTACATTACACCTAAATATACTACTACATTTTACGAATCAAGTTGGATTATAAACAAATGAGTAAAATCTATAACGAATCACATTACATTCTAATGGCTGGCTGGATATTAAATAAAAACGCGATGAAATGAAACTTGTTACGACTGAAACGGAAGGCAGAAAAGGGACGAACCTGAAACGGAGAGAGAGAGAGAGAGATATGAGAGATCTGTTGATGGATCGTTGGTTAGGGTGAAGCAAACAAACAAACAAACCATGTGATGGGTCCAGGATAAAAAGAAATGCTCCATTATCTATTTCTTTCTTTTTATATTATTTTATTTTATCTTTTTTTATTATAAAAGTTATAATAATGCTTTTGAGTTTATTGACGTGGCAATATCATAGATTTGTTCCGGGTTAGACTACAAGGAGTGGAAGAAGAAGAAGAGGGAGATGAAGCGCCACGTGAAAGGTTGGTGGGTTCAACCTGAAAATGAAGCGAACCTCTTTAGACTCAACTAAACCCGCAAATTTCATATCAGGTTCTCATATCGTGTCATAAATTCACATCCCTAGGTGCTATGTATACCTTGAGGAATATGCACTCCACACCACAAAAAGGGAATGAGTAGTGAAAGGCAATAAGGACAAGGGCAACGGGGCTAAGAGGGTGTTTGGCTGTTCATTTCCCCCCACCTTTTAACTTATGACTTATTCAATAAGTCAAAAGTAAAAACAAAAGTGTTAGGGTAATTGTTTGAAAAGGAACTTATGGAAGAATTTGTGCTTTGCAAAGGAGAAATGAAAAATGAAGGAAAAAGTCATAAGTCACAGAGATTAAGGAGTTTTTAAGGTGAGAAAAGTCATAAGAAGAAAAGGAGAAGGAGAGCCAAACACGCTCTAAATGGACTAAAAAGTCAACCGGGTCGATGGTGGAACATGGGCAATGTGAAAAGACAAAGGAGTCGGGGTGGTGTGGATGGCGTGAAGGGGCTTGCCCTCCCCTCTCTACGCCTCCATATCATGTTGTCTAAGCTTACAACCCTCACATGGGATGTGCCTTCAGAATACGCTTAGCCACCCTTTGTAACACATTTTGTAATAAGTTAGTGGAGATTAATTTCAATTCGAATTTATTCTTTAACTAACTATAAGTTTTTGAGGGAATATTTTTCATTCCATTGGATTCCATGAAATAAAATAAGCTATGACAACTTGTTAAGCATCAGGATGCGTAAGTGAACATGGTTTGAACCGCATCCATGTCGGTTACTAGCTTTTTTTGGGGTCTCAACCGGGTTGGCATGTTAAATTACTAGACCAAAACACAAACACACATGGGATTTTATAACATATATTTTTAAAATGTATTTCTTGTAATCTAACATGTTTATTAGACGTGTTTATGGTTGGTTTTGACGCTTTTTAGATAAGTTCAAGAGCCAAAGTCCAAACTGTAACACCCTAGGGGTATGTTACTTTATTTGGATTTACATATCGGAAGACTTTTAAAGTATAAAATTTTAAGGTTTTTAAACTTTTAAAACAAAAGACTAATAGTATTTAAAAAATCAAAATCAATAACCCTAGTTACTATTGGGATGTCCACCGTCCTCGCCAGATAACAAGAAGGGTTTTTAGTTAACTCACATGAAACACGTACTAAAACACCAGCTAAAGCTCGTGAATCTATCATTGTAAAAGCTATCAAAACCTTCCTAAAATAAACATTTCAAACATACAATGACTTTAATACACTAGCAAGAACCAGGGGCGAAGCTTGGTTCGCCAATCTGGGAGGCCGGACTCAATTTTTTCCTGTCAGTAGTGGTAAATCGGTGGGGGCTGGACTCAACCCGAACTAAATTTACCTACGAAAATCGCAAATTTCCACTAATGTGCCAAAAAACAGGGGGCCAGAGCCACCCCTGGCCCTAAGAAAGCTTCGTCCTTGGCAGGAACCCGTGCGTTACGGCGGGGCTGCACGATGTTAGGCTATACATAATTGGTGTGTGTGTGTATACATATATATATATAATTGATAGATATGTTTAGCTTTAATACTTGGACATGTAGTTTTAAGTCTTGTTTTATTGGCAAAAAGAGATAACCATAGGGGATATAGTTATATAGTGATGATATATATTATTATTACTATTACTACTACTAATACTACTACTATTATTACTAAAATAGTGTTTGACTTATTACAACTTTATTACGTGTAACTTAAGCTTAAATACATGAATGATGTTGAATAATTCCTGATATCCAGACCAACAATATTCTAATTATTTAGATAGGGAGTATTTTTTTTATTATTTACTAGGTTAGAGACCCGTGGGTAACCACGGTGCATACCAAAGAAAAATATAAAAATATGAAAATAATATTTGTATTATTGAAGTTGTGTGTACATGACGTCAATAAAGATAAGTTAAAAAAATGCATCAAAATGTTATAAAATTATTCATAAAGCTTGAAATATTTCTTTGTACACAATGTTTGATGTTTTGTTCGTCAGTTTGCCATCTTCATCTAGTATAACTATCTTCAGTCCATCTCGACTTTTGACCCTTGATAGCGCAACATACAACTGCCCGTGTGAAAAAACAGGATCCTTCAAATACAACCCAACTCTGGATAAGGATTGTCCTTAACTCTTGTTTATTGTCATTGCGAAAGAAACAGCAAGTGGGAACTGTCTTCTGTTAAATTTAAAAGGAATTCTCTTATCCGAAGGTGATAAAGTAATTCTTGGGATAAACGTTCGCATTCCAATATTACTTCCTGAAATGATTCTCCCTTCTATTACACGTTTTCCCATTTTAACAACCTGTAACTTTGTTCCATTACACAAACCGCTTTTCTGATCAATGTTTCTAAGTAACATTACCGGGACACCAACTTTCAAAACCAAACGGTGATTTGGTATTCCAGATAACTTAAGACCATTCAAAATATCAGGAGAAATTAAGCTTTCATCAACCTTTTCGTTAACATCTTCGGACTGACAAACACTATCTGAACTTAGATACTCAATTTCCTCACTAGGAAACATTGAAAGTAATCTATCATTAATTTCTTGAACAACTTCATTCTTCGGTGACAATATAGCTCGATCTTGAAAATAATGAGGAATGTGGATGTTATCCAAAAGTGACGGATACACAAAGGATGTCAAATCAGAAACATGATCCGAAGATTGAGAAACAAGCAAGTCCTCAGGTATCTCAATAACATCTTGAACATCACTTATTGTATCCACCTTTCCTTCTCCTATATCCAAAAGCCAATCTGCAAACTTTTTAGTTTCCTCGATATCTGACTTGCAACTTCCTGAAAGCAACCTCATATTTTTTTGTTAATTCTAAAACAACGCATTTGTGCCAAATGTATGATAAACTTAAAGAGGCATTAACAATGTCATGCCTAGTTCCATTTGGTACAACTGGTAGAATTTGTCTAAAGTCACCCCAACACAACGACCTTTCCACCGAATAGCAAATCAGAAGAGTCAACATCATGAACACCAAATACATCTTTTAAACTTCGATCGAGTGCTTCGAAAGCATGTTTATGAACCATGGGTGCTTCATCCCAGATAATCAAATCTGTTTTTTTAAGCAGTTGGGCAACATCACTATTTGGTTGCATGTAACACATAGAATCTTCAGTTAGGTTTATAGGAATACGAAACTTGGAATGTGCTGTCCTACCACCTGTCAATAGCAAAGATGCAATACCACTCGAAGCAACATTTAAAACAATTTTTCTTTTAGATCTGTAACACCCCAACCGATGGCGGAATCATCGAGGTGCCACGTAGTGACGATTGTTCAAAAGCACATGGTACTAAAGTGTAAATATTATTGAATAAACCAGAATTGTCTTACATGATAATGGAAATTACATTGTCTAAATGAAATGTAAATATAGAAATGACTGAAATAAAATAAAGCACTAAAAGTCTCTTGCTAAAGCATTAGATCAAACTGCACCTGAAACATGTACAAAAATAGTTTTGGTCAACATTTGAAATGTTGGTGAGCATTCCTAGATTTGAAATATATAGTAGGTTAAAAAGTTATACAATTCAAGTGCAAGCTACAGTGCAAATATGTAAACTATGTATCATACAAATGAGCGAAATCAACCCTGTGACTGTATAATGTACTGTATGAACTGTAGTGTACTCAACCAATAAATGGATGATAACTTAACAATGGCCACGGATTCTCCGATGAAAAAGGGGGAGAATCAATCTAGGCGGGTTGTCAATCCAAATAGCGCTATCCAATGTTAAGGTCGGCTTGTACCATGTTAATGATTTCACTAAGTACAAATGTATTCCACATGTATTGTCTAAGCATAAAGCACGTTGTAAGCAATGCACATAGTATTAGAATTGTATTGTGAAAATGTAAACTTGTATTTGAAATTTGTAATAGTGTACATGAATCACCCCAAAAATGTATAAAAGTAAAAAGGGGATAGGAAGTACTCACAGTTCACGTATTAACTTGAATTTGAACTTGGACAACGAAATATGTGTTGGAATTATCTCAAAGTATCAACCTAAAGAATTTGATAATATGTAAGGGAAATAACTCTAGGATACATGTATTTCTAGGGCTTCGAATTTGGGGATAAATGATTATTTGATTAATTAATGAATTGTTTATTAAATATATGAATTTTAATAAATAAATAAATAAAAGTCTCTTTGTAAAATCTTAAGTTGAATATAATCATAACATAAGGTTTTGAGTATGAAAATAATTTTTATAAAATTATTTTCTTGAAAATAGAATAATTAATCTAATTATTTCAAATTGTCAAAATATGACTTTAATATCTAAAAATATTAAAATCAAAGAATTTCTGAATTAAAAATTGTATTTCAGTTCTAGATGAATAGAAATAATTTATGTAAAATTTTGGTACAAAAATATTGTAAAATGAATTTATTATGAATTATCTATGATTAAAACTAACAAAAATTAATTAAAAATATAAAATAAACGATTTTTCTGAAATAAAAATATTTTCTGGAATGTTTAAGAATATACAAGTTTAGGATAATTTTTGTGAGATTTAATAAAATCGTTTAGATATTTTTATAGAATTTAATAAATATAAATGAATAAACTTGTATTATTAATAATATATATTAAATAAATTATTTTTGAAAAACTAAAAATTGGGTAATGAACTTTACCATTAGAAGATCATATAGTAATTTTTGTAGAATTTATAAACCACGTTTAGTATTTAAAAACTATTTTAAAAAAAATAATATGTTAATATGTTAAATGTATATATAAGAAACGTAAAGAAAAAAAATATGTTGTTTTTGTGGGGCTCGAACCTGAGACCCCGGGCTGTTAGGAAACGCCACTGACCAACTGATCTGTGGTGCTTTTTGGTGATGGTTTCTGATTTGAATAACACTTAAATGATTTACAGCAGAGTCATCTTCCCCAATTCAATATGAACAAACCCTAGAATTTTCAATACTTTGATTTAGCAAGCAATAGCCCCTGGTATGATGGGGCTATTGTTTGCGAGTATTCGATTAACAAAACCCATCAAGAAAACACAACTTACAATTACGAATTCGCGTCTATGAGCCCGGTCAACAGAAAAGTCAACACACGATTAAAAATCAAGAACAGAAGGTTTGTGAGAAATTGAAGGTTGAGAAGGATTGTTTGGCGAGTTGTGACTGAGGTAGCACGTTCAATTTATAGGCTATCACTCGTATATATGAATTGGAAAGTGTTGACTCGTTCATTAACATTACGCGTGATAATCGTTTAAATTGGTCAATCGTCGAGTTGTTTAGATGCGTGGATGTAGCTCGTTATATTGGTCAAAGTATTAAGGATTGATCCCCATGATTCAGCTTGTTGACTGTTGTTTCCTTTTTCCTTGGTCAGAACCGTCGCACAGCAGCAGCACAAGGGAGAAGAAGAAAGGGACGTGAAAACGGGGTTAAATATTATTGGGGTTGGGTTTGTTTCAGAAACGAGCTGTAGCTCGAGTGGTTAAGGTGCGAGTGTGACTCGGCTGTTGCTCGGGTTCGAGTCCCGCAGCAGCAGCTTTTATTTATTATTTTTTTTTGATAGAAGGAAAGGGAGAGGAAGTGGGCCTGTTGGGCTCAGATCTTTGGGCCGTGTAATGGGCCAGAAGAAGGAGAAAGGGGTGGGTTATGGTTTGGTTGGTTAATGGGTTTATAGATGGTGAGAAGAGAATGAAAAGAAAAAAAAATATATCTATATAATCTGAATTTTTTATTATTATTATTATTATTATTATTAAAAAGATATATATGCATATATATATACAATGAAAAGTGACGGATGTCACAAGATCTTATGGATGAAGATAGTGTCTTCCATAGGAAAGTTTTACCCGTACCACCGTAACCATAAACAAAAAAAAAACTCCTCCTTTCTTCTCCTCAACAGATTTCATTACACAGAATTTTTTTGTGTTCATCTGTTAAAGAAGCAAAATGAGTATCAAATTCTTCAACCAAACTGTTTGTTCAACCAAATTGTTTGTCTTTCTAATTTTGGTTAATTGCAAAATATCTAGAAAAAACATCGTGTACGACTGAATAAAGACAAATAACCAAATGACTTATTAAATATGAGAAATAGTAGCACACAGTGCAAAACAACCAAATCCGAAAATCAAAGGGACAATGTTTAGAAATACTTAAAAAAGAAACAGAAACCAATATAACTCATAGACCATCTTCATAGGAAACTACTTTTCAGCCTTATCTTTGTCCTTGCTACCACCACTTTCAATCTTACTGGGACGCATTGGTGTGCTTTCATCATCAGAAATTACGTCAACCAGTTTATGCTTAACCATATGATACTTGGAACTTATAAAAAACTGTTCACCTTCAGCATAAACTTTCTTATCAACAAAGTTATCAGCAATGGACATGGGTGTTTCATTATCGTCTGTTTCTGATTTTGAGTCCTACACAGAAAAGATGTTTGTATCAGTATTATTACAAAATTAATTTTTTTAAATAGTTACAAACGTATGAATATTAACATCTAAGTAAATGTAGAAGATAAGGATACCTTGGAGACAGACATATCATTAGACTACATTGCTAACATAGATGTGTGAAGAGACTCAGATTCGGTAGGCTGTATATTTAGTTTAAAAAAAAAGTATAGAACAATAAATTAGTCATTTATACATATATAGTTTGTTATTAACAAAATTGGGACCCATAAAGTACCTGTCCAACATACAACTTCTTTTTCAGCTCCTAGATAATTGTTGGATCGTCACTGAACTTTGTTACACCATAAACATCATAATTATTGTTTAAATTGAAGTCAGAAACAAAGATTTTAAAAAGCAAGTTCTTTTCCAACAAAATACTGATTTCTTCTGGATAGTTAACTGTATGACCAACCTATTTAAAAGGAGAATCATAAATAATTAATATGAGTACGAAAATTATATTTAAAAAATACTAATAAATAAATTGTAACACCCCAACCGATGGCGGAAACATCGGGATGTCACGTATTGATGATTGTTCAGTAGCTCATGGTATATAATAAATTTCAATATTTGATTTAATTACATTACATACAATTGTTCTACAAAAATTTGTACATCAAAATGAATAATACTAAATACACATCTTCAAGCATTAACTCTAATCTTCAAGCAAGCTATAACCTGAAACATGTTAAGTTTGAAAATATTTTGGGTCAACAAAAGCTGGTGAGAATTACATAGGTTTTGATAATCGAAAAAAGCTTGTACAATTCAAGTGTCATGGCAAGTCTAGTCCATATGTGAAAACATACTAGAAGTAAATCGAGTGCATAATCAACCCTTGTGACTGTTATATTGTGGTACATCCCATACGCTCATACCAGGACGATTAGGATTAGCAACCTGAGCAGGGTTGGTTGGTTGGTATTAGGGTTTGGGGTCTCGCGACATGTGTTGACCAGGTGGCCATACCTACCACAATTGGTGCACAAGCGACACGCTGAAACAGTGGGATGATGTCGATTGCATGTGTTACACAATGGAAAGTTTCTTGTATAAGGTTTCTTGTTAGAAGCTTGTGTAGTGAGGTTTACATCAGGATCCCTGGTCTTACGCTTCTGGTTCTCGGTAGTTACCGCGGCCACAATACTTGTTTTCTCACCTTTCCGAACTAAGGTCCCGTTCTTTATGTGATTTCCATCGCCATTTCCATTTCCATTGCCGTTCCCATTCATTTGGATGACTTGAGCCAACAAGTTAGAAACCAGAGTTGTGATTTGTTGCGCCATTTGTTGGGAAATAATCGCAGCTAGTTGGGCATCACCTCCATTGTTGTGGTTAGTGTTGTAGTCGTGGTTGTGATTGCTGCTCCCTTCCTCATGATTGTCACCACTGTTAATGTGAGTGCTGCGACGTGGAGACATGATCTGTAAGGGACACAATGAAGGTTTAATGAATGAGGTAATATAAGGAATGTAATCATTTATTCATTAATTAAAACGAATAAACGAAAACGTTGACTTATCAAAGATTCCAGATTCTAATAACATAGTGAAGACATGCTTTAGCCTATAAGTGAACACTCATCCCGAGAATTCCTAGGTAGGAATCCGGGTCCCTCGTCTGATTGGGATATATGCGCAATGCCAGCCTAGACAGAAGACTCAGAATACAGGCGTCCACCCTTCCAGATTGCACGTGTTCGTTATTAAAATCTAGAACTTCGACGAGATCTCAAGGTGGTTCAGGCTAAACCTGAGGATTTTGTCATATTAGTCTAAGAGTAGTTCCAGTGATGGAGAGCAATCTTCTTCTAGGGATTAAAGTAGGGATAAGAAGTAGGAGTGAGATAGAGAATAGCAAGTAAAGAAGCAAATATTGGTTATATTCCTATGGTTATAGACTAGATTATTTTTCTAATAACCTAATTCCTTATAACCATGGCTCTGATACTGTGACATCCGTCACTTTTTCATTATATATATATATATATATATTTTATAAAAATAATAATAATAATAATAATAATAATAATAATAATAATAATCATATCATTTTTTTAGACTAAACCTCTAAACCCTCACATCCTAACCCATTAACAAACCCAATACCCATACCCTTTTTCCTTAATCTGTTGAGCCCAAGGAGCCGGCCCACATAACAGCCTTGATCCGGCCCATCAAGGCTCCCCCCCCTTTTCTCCGCTTTAATCCCAAAAAAAAAAAAAAGGGATCCCAGCCGGATTCGAACCGGGGACTCTTCATATGCAAACACACGCCCACACCAGCTAAGCTGGGTTGTTCTCTTGTTTTACATTCAACTTAAATTATATATAAGCTTATTCTGTCCTTCTCTTCTTCTTTCCTGATACATACGCGAGTCAGCAGCAGCAGATATGGTTAAATTTTTAACCATTGACCAATCTAATTAACGAGTTTAAACGCGTTTTAATTCAAATATGGTATGTGTTCGTGATTTTCGGCCATCTAAGACCATAATACACGTTTATTGACAATCTATTGATACCCAATTTAACTCTATACGCGTATGTATTCAATGACGAGTCAACGCATACCAATTCAATCAACCAGGACTTCACACTATAAATTGATCACCTACGAGCCTTCCACAATCGCTCATACATCTCTCTCAACTCTCATTTCTTCATATAATCTCTGTTCGTGTGATTTTGATTCGCGTTTGACTTTTGGTTGACCGAGCATAAACCCACGAATACGTATCTTGTAAGCTTTCTTTTTTTTTGTGGGTTTCATTGTACAGCACCTCGTGAACAATAGCCCCAATGATTCAGGGGCTATTGGACACGAATTGTTTGATTATGGAAAGCTAGGGCACGGGTTAGTAAGATTTGGGGAAGAACACTTTGAAACTTTGTGTATATAATTAAATTGAGGGAAAAAGAAACACAACTAACTGATCAGCTCAGTTGGTTTGACGTGTAGGCCAAGGGAACGAACCGGCCTTGTGGCCAGGTTCGAATCCCACATACATATTTGTTTTTCCTTTCTTTTTTAAATTAAACCATTAAATCTATATAATCAATTTAAAACTAATATATTCCGTTCTCAGGGGTGTGGCTCAGTTGGTGGCCACGCTTGTGATAAAACCCGAACCGGCCAGAGGCCCGGGTTCGATTCCCATAACCAACAAGTATTTTTTTTGTCACTTCTATATATATTTAATACATTAAAACTTTTAAAATCAATTTTTAATACTAAAAGTGCTTTATAAATTCTACAAAAATTATCATATGATCACCTAATGATAAAGTTCATTACCCAATTTTTAGTTTTTCAAAAATAATGTATTCAATATATATTATTAATAATACAAGTTTATTCATTTATATTTATTAAATTCTATAAAAATATCTAAATGATTTTATTAAATCTTACAAAAATTATCCTAAACTTATATATTCTTAAACATTCCAGAAAATATTTCTATTTCAGAAAAAACCATTTATTTTATATTTTTTAATTAATTTTTGTTAGTTTTAATCATAAATAATTCATAATAAATTCATTTTACAATATTTTTGTACCAAAATTTTACATAAATTATTTCTATTCATTGAAACAGAAATACAATTTTTAATTCAAGAATTCTTTGATTTTAATATTTTTAGATATTAAAGTCGTATTCTGACAATTTGAAATAATTAGATTAAATATTCTATTTTCAAGAAAATAATTATATAAAAATTATTTCCATACTTAAAACTTTATGTTGTGACTATACTCAACTTAAAATTTTACCAAGAGACTTTTATTTATTTATTCATTAAATTTCTCATATTTAATAAGCAACTTATTATTAATCAAATACACGTTTATCCCCAATTCGAAGCCCTAGAAAATACATGTATTCTAGAGTTATTTCACTCACACATTATCGATTACTTTAGGTTAATTATTTGGGAGTAATCTCAAATCCATATTTCGTTGTCCAAGTCCAAAATTCAAGTTACTACGTGAACAGTGAGTATTCCTACCCCTTTTTGCTTTTTACATTTTTGGGGTGTTTACATGTACACTATTACAATTTCAAATACAAGTTTACATTTTTACAAATACAATTCTAGTACTATGTGCATTGCTTACAACGTGCTTTATGCTTAGACAATACATGTGGATTACATTTGTACTTAGTGAAATCATTAACATGGTACAAGCCGACCTTAACATTGGATAGCGCTATTTGGATTGACAACCCGCCTAGGTTGATTCTCCCCTTTTTCATCGGAGAATCCGTGGCCAGTGTTAAGTTATCATCCAATTATTGGTTGAGTACACTACAGTTCATACAGTACATTATACAGTCACAGGGTTGATTTCGCTCATTTGTTTGATACATGGTTTACATATTTGCACTGTAGCTTGCACTTGAATTGTATAACTTTTTAACCTACTATATATATCAAATCTAGGAATGCTCACCAACATTTCATATGTTGACCAAATCTATTTTGTACATGTTTCAGGTGCAGTTTGATCTAGTGCTTTAGCAAGGAACATTTAGTGCTATATTTTAATTCAGTTATTTCAATATTTACATTTCATTTAGACAATGTATTTTCCATTCCCATGTAAGACAATTTTGATTATTCAATAATATTTACATTTTAGTAACCATGAGCTTTTGAACAATCGTCACTACGTGACACCTCGATGATTCCGCCATCGGTTGGGGTGTTACAGATTGGTATCAGAGCCATGGTTATAGGGAACTAGGTTATTAGATAAAAAGGCCTAGACTATAACCGAACTTCAACTTTCATGCATAATATTTTCTGAATTGCCTTACCCTCATTTCCCTCTACTTTCCTTCTTCTATCTTTCCCTTTTTCTCTCTCTCCATTCTTTTCATCCTTCATCATGGGCATAGAGATGGTATCCTACAGGGAGTGGAAAGTTTACATCATCATAGAACGGGAGCAGTACCTTTTATGAAGACACTCTTAGGCATAATGCCTACTCTTACTTTTGTTCCTTTAAAGTTGTTGAACTTTAATGAGTGTGATAAGGACACGTGCAATCTGGAAGGGTGGACGCCTGTACACTGGGTTTTCTGGCATAGGCAAGCATAGCGCATAAATCCATTTACGGACCTGTTATGCTTACCTGGGGATTCCTGGAGTGAGTGTCCACTTATAGGCTAAAGCACGCCTTCTT
This sequence comes from Ambrosia x helenae, assembly GCA_030844895.1. NCBI lineage: Eukaryota > Viridiplantae > Streptophyta > Magnoliopsida > Asterales > Asteraceae > Ambrosia > Ambrosia x helenae. Next base: position 31,355,909 of record CM061225.1, read on the forward strand.
TGATCACCATTGGGTTCAATTTCTTTGAAAAGTCAACGTTCTTGTTGGGCTTTACAGCTAGACAAGGGCACTCCAAGCATTTTATGCAAGCTTTTTCAATAATACTCTCTCGGTTCATATACAATATTTTGTATTTCATGATTTTCATATATTGCTTACAAGTTCATACTTTCATAACCATCTATGGATTTCACAATCACACTTCACCTTACCCTCTTAGCCACTTTTTAAATATCCAACACCCTACCCAAATCATATTATTTCTTTTCTCCACATGTTATTTATTTTAAAAAAAAAAAAAACTATAACCTCATACTTTAGCACAAACTAAAGATTTCTAAAACTAGTTGTATTACCTAGCAACTTTACAAAGTACATATTTTCCTCGAACTTAAATTCAATTGATTATTTATTGACGTAACAAACGATTTTCCATATAATGTTTTAAACTATTACAAAGCCTACTTAGCTTGTACTATTTAACAACTTTTGCCTTATGTACAAAACCAAATTTTGAAAATATTTATTTTTTTTTTTGGAATAATATCTAGTCTCTAGATTTTACATCAACACCCACTCATTTTCAACTTGTTCAAATTTTTACAATATTTGGCATACACCACAATCATGTTTTCTTATACACTTGATTATAACCTTTGATCCAAACCCCAAAAAAATTTACACTGCTACATAATCTCCTTATTATAAAATAAACTCTTTATCAACTATCTACACATTCACTATCTCTCACAACCTTGATTCTGCTTAAAGATTTCTCATCATCCTCTCCAGAACTAAATTCATATCCTTCACCTTTCTCACACGTGAGCTAGATAATCATACTACTAAAAACCTGATACTTGATTCTACATGATTTTTTTTTTTTTTTCCAAAACATCATTGTTTGTGAAACTTGATTTGACTATTCACTGGACATTTAATTATTCATGATACTCGTGTTTTTCATTTTCTTGATCTTATTATCATTTTGTACCCAATTATGTCATACTTATAGGCATACAACATCTAGAAATTTCCTTGCATACTATCGTGTATTAACACAGATTGGAAATTTATCATATTGATTACATTTATCATACAAGACTCTACCTTACATTTATTTGGAACGTTTGGACTTGATGTTTGATCTTACAGATGCTTTTCTAAAGGAAACATCATTGGCTATTACATGAAACTTGATTTTTCCTTAACTTGACTATGCATTGAACATCTAATTATTCATAAACATTTAATTATCCATGATAACACTTACACTTAATGGTTGTAGTACTTACAAACTTGCTTGCATAAACATGCTATCAATTTGCAATCTATGTGAATAATAATTGTTGCACTTATTAGAGTCATCATGCCTTTTTCAACAGTCGGGAGAGGCCCTACAACCTGCTCCACGACTGGTGGAGGCTATCGAACATACTCAACGATTGGTAGAGGTCACTATGCCTTTCAAACAGTCGGGAGAGGCCCTACAACCTACTCCACGGCTGGTGGAGGCTATCGAACCTGCTCAACAATCGGTGGGATCATAGAAGGACATAAAACCCTAATGTAAGGTAAATTGATGATTCCGGTCCGGAACGTAATCATGAATTTACAGGTGCGTTAGGGTAGTGTGAAATTCTATTAGAGTTTTTGGTAGGCTTCCAGTACGTTTTTAAGGTATCAAAGGTGTGGGTGGGTTAGCTGCGGTACACCCTGTATACAAACACTAATGATGCATTGAAAGTGAGACTGGAAGTCGGACCAGGAACAAACTCTAGTTATTTGGTAGTTCGTTTAGTCTTTCTGAAGTCAATCAACTCATGCAATTACTTTAGGAGTCCAAAAACTTGAAGTTTAATGTTTTACTAGATTCTTATTTTCCTTATTATTCAAGACGAGCCTAATCCAATCCTTAACCCACAACCTATCAAACCTCTTACCCAAATCATTTAAATTTCCCTAACCACAGTTATCTTAATTTTTACCCAAGCATCCATAACCCTATGTTTCTAATAACTTCGGGACGAAGTTTCTAAAAGTAGGGGATGCTGTGACATCCGTCACTTTTTCTTCATATATATATATATATATTTTTTAAAAATAATAATAATAATAATAATAATAATAATCATATCATTTTTTTAGACTAAACCTCTAAACCCTCACATCCTAACCCATTAACAAACCCAATACCCATACCCTTTTTCCTTAATCTGTTGAGCCCAAGGAGCCGGCCCACATAACAGCCTTGATCCGGCCCATCAAGGCTCCCCCCCCTTTTCTCCGCTTTAATCCAAAAAAAAAAAAAAAGGGATCCCAGCCGGATTCGAACCGGGGACTCTTCATATGCAAACACACGCCCACACCAGCTAAGCTGGGTTGTTCTCTTGTTTTACATTCAACTTAAATTATATATAAGCTTATTCTGTCCTTCTCTTCTTCTTTCCTGATACATACGCGAGTCAGCAGCAGCAGATATGGTTAAATTTTTAACCATTGACCAATCTAATTAACGAGTTTAAACGCGTTTTAATTCAAATATGGTATGTGTTCGTGATTTTCGGCCATCTAAGACCATAATACACGTTTATTGACAATCTATTGATACCCAATTTAACTCTATACGCGTATGTATTCAATGACGAGTCAACGCATACCAATTCAATCAACCAGGACTTCACACTATAAATTGATCACCTACGAGCCTTCTACACTCGCTCATACATCTCTCTCAACTCTCAATTTCTTCATATAATCTCTGTTCGTGTGATTTTGATTCGCGTTTGACTTTTGGTTGACCGAGCATAAACCCACGAATACGTATCTTGTAAGCTTTCTTTTTTTTTTTGTGGGTTTCATTGTACAGCACCTCGTGAACAATAGCCCCAATGATTCAGGGGCTATTGGACACGAATTGTTTGATTATGGAAAGCTAGGGCACGGGTTAGTAAGATTTGGGGAAGAACACTTTGAAACTTTGTGTATATAATTAAATTGAGGGAAAAGAAACACAACTAACTGATCAGCTCAGTTGGTTTGCACGTGTAGGCCAAGGGAACGAACCGGCCTTGTGGCCAGGTTCGAATCCCACATACATATTTGTTTTTCCTTTCTTTTTTAAATTAAACCATTAAATCTATATAATCAATTTAAAACTAATATATTCCGTTCTCAGGGTGTGGCTCAGTTGGTGGCCACGCTTGTGATAAAACCCGAACCGGCCAGAGGCCCGGGTTCGATTCCCATAACCAACAAGTATTTTTTTTGTCACTTCTATATATATTTAATACATTAAAACTTTTAAAATCAATTTTTAATACTAAAAGTGCTTTATAAATTCTACAAAAATTATCATATGATCACCTAATGATAAAGTTCATTACCCAATTTTTAGTTTTTCAAAAATAATGTATTCAATATATATTATTAATAATACAAGTTTATTCATTTATATTTATTAAATTCTATAAAAATATCTAAATGATTTTATTAAATCTTACAAAAATTATCCTAAACTTATATATTCTTAAACATTCCAGAAAATATTTCTATTTCAGAAAAACCATTTATTTTATATTTTTAATTAATTTTTGTTAGTTTTAATCATAAATAATTCATAATAAATTCATTTTACAATATTTTTGTACCAAAATTTTACATAAATTATTTCTATTCATTTGAAACAGAAATACAATTTTTAATTCAAGAATTCTTTGATTTTAATATTTTTAGATATTAAAGTCGTATTCTGACAATTTGAAATAATTAGATTAAATATTCTATTTTCAAGAAAATAATTTTATAAAAATTATTTCCATACTTAAAACTTTATGTTGTGACTATACTCAACTTAAAATTTTACCAAGAGACTTTTATTTATTTATTCATTAAATTTCTCATATTTAATAAGCAACTTATTATTAATCAAATACACGTTTATCCCCAATTCGAAGCCCTAGAAAATACATGTATTCTAGAGTTATTTCACTCACACATTATCGATTACTTTAGGTTAATTATTTGGGAGTAATCTCAAATCCATATTTCGTTGTCCAAGTCCAAAATTCAAGTTACTACGTGAACAGTGAGTATTCCTACCCCTTTTTTGCTTTTATACATTTTTGGGGTGTTACATGTACACTATTACAATTTCAAATACAAGTTTACATTTTTACAAATACAATTCTAGTACTATGTGCATTGCTTACAACGTGCTTTATGCTTAGACAATACATGTGGATTACATTTGTACTTAGTGAAATCATTAACATGGTACAAGCCGACCTTAACATTGGATAGCGCTATTTGGATTGACAACCCGCCTAGGTTGATTCTCCCCCTTTTTCATCGGAGAATCCGTGGCCAGTGTTAAGTTATCATCCAATTATTGGTTGAGTACACTACAGTTCATACAGTACATTATACAGTCACAGGGTTGATTTCGCTAATTTGTTTGATACATGGTTTACATATTTGCACTGTAGCTTGCACTTGAATTGTATAACTTTTTAACCTACTATATATATCAAATCTAGGAATGCTCACCAACATTTCATATGTTGACCAAATCTATTTTGTACATGTTTCAGGTGCAGTTTGATCTAGTGCTTTAGCAAGGAACATTTAGTGCTATATTTTAATTCAGTTATTTCAATATTTACATTTCATTTAGACAATGTATTTTCCATTCCCATGTAAGACAATTTTGATTATTCAATAATATTTACATTTTAGTACCATGAGCTTTTGAACAATCGTCACTACGTGACACCTCGATGATTCCGCCATCGGTTGGGGTGTTACAGATACCAATCTGTAACACCCCAACCAATGGCGGAAACATCGGGATGTCACGTATTGATGATTGTTCAGTAGCTCATGGTATATAATAAATTTCAATATTTGATTTAATTGCATTACATACAATTGTTCTACAAAAATTTGTACATCAAAATGAATAATACTAAATACACATCTTCAAGCATTAACTCTAATCTTCAAGCAAGCTATAACCTGAAACATGTTAAGTTTGAAAATATTTTGCGTCAACAAAAGTTGGTGAGAATTACATAGGTTTTGATAATCGAATAAAGCTTGTACAATTCAAGTGTCATGGCAAGTCTAGTCCATATGTGAAAACATACTAGAAGTAAATCGAGTGCATAATCAACCCTTGTGACTGTTATATTGTGGTACATCCCATACGCTCATGGTTCACTCGATTATGTTTATGCGATAACAATCACCCACGCTACCTTTGTAGGAGGCACGTATCCGGGTGGGATTGTCAGTCCAATAGATCTATCATTGTATACCGTCGACTGATCAATGTTAATGATTATGCTAGAATTGTGCTTACCCTAGTCATGTTCAAGACATAATGCAACATAGAAAAACACATAGACACTTTATGATTGAATTGCATATAGAATGTTGTAACATGTTTCACCCCAAAAATGGTGATAAATAGAAAAGGGGCTATGTAAAACTCACCTTAGCAAAATGTTATGTCTCGTGAAAATAGAATATGTGTTGCCCAACAATGCCAAGTATTACCCTATAATTAAGGTAATAAATATGTCTAAGTCTTTCTAGTCTACAAATATATTCTAAGGCTTCGAATTGGGGATAAGTGCTCGTTTGATTAATAAATAAAATGTTTGATAAATGAGAGAAATTTGATAAATAAATAAACAAAAGTCTTTTTTGTAAATTTTAAATTAAAGATGGTCACAATAATAAGTTTTAAGTATGAAAATAATTTTTATAAAATTATTTCCTTAAAAATAGAATATTAAATCTATTTATTTCAAATTGTCAAAATATCACTTTAATATTTAAAAATACAAAAGCTAAAGAATTATTAAATTAAAAATTGTATTTCTGTTCCAAATAAATAGAAATAATTAATATAAAATTTTGGTGCAAAAATATTGAAAAATGAATTTATTATGATTTATTTATGATTAAAACTAACAAAAATTGATTAAAAATATTAAATAAATGATTTTTCAGAAATAAAAATCATTTTAGAAAAGTTTATTGTTATAAAAACTCAGAATAATTTTTGTGGAAATTTATATAATTGTTTTGGTATTTTTATAGAGTTTTATAAATTAAATAGAATAAACTTGAATTATTTATTATATATATATTAAATAAATAAATTTTTGAAAACTAAAAATTGTATGTTAAACTTTTCCACTAGATTAACATAAAATAATTTTTGTAGAATTTATAAAAGAGTTTTAGTATTTTAAAATGAATTTTAAAAATACAAGGGAATATATATATATATATATAAGTTTAAAAAAAAAGAAATGTTTTGTTGATGCCATGGTTCGAACCCGCGTCAAACCCGGGTCGGGTGTTTTAAATCACAAGCCCAGACCAGTTGGTCTGGACCCTGAGAATGAATAAACTAGATTCGAAATTAATTATATAGTATATGTGAAAACTAATTTGTAATCCTTTTAAAATTTAAAAGCAAAAGTTCGTGGGATACGGGACTCGAACCCGCGTCCTTTTGTTGGCAAACAGACTGACACAACCACTTGATCTAGATCAGTGGTTGTGTTTGTCTCATGTCTGTTTTATATATATATATATTCATGTATGCAACAAGTATCTTACCCAATTCAAACGTTCGAGCCCTAGACTTTTCTGATCATAATTCAGACTATGATAGCTCGATTAATTAACCCTTAGACGATCACACATCTAATAGCATAAAAAAAAACTTACGAATTTGAAGGAGAACGAGGGTGGATAGGACCGAACATAAAACGAGCATAAGACTGAAAATCCGACGAATTGGATGTTTGTAAGTGAAATATACTTTGGGGGTTCTTCTAATCGGAACCTTTAGGCTTCATTGGTGGGTTTAATTGTGATATAACATCCTATAAATACAGATTTGAATTGTGACATAAGGAAGGTTCTTAATTGCTTTGACCAAGATATGGTCAACCGCGTCATAAAAAGAAGGAATTGAGCTGTTTGTTCGTAAATTGTGGGATGAAATTGACAGAGGATAAATTGTCGGTCAAGTCTAATAAGTTTAATTTGTTTCAAGTTTCCATTTCAGCTTAAATTTTGCAGTCAAAGGAGTTGGTCAAATCAGACTTCATGTCTGCGAAAAAGGAAAGGAACAGCAAGAAGGAAGGGAATTAAGTGGGTACAGGCTTGGGTTTTGACATGGATTTGGTTCAAAAAAAAAAATAACTTTATATGTATTATTATTAGTATTATTGTTATTATTATTATTATTATTATTACTAAATATAAATATACACATAAATTGTGAGTTAAATAAGATAAAGACATGCCTATTAGTATAAAATTTATGATAATAGGGGTAAATATGTATAAAAAAAAATAAATAAGGGCTTTTAATTATTAAAATTTAGGGAAAAATTTTGCGATGTTACAGTCTCCCCTACTTTTGGAAACTTCGTCCCGAAGTTTATTGAAAACACAGGGTTGAAGGGGATTGGGTAGAATTTAGGATAAGTGTGATCTGGAAAATTTTGTGTTAAGGCACGACATGAATAGAATAATCTGTTTCGAATAGTTTGGGATGAGAGATTTGATATGTGTGAGTTGTAAGGGTTGGATTAGGTGTGTCTCGAAATCGCAAGGAGAGTAAGAATCTAGCAAAGCATTAAGTTTTAGGAGTCCTAAAAGAAATGAGTTGATGGACTATAGAAGGACTAAATGAACTACCAGGTTTACAATTGGTCAACTACCGAAAACCTTGATAAAATTTTACACTACCTTAACGTACCTGTAAATTCATGATTACGTTCCGGACCGCAATCACCAATTTACCTTACATTAGGGTTTTGTGTCCTTCTATGACTCTACCGATTGTTGAGCAGGTTCGATAGCCTCCACCAGTCGTTGAGCAGGTTGTAGGGCCTCTCCCGACTGTTGGAAAGACATGATGACCTCTACCAATCGTTGAGTAGGTTGTTTGGTAGCCAACTAACTGTTGTACAAGTAAGCAAGTATAACGAGTATGGTTTAGATATTGATATATCAATTAGTTCACATTCAAACAAGCATGCATCCAGGCGTTATGATAATACTAGAATTTATTATTTGAATCAAAAACGTCAATACATAGAATTAAAAAGTAGACATCATTCAAATGGTGGGGCTTGCTGTTAAGTAGCTGGAGGGTCTTGATCTCGGTTTAGTTTAGGGCATCGGTTACGGAAGTGATTTGGGTTTCCACATTCATAGCATTGACCATAGTTGTATTTACCAGGACGATTAGGATTAGCAACCTGAGCAGGGTTGGTTGGTATTAGGGTTTGGGGTCTCGCGACATGTGTTGACCAGATGGCCATACCTACCACAATTGGTGCACAAGCGACACGCTGAAACAGTGGTGTAACACCCCAACCGATGGCGGAATCATCGAGGTGCCACGTAGTGACGATTGTTCAAAAGCTCATGGTACTAAAATGTAAATATTATTGAATAATCAAAATTGTCTTACATGGAAATGGAAATTACATCGTCTAAATGAAATGTAAATATTGGAATAACTGAATTGAAATAAAACACTAAATGTCTCTTGCTAAAGCACTAGATCAAACTGCACCTGAAACATGTACAAAAATAGGTTTGGTCAACATATGAAATGTTGGTGAGCATTCCTAGATTTGATATACATAGTAGGTTAAAAAGTTATACAATTCAAGTGCAAGCTACAGTGCAAATATGTAAACTATGTATCATACAAATGAGCGAAATCAACCCTGTGACTGTATAATGTACTGTATGAACTGTAGTGTACTCAACCAATAAATGGATGATAACTTAACACTGGCCACGGATTCTCCGATGAAAAAGGGGGAGAATCAACCTAGGCGGGTTGTCAATCCAAATAGCGCTATCCAATGTTAAGGTCGGCTTGTACCATGTTAATGATTTCACTAAGTACAAATGTAATCCACATGTAATGTCTAAGCATAAAGCACGTTGTAAGCAATGCACATAGTACTAGAATTGTATTGTAAAAATGTAAACTTGTATTTGAAATTGTAATAGTGTACATGTAACACCCCAAAAATTGTATAAAAGCAAAAAGGGGTAGGAATACTCACTGTTTACGTAATAGCTTGTAATTGAACTTGGACAACGAAATATGTGTTGGAACTATCTCAAAGTATCAACGTAAAGTAATTGATAATGTGTAAGTGAAATAACTCTAGGATGCATGTATTTCTAGGGCTTCGAATTGGGGATAAATGTTTGTTTGATTATTATTAAAAATATTCGCCAATTGAGAGAAATTTAGTAAATAAATAACCAAAAATCTTTTTATGAAATTTAAATTTAAGATGGTCACAAGAATGTGTTTAAAGTGTAAAAATAATTTTTATAAAATTATTTTCTTTAAAATAGATTATTAAATCTAAATATTACAAATTGTCAAACTTTAACTTTAATAATTAAAAATACTAAAATTAAAGAATTATTATTTTAAAAATCATATTTCTGTTCTAAATGATCAGAAATAATTTGTATAAAATTTTGGTGCAAAAAATACTGAAAATTGAATTTATTATGATTTAATTATGATTAAATCTAACAAAAATTAATTAAAAATATAAAATAAATGGTTTTTCTGAAATAAAAATATTTTCTGGAATGTTTAAGAATATACAAGTTTAGGATAATTTTGTGAGATTTAATAAAATCGTTTAGATATTTTTATAGAATTTAATAAACATAAATGAATAAACTTGTATTATTAATAATATATATTAAATAAATTATTTTTGAAAAACTAAAATTTGGGTGATGAACTTTATCACTTGAAGATCATATAATAAATTTTGTAGAATTTATAAAATAGTTTTAGTATTTTAAAACGATTTTTAAAAAAAATAGAGATAATATAAGTATAAGGAATAATAAAAAAAATGTTTGTTTAAGGTGGGATTCGAACCCTGGCCGTAGGCCGGTTCAATGCTTAGCCCAACTCGAGTCTACCAACTGATCTACTAATCAGTTTGTATTCGTTTTCGTTTTTCAAAATATAAGAACAGATATGATTTTTCATCATCTTCCCCAAAAATAAACCCTAGATAATAATCCGATCAATTGACTCATTACAAGCTTTAATAGTTCAATTAATCAGAGGGCTTTTAATCTACATAAAAATCCGAACAAAACCATGTGATATAATTGAACTTACAGTAACAGAGAAAGATTGAATTGGCCTAGGTAAGTATCGAACATAAAGCTTCAAAATCCAATAGTTTGAGAGTTTTTAAGTGGATGTGTATTGGGGTTTATGTTAATCGGCCCTATGTGGATGTTTCTGCAGGTTTGATTGAAATAAACGACGAGTATTTATAAAGTTTAGATTTGGGTTCAAGCTTTGGTCAAAACCGAGTCATGAGGCTCGATTAAAGGCTGTAATCACGCGAATTAAAGGCATGAGATGGAAGGGTTGACTCGTTTTAAATTTTCGTTCAATATAGTGTAATAATTATAGGTGATTACTGCATGATTTGAGGCCAATCATATGGCCAAAGCCTGCGCACAGCAGCGAAAAAAAAGAAAAGAAGAAGAAGGTGACAGCGAGTTTAAAGGGGTTAAATATATTTGGGGTTGGGTTTAATCCAAGAAGGAGCCGTAGCTCAGGTGGTCTGGACGCGTGTTTGTGTGGCTTCACTACCCGGGTTCGAATCCGAGCAGGGACAGTTTTTATTTTATTTTTTTTTCTTTTCTTTGTAACAGCCAAAGAGGGAGGGGATTTGGGCCTGGGCCTGTGTACCTGGGCCGGCCTTCTGGTTCATGTGTTGGGCTGTTGGGTCTTCAGGAAATGATATTGGTTTTAGGGTGGGCTTGGTTTGGGGTGAATGCAAGGAGGTGGGTTGGTCTTGATATCAAGTGGGTGTGTTTATAATATAAAGATATATAATCAGAATTTTTTTTTTTTTTATAATTAATATTATTATTATTATTATTATATAAAAATAAAAGTGACGGATGTCACAGCATCCCTACTTTTAGAAACTTCGTCCCGAAGTTATTAGAAACATAGGGTCATTGATGCTTGGGTAACAATTAAGGTAATTGTGGTTTGGAGAATTTGAGTTAAGGCACGACGTAAATTTATAGGTAACAAGGTAAACTGTTTCAAATGATTTGGATGGTAGGTTTGATAGGTGTGGGTTAAGGATTGGATTAGGTTCGTCTCGAATAATAGTAAGAATCTAGTGAATCAATAAATTGTAAGGTTTAGGAATCCTAAAATAAATGTACAAGTTGATTGACCATAGAAAGACCAAATGAACTACCAAGTAACTAGAGTTTGTTCCTGGTCCGACTTCCAGTCTCACTTTCAATGCATCATTAGTGTTTGTATACAGGGTGTACCGCAGCTAACCCACCACACCTTTGATACCTTGAAAACGTACTGGACGCCTACCAAAAACTCTAATAGAATTTCACACTACCCTAATGTACCTGTAAATTCATGATTACGTTCCGGACCGGAATCATTAATTTACCTTACATTAAAGTTTTGCATCCTTCTATGACCCCACCGGTTGTTGAGCAGGTTCGATAGCCTCCACCAGCCGTGGAGTGGGTTGTAGGGCCCCTCCCGACTGTTTGAAAGGCATAGTGACCTCTACCAATCGTTGAGTATGTTTGATAGCCTCCACCAGTCGTGGAGCAGGTTGTAGGGCCTCTCCCGACTGTTGAAAAAGGCATGATGACTTCTATTAAGTGCAGCAATTATTATTCACATAGATTGCAAATTGATAGCATGTTTATGCAAGTAAGTTTGTAAGTACTACAACCATTAAGTGTAAGTGTTATCATAGATAATTAAATGTTTACGAGTATCATGAATAATTAGATGTTCAATGCGTAGTCAAATTAAGGGAAAAATCTAGTTTCATGTAATAACCAATGATGTTTTCTTAGAAAAGCATCTGTAAGATCAAGTATCAAGTCCAAACGTTTCAAATAAATGTAAGGTAGAGTCTTGTATGATTAAAAATAAACGTAATCAATATAATAAATTTCCAATCTGTGTTAATACACAATAATACGCAAGGAATTTCTAGATGTTATATGCCTATGAGTATGACATAATTGGGTACAAAATGATAATAAGATCAAGAAAATGAAAACACGAGTATCATGAATAAAAAAATAGTCAAATCAAGTTTCACAAATAATGATGTTTTTGAAAAAAAATATCATGTAGAATCAAGTATCAGGTTTTTAGTAGTTTGATTATCATGGGTAACTAGCTCACGTGTGAGAAGGTGAAGGATATGAATTTAGTTCTGATGAAAAATTTTGAAGCAGAATCAAGGTTGTGAGAGATGGTGAATGTGAAGATAGTTGATAAAGAGTTTATTTTATAGTAAGGAGATTATATAGTAGTGTAAATTTTGAGGTTTGGATCAAAAGTTATAATCAAGTGTATAAGAAAACATGATTGTGGTATATACCGAATATTGTAAAAATTTGAACAAGTTGAAAATGAGTGAATCTAGAGACTAGATATTACTTCAAAAAGAAATTATTTTCAAAATTGGTTTTGTACATAAGGCAAAAGTTGTTAAATAGTACAAGCTAAGTAGGCTTTGTAATAGTTTAAAATATTATATAGAAAATCGTTTGTTACGTCAATAAATAATCAATTGAATTTAAGTTCGAGGACATCCCTTAAAAAAAAATATTATGTACTTTGTAAAGGTACTAGGTAATACAACAAGTTTTAGAAATCTTTAGTTTGTGCTAAAGTATGAGGTTATAACATGTGGAGAAAAGAAATAATATGATTTGGGTAGGGTGTTGAATATTTAAAAAAAGTGGCTAAGAGGGTAAGGTGAAGTGTGATTGTGAAATCCATAGATGGTTATGAAAGTATGAACTTGTAAGCAATATATGAAAATCGTGAAATACAAAATATTGTATATGAACCGAGAGAGTATTATTGAAAAGTTTGCATAAGATGCTTGGAGTGTTCTTGTCTAGCTGTAAAGCCCAACAAGAACGTTGACTTTTCAAAGGAATTGAACCCAATGGTGATCAAAGAAGACATGCTTTAGCCTATAAGTGGACACTCACTCCAGGAATCCCCAGGTAAGCATAACAGGTCCGTAAATGGATTTATGCGCTATACTTGCCTATGCCAGAAAACCCAGTGTACAGGCGTCCACCCTTCCAGATTGCACGTGTCCTTATCACACTCATTAAAGTTCAACAACTCTGAAGGAACAAAAGTAAGAGTAGGCATTATGCCTAAGAGTGTCTTCATGAAAGGTATTGTCCCTGTTCCATGATGATGTAGACTTTCCACTTCTTGTAGGACACCATCTCTATGCACCATGACGAAAGATAAGAAGAATGGAGAGAGAGAAGAAGGGAAAGATAGAAGAAGGAAAGTAGAGGGAAATGAGGGGTAGGGTAGTTCAGGAAATATTATGCATGCAAGTTAAAGTTCGGTTATAGTCTAGGCCATTTTATCTAATAACCTAATTCCCTATAACCATGGCTCTGATACCAATCTGTAACACCCCAACCGATGGCGGAATCATCGAGGTGCCACGTAGTGACGATTGTTCAAAAGCTCATGGTACTAAAATGTAAATATTATTGAATAATCAAAATTGTCTTACATGGAAATGGAAATTACATCGTCTAAATGAAATGTAAATATTGGAATAACTGAATTGAAATAAAACACTAAATGTCTCTTGCTAAAGCACTAGATCAAACTGCACCTGAAACATGTACAAAAATAGGTTTGGTCAACATATGAAATGTTGGTGAGCATTCCTAGATTTGATATACATAGTAGGTTAAAAAGTTATACAATTCAAGTGCAAGCTACAGTGCAAATATGTAAACTATGTATCATACAAATGAGCGAAATCAACCCTGTGACTGTATAATGTACTGTATGAACTGTAGTGTACTCAACCAATAAATGGATGATAACTTAACACTGGCCACGGATTCTCCGATGAAAAAGGGGGAGAATCAACCTAGGCGGGTTGTCAATCCAAATAGCGCTATCCAATGTTAAGGTCGGCTTGTACCATGTTAATGATTTCACTAAGTACAAATGTAATCCACATGTAATGTCTAAGCATAAAGCACGTTGTAAGCAATGCACATAGTACTAGAATTGTATTGTAAAAATGTAAACTTGTATTTGAAATTGTAATAGTGTACATGTAACACCCCAAAAATTGTATAAAAGCAAAAAGGGGTAGGAATACTCACTGTTTACGTAATAGCTTGTAATTGAACTTGGACAACGAAATATGTGTTGGAACTATCTCAAAGTATCAACGTAAAGTAATTGATAATGTGTAAGTGAAATAACTCTAGGATGCATGTATTTCTAGGGCTTCGAATTGGGGATAAATGTTTGTTTGATTATTATTAAAAATATTCGCCAATTGAGAGAAATTTAGTAAATAAATAACCAAAAATCTTTTTATGAAATTTAAATTTAAGATGGTCACAAGAATGTGTTTAAAGTGTAAAAATAATTTTTATAAAATTATTTTCTTTAAAATAGATTATTAAATCTAAATATTACAAATTGTCAAACTTTAACTTTAATAATTAAAAATACTAAAATTAAAGAATTATTATTTTAAAAATCATATTTCTGTTCTAAATGATCAGAAATAATTTGTATAAAATTTTGGTGCAAAAATACTGAAATTGAATTTATTATGATTTAATTATGATTAAATCTAACAAAAATTAATTAAAAATATAAAATAAATGGTTTTTCTGAAATAAAAATATTTTCTGGAATGTTTAAGAATATACAAGTTTAGGATAATTTTTGTGAGATTTAATAAAATCGTTTAGATATTTTTATAGAATTTAATAAACATAAATGAATAAACTTGTATTATTAATAATATATATTAAATAAATTATTTTTGAAAAACTAAAATTTGGGTGATGAACTTTATCACTTGAAGATCATATAATAAATTTTGTAGAATTTATAAAATAGTTTTAGTATTTTAAAACGATTTTTAAAAAAAATAGAGATAATATAAGTATAAGGAATAATAAAAAAAATGTTTGTTTAAGGTGGGATTCGAACCCTGGCCGTAGGCCGGTTCAATGCTTAGCCCAACTCGAGTCTACCAACTGATCTACTAATCAGTTTGTATTCGTTTTCGTTTTTCAAAATATAAGAACAGATATGATTTTTCATCATCTTCCCCAAAAATAAACCCTAGATAATAATCCGATCAATTGACTCATTACAAGCTTTAATAGTTCAATTAATCAGAGGGCTTTTAATCTACATAAAAATCCGAACAAAACCATGTGATATAATTGAACTTACAGTAACAGAGAAAGATTGAATTGGCCTAGGTAAGTATCGAACATAAAGCTTCAAAATCCAATAGTTTGAGAGTTTTTAAGTGGATGTGTATTGGGGTTTATGTTAATCGGCCTATGTGGATGTTTCTGCAGGTTTGATTGAAATAAACGACGAGTATTTATAAAGTTTAGATTTGGGTTCAAGCTTTGGTCAAAACCGAGTCATGAGGCTCGATTAAAGGCTGTAATCACGCGAATTAAAGGCATGAGATGGAAGGGTTGACTCGTTTTAAATTTTCGTTCAATATAGTGTAATAATTATAGGTGATTACTGCATGATTTGAGGCCAATCATATGGCCAAAGCCTGCGCACAGCAGCGAAAAAAAAGAAAAGAAGAAGAAGGTGACAGCGAGTTTAAAGGGGTTAAATATATTTGGGGTTGGGTTTAATCCAAGAAGGAGCCGTAGCTCAGGTGGTCTGGACGCGTGTTTGTGTGGCTTCACTACCCGGGTTCGAATCCGAGCAGGGACAGTTTTTATTTTTTTTTTCTTTTCTTTGTAACAGCCAAAGAGGGAGGGGATTTGGGCCTGGGCCTGTGTACCTGGGCCGGCCTTCTGGTTCATGTGTTGGGCTGTTGGGTCTTCAGGAAATGATATTGGTTTTAGGGTGGGCTTGGTTTGGGGTGAATGCAAGGAGGTGGGTTGGTCTTGATATCAAGTGGGTGTGTTTATAATATAAAGATATATAATCAGATTTTTTTTTTTTTTTATAATTAATATTATTATTATTATTATTATATAAAAATAAAAGTGACGGATGTCACAAGTGGGATGATGTCGATTGCATGTGTTACACAATGGAAAGTTTCTTGTATAAGGTTTCTTGTTAGAAGCTTGTGTAGTGAGGTTTACATCAGGATCCCTGGTCTTACGCTTCCGGTTCTCGGTAGTTACCGCGGCCACAATACTTGTTTTCTCGCCTTTCCGAACTAAGGTCCCGTTCTTTATGTGATTTCCATTGCCATTTCCATTTCCATTTCCATTTCCATTGCCGTTCCCATTCATTTGGATGACTTGAGCCAACAAGTTAGAAACCAGAGTTGTGATTTGTTGCGCCATTTGTTGGGAAATAATCGCAGCTAGTTGGGCATCACCTCCATTGTTGTGGTTAGTGTTGTGGTCGTGGTTGTGATTGCTGCTCCCTTCCTCATGATTGTCACCACTGTTAATGTGAGTGCTGCGACGTGGAGACATGATCTGTAAGGGACACAATGAAGGTTCAATGAATGAGGTAATATAAGGAATGTAATCATTTATTCATTAATTAAAACGAATAAACGAAAACGTTGACTTATCAAAGATTCCAGATTCTAATAACATAGTGAAGACATGCTTTAGCCTATAAGTGAACATCATCCCGAGAATTCCCAGGTAGGCATCCGGGTCCCTCGTCTGATTGGGATATATGCGCAATGCCAGCCTAGACAGAAGACTCAGAATACAGGCGTCCACCCTTCCAGATTGCACGTGTTCGTTATTAAAATCTAGAACTTCGACGAGATCTCAAGGTGGTTCAGGCTAAACCTGAGGATTTTGTCCTATTAGTCTAAGAGTAGTTCCAGTGATGGAGAGCAATCTTCTTCTAGGGATTAAAGTAGGGATAAGAAGTATGAGTGAGATAGAGAATATCAAGTAAAGGAGCAAATATTGGTTATATTCCTTTGGTTATAGACTAGATTATTTTTCTAATAACTTAATTCCCTATAACCATGGCTCTGATACCAATCTGTAACACCCCAACCGATGGCGGAAACATCGGGATGTCACGTATTGATGACCTTGGTGTAGGGACGACGTGTTTGGCACTACAATTACCATTCACACACGGGAAACCTTTTCTTCTTCAAATTGGCACTTCCGTCGCCAACTTCACGGATTATGTACACTATACCATAATTTTTTGGTACATTTGGGACACCCCATGTAGTGCCACCCAAATTCTTTAAATAGATCTTTAATAGTACTCAACAACATCACAAGCTGCTCCTGTATAAAAAAAATTAGATTTACGGATCAAAATTTAAATCTTATTACGTTTATTTTATTTTAAAATGACAAAAAGATAATAGTTAATTGTAATCACGTACCACAAATGCTTATTTTAGGTAATTATAAAAGGTAATTTTAAAAGTTAAATATTAGTTGTCGGCAAAAAAAAAAACACTTTAAATTAAGCATTTATTGGCTTTAACATTTTACAATGTAACTATACTGTTGGTAAAAATATATAACGTCAAAGAAAAAAAATAAAATTATTATAGAATTTTTCATTCCTGTAAGATTACACATACCTCTCGTATTTCCTAAATATCACCAATTTTACTAACAGGAGTGTTGTGAAGAAATCTTCTTCATCCGAACAAAACATAGACGTGCCATATGGTCGATGAACCAATGAAGGATTATCCGCCATTTTCTTACCCAACCTGGTTCATAAAAAAATAGTTATATTTATTAACTACTGCAAATAGTTGTAAAAATAACTAACTTTACCTTTTGTTGTACATGTTAATATCTTCTATATTATTATCATTAATAAACAATCGACTAACACGATCTCCAAAAGAATTAGAAATATAGGGTTTGCCTGCATAAAAAACAATTACTAAAATTAGAATTCAAAGTATTGGGTAAAATAATTAAAGTATTAAAAGTACAGATATTTAATAAATTGTAACAACCATTATAAAATTTCAAGCGACCAAACTGAAGAATTATAATAATTTGCTTCTCATTTTGATGCGTAACAACATATTTAGACATCTCGGTTGCATACGTATCCCACAAAGTTATATAAATGTTCAAACCCCTTCAAAAAGAAAAAAAATATTTTAGTGATACATCGAATTCAATTATAAAATTATTAATTATGTAATAATAAATATAATAAAAAAACAATTCATACTCGCTATCCTGCATTTCCATTGTCAACCTCTTTTTATCTGTGGTCACCTTCTTATCTTTATAGTCATTGTTGAAGAACCTCACAGCATGTCCTATAACATCTATATGACAATATAAACCAACATTAATGGTGACATAAATTAAAAAAATATGTTGTTTATAATAAAAAAATGATCTAGTAATGATACAGACCTATTGTCACATTTTTCGTAACCTCATTGTCCAGAATTCTTTGGTAGGGGACAAAAGAGAATCCAAATGACGGACCTTGAGTGTTCATATTCAAGCACAATTTGTTGGGATTTGCTAAACACTTGTACTTTGATGGGTTCATGCCAATTCCTGGATTTCTTATGACAGGACAAGCATTTTCCAACAAAAAACCTATCGAATCTGAAAAACAAACGCTTCAACACATTCGCCTGAATTTTGTCACCCTGTAATATTTGTATCGATGAGTAAAAGAAGAATTGTATATTTTCAGAATATGTATATAGATATCTACCTATATAAACGTGTGGTGCTAATAAACTAATATACTAAAAAATAAATGTAATACAAAATACGGATTTTGGAATTACATTCTCGTCATTGAGTATCATCTCAATTGAGTAAACATCTTTAGGATTGCGACGATCAGCTTGCCGCCACAGCCAAATGATCTTTAGCATCATAGCAACATCATTTTGATTCACATCAATTTGGTTAACCATGGTAAACTCTTGTGCTTGTGCAGCGACCATTGTTCTCTTCGTGTAATAAAAAAAGTTAAGACTAAAATTAGGAATGAAATAAAAGTTAAAATATTATAACAAAAATAATCAACAAATAACAAAATCATATAAATTTTCTAAGTTTTATCCTACATTTTGCGAATTGTTGCACCTTATGTTAATGGTGTGTATAGCATGTTTGAGTAATGAGATACCATGCAATTAAGTACATAACTATAAAAATAGAAAGCATGATATCAGACTTAAATTTATGATAAATGATCAACAATTTTGGCAATGAATAGCTAAATCTTATCTAAATGATTAAAAATAGAGATATAATATACCTATATTATAGTATAATAATTTTTCCAATGAATAGCTAAATCTATGCTAAATGGTCAACATTTTCAAAATGTATAGATAAATTTAAGGAAGCAATTTTTTATCAGTATTTGCATAACTAAATGTCAACAATTATATCTCGTAATTATAGCTTAATTTATAGAACATAACACACATTTCGCAATGTATAGCTAAATTTCGGAATGGTCAACAATTATATCTCGGAATTATAGCTAAATTTAAGAATACAAGTATCATCGTTCGTCTCTGGATACATATAGAATTTTGTATTAGTAGCACAATAAAGACATAATTATGTATATATATATATATATGTTTCTTTTTCTAATTATTATATAATGATAAGTTTATATCATTCTTTTTCGTATTTAAAGTTTGTTATGTAGTAACTATCATTTATCACATATCTATGGTCAACATTTATCACAATGAATAGTTAAATCTCAGGAAAAGCAACACACATTTCGTTATTTTTAATTTTTTGCCAAACAAAGCCGTTAAGATGGTAATTGTGATTATTGAGTTATGTTTTATGGGTATATATCTCATTGTGAGATTTCAACAGCAATCGTCCTTGCAAAATTCTTATAAAAATCATCATAATGTTAATATAAATTCGGTAAAGAAAATAATAAATGTCATTATTGCGGTCAACATAGTCATTAATGTAAATATTTATTTTGTATAACAATCAATGACGTTATTTAATGTCAATTTTTTCTGTATTTAAATAAAATTATTTGGTAAATTGACGTTAAATTTTTAATTTGTAGAAACAATCAATATGTTGACTTTCAAGTTTTAATTTAGTAGGAAAAATAAACATTTTAACTGAACATTATGTATAAAGTCAAAATAACATTAAATAACAATTATGATGATGCTAATCTAAATTCGGTAAATTGTTAAAAGAATAAATGTCATTAAGTCGGTCAACATATAAATTAATTTAAATAAATAACAATGATTAATATTCAAATTCTAGATTAAATAAAATTAACATCAGTCAACACTTATTATTGTAAATAAATAACATTAATTCTGAATTAATGACAATAAATTTGGTCAAAAAAATTTAATGACATTAATCAAAATTTTAAAAAACATCGAAGTATTTCAATAACATTAAACATAAATTCAAAATAAAAAAAATTAAAATAACTTAAATTAAAAACATTGACGAAGGATATATGAAACTTGAAAATCAATTACTTCTTGTTGTGCAATCTTAGTAACAAAGAGTCTGCGCTGATTTGAACACCACTTAAATACACAATATTCACCAATGGCAATACCTTCGGATTCAAGCAGATCAAGCCATCCAATCACCGAAGGGTCATGCAGTATCTTGAAGAACTTAGAACCATTATGATAAGACATAATAGCCTTTGCGTGTTCAGATCAAATCCTGTGATATAATAGATAGAGAAACATATATTATTAAAAAAAAATCTTGAAGACAAAAACAAAGTTACCATAATCGATGATATCTACATATAAGAATGAATCACGGATTGAATAAGAATGAAGACAAAAACAATTATACTACAATCGATGATATCTGCATACACCATGAATCGAAATCAGAAATGTTTTCAAAAATTAATATACCAGGAATCGATAATATCTACCTATAAGAATGAATAAAGAAATCTTTAAGAATGAATATACCAAGAATCTATTTATATAAAAAAACTGAAGATTGTTTGATTCGGACCCATTGTAAGTATAACGACAGATACATAGTTTTGAAAACAAAATAAAGAGCATTGGTTGTTTCTTTCTAATCCTTATGATCAGAATATTTAGGAGTAGAATCTTTGAAACCAAGATGAAAAATCAAAAGAAAAATTGAAGATTGAGAAAAAAAAAATGATGCAATATTACCTTGAAATTAATCAGATGGAAGAATGGAGAATGAAAGTTAAAGACTTCTAAAGGAAGAATGAAGATTGATGTAGAATGAAGGAAAAAAAAGGCTTTTATAGGTAAGTAGATGGAGCTCCATATACAAATCTGGATCCTAGAGGCCCTCTCTAAGGTCTCCATTCGACCCGAGATGTATTCATTTATTATATAGATAGATTTTGAATGAACTCTGAAAATAGTTTAACAAATAAAAATATGGTAAGACAATTGATATGAGTTTGAAAATTATATATATTAGCTTTTAATAGTGTAATTGATATGATTAAAACAATTGTGTTTTCATGCGTCCAAAAATAGCAAAACGAAAGTACAAACCTTCATGGGTTAAAGTTGAAAGACTGCCACATATACTTGAGATACAATCTGTCGGGCCACTTGTATTTAAAATAGTTGATATCCAATCTATGAATGAATATGTAGCAAGATTGTAAAGAGGGTATGATGGATCGTATAATCATTTAAGTTTAACATCATCAATGTTACTAAAAGAATAAACATGGCAATAGTAAAGCTCCCTTGAAATTACCTTGGACCTTTGCAAATTAAAGGCAAAAAGAATTATTAAATACATCTAATGATTTAAACTAATAACACAATCAAGAAAAATTGTATATTTATGGCATCAGTGAGTAACTTTGCTCCACTAAATGGGATATAAAATCATCAAAATTTTGTTATACTCGTGGCATAAGAATCACATCAACATAGAAGAATAACATCAACATAGATCTTTATAACATGTTCATCATTGACATTGCATAAATTATATAGAACCCAAAATTATGTTCTAAGAAATGCATGAACTTTCACTCCATGAAGAATACAAATTTATAATTGCATATTACATAGCATACCCGGTTATTCAAAATATTAGTTTGCAAAATAGCACATACATTTTATGGGTTGATCACTTTCTCCAATCTAAATGTTAAGGCACATAGCAACTTCTAATTGTCATACTAAATATTAAAATTAATAGTTGACTGTTATGAGATGGTAAGTGCTATCAACAAAAAACATGTCATATGGTTTATTAATTGTAATATGAGTTAATACTGACCCGTTACTTAATGCAAGCTGTCATATGACCTGTAGATATTAAAATTAATAACAATATATATAATTCTTGCAAAACATGGAGAAATTATGAGAAATAATAATATTGTTGAAAACAAAAAAAAAATATAAATATAAAATAAAAAAGACTTACCAAAATGATCTTGCTTTCAACTTCTGTTGAATGGTTGACTGGTCCAACTCCTTTCTACATGACAACTTTAAGAAGTACAAATTAAGGCCCTCTTCATAATCCAACAACCAAATATGTCATAACCCATGTCATATAGATTATAAAAATTCTATCTTGACTTAAACTTTGATACAAATTACATTAGAACTACATAACCCATGTCGTTAAGATCATAAAGATTCAAGCCTGACTCAAATTTTGGCCAATATCACATCATAACTTCACTCAAATTTTAACTAAAAGGTCATAGGTTTTGTATCTCAAAAAACAAAGAGACCTTACCACCACAAAAAAGAAACAATGATTCTCACATTTCTAAGGAATAGATGACAGAAAACAAATAAATGAAAGAAGTCTCATGTGTAGGGGTGTACAAAATGCTCGCAACTTGAAGCTCGCTCGAAACTCGCTCGAAAAAAGCTCGGCTTGAAAAAAGCTCGAAAAAACGAGCCAGCTCGGCTCGGCTCGATTGTAAACGAGCTTGAGCTCGAGCTAGGCATGTCTCGGCTCGTGGGCTCGCGAGCTGGCTCGAATTATTTTATTTATATGTATTAATTTTATTTTTAAATCTTTAAATTAAAAAATATGCGAGAAGGGGTTGAAGTATATGTGTAATTTTATAAAAATTAATAGAAAAATAAAAAAATATACATGTATATGTGTAATTTTATTTTTTTGGCAATTATTTTTCTGAAAATTTATTTTATTGTTTGTTTTTTATTTAATAAATATTTGTAAAAAAAATAATAAAAAATAACGAGCTGGCTCGAGCCAGCTCGAGCTCGGCTCGAACATTTACGAGCCGAGCTCGAGCTCGGATTTTCAGCTCGACCAGAAAAACGAGCCGAGCCAAGATGGCTCGATTAAGTTCGAGCTCGAGCTCGAGCTTAGCCTGGCTCGGCTCGACTCGGCTCGTGTACAGCCCTACTCATGTGTAATTTAAAGGGCAAACAAAGAGGAATGTAAAATTAATTTTTAAATTGTACCTTCCAAATCCCATGAACCAAACCTGGGCGGTCCCATGAACCCTAATAGTGTCGTCGCCTCTGTTGCTTGATACGAACCTGTCGTTTAGTCATCTACATGTGGTGCCTTTTTCACTGCAAAAATAAGCAACATCGTTACCAACCAAATGAATCATTCTAAAAAAATCGGAGATTTCCAGGGTATAACCTTAATAAGAGTATTGAATCATATAAAAGGGGTGAGGGTTATGATTTAAAGGATTAATTTGTAACAATGGTTGTATGATTAAAAGGGGGATTGGATGGGGTTAGTAATTGAATGATTCATTGATGGGTTGGGGTTACGAATTTGCCAATAGTATGGAGTCTTTAAATCTATTTATATAAAGTTAATTTACTCTAGAAAGGAATTGGCGAGGGTAATACACAAATGATGGTTTTTCACACACGGAGGGTGAAGCCATGATTATTTTATTATACGATTTTCTAAGTATAGAATTGTAATCATCATACAACACAATTCGGCTATTTTTTAAATGCCGTGAATATAAATAGAAAGGTAAAAAATTCAGAATAATGGATAATGATTATACTCATGGAGGGTAATGGCCTAACAAGAGGGAACATGAATATAAACTTGCATGTGTATCATCAATTAAAATAATACAAATGAAGGTGGCAACAATGTTTACTCGTATCCGAATAATGATTTTGCTCGTTGTGCCGAAGGTTTAGCGAATGGGTTGCACGTGTGCTCTGTATGTGATGTCAAACACAGTGTGGTCCTCATCGGTTCTTTGCACTTGTTTTCTTGCCATGCAGTTTTGGGCATGTTGGTAAGTACATCTGTAATAGCTTCTGCAAGATTACGCAAAAATGTCATCAAACAGATTGTTGTTGATATCGTCTACTTTTCCCCACCTTTTCTTACTTTTAGTATACACATGTGTTAATATAAATTGAAAAAAATTAACAATGTATGTAAAAAAGAACGCTAAGCATGCAAAGTCTCAAAGATGATATGCAATTCGGTGGCTTATAAAGTAGTTTCCATATCTAAGTGGCCTTAATGAAACAAGTTGAAATCCACATACATTATCCCAAATAAGAAATGTCACTACTTCTAAAATCAAGGAAAAAGAAAACGCTTTCATTGTAATTAATAAGATGTGTTAAACAAATATTCCAGAGACTGTAAAATGACTTAAGGTAAACATATCAATAACACTCAATAGTGAGCTATAGAAGACTTTGTTGGTCAATTAAAACATATCAACAAAATTAACAGTTGTACTCTATTCAAGACTGTAAGTTTAGAAGCGAGTACCTGGCGGAAGGATTCAGAACATCTCCTGTGGTTTTTGAAGTCATATATTGGAAGTTGTACCGATTTCCTTGTTTGAGCGTTTCAATACATTCTAACATTTTCTCTGTGTCAAAAGCATCTACAACAACAAGAATTTTTTTTTATCATGAGGTGGCAGCATTTACAGAGAGCAAAATCAAAACTGACACAAAACCCAAAACTAATAAGAACATTACCAGGTAAAACCACGGTAAAACGAATCCTACATAAGAGAAAAGGCATATTAGAAACTTAAACTATACAATACACCTTCCATTCAAATATAGAAATTTGGCACGGTGGGGGTTACAAATTAGAGGGGAGTAACTGAAAGGAAGAATTGAAGGATTCATTAACACTACTTGAATGGGAGCATGTGACATTCGTAGCCCTTACACTTTGAAACTTTGGCAAGTTTAGTCCTTGTAACTTTACTATGTTTCGCATGTTGGTTCTTATTTTTTTTCTTTGAAACTTGATTATTATGAAATCACGTTTTATACTCACGCTTAAGTCCGAAATTCGAAATTTATGCTTGAAACGATATTTCTAAACATATTTAGTTGAAAAATAGGGAGAAATAAGTTTAGAGTATAAAAATGGTGATTTTGGTCACAACGCACGATACCGCGCAATCTGCGCGCCTATACTATGAAAATTCGTCTTTTTACATTGGATAGCACCTAATATTAACTTGGCTTGTATAATAATATACCTGGATTCAAAAATATTATTTTTGGGTGCGTCGGGTATTTAAAACAGCTAAGGGCTTGTATCGCGTTAACTAGTAATATACCCGCTAATTTACACCTAATACCCACTAAATAATATATTATAAATGTTACAACTCATACAACCTATATGTATGTGTGTGGCGAGATTTAGGGCTGCCAACACACCTAGAGTTTATCTCCTGTAGCCACATAAGTCTATAATAGTGACTCATGTATGATGATGATCATGATTTAAGCAAACTCTTCATCTTCACCACCATAACACACTACAAACTCTTCCACTTCCTCTCACTCATCCGCCACATCCCTCTCTCCCTCTCCCTATAATATATTTTTCAACTAAAAACCATCAAGAAATCAGCCAACATTTTGATCAAAACATCCAAGAGAGCTTAAAGAAATGGAGATTTGAACAAGATTCTTAAGGATTTCCAAAGCTATTTTCTATCTTCTTCTTAAAAAGGTAAAAAACCCCAACTTTGTTCATCTCATTTTAATCTTTTTCATCTCTAACTTGGATGATTCACACAACTAAACTTATAAACATATGGTTTTTATAAAATCTAAAGAGAGATTGAATGGATATGTGTGTGTGCGTGAGTTATACATACATATATGTGTGGTATGTGTGTGCCGTATGTATATATGTATGTATATGTATGTGTGTTTATATTTCAAACCTAAACTCAAAATTATAATTGCATGTATGATCAACCTCTTGAATAGCAAAATTCATGTAATTATACACACAAATTAAGGAAATGTCGAAAAACACAAGATTATATATATGTGTATGTATGCCGTGAGGTATATATATGTATAAGAATGAAGATTTTAAAATCTGATTTAGATCAGAAAGTTTAGACCTATAAATGTGTATAAAATGACTCATGTTGAGAAGAAAATGATGGGATTTTGATTTATAAGAAAATGGATAATTTTTGGACCTAAAAATGCCTAAATTATGAGCTTTAATGGGAGATTTTGAAAGAAAATATGAGGTCTGATTGTTCATACTAA
Organism: Ambrosia x helenae; assembly: GCA_030844895.1. NCBI lineage: Eukaryota > Viridiplantae > Streptophyta > Magnoliopsida > Asterales > Asteraceae > Ambrosia > Ambrosia x helenae. The sequence goes on from CM061225.1 coordinate 31,382,548, forward strand.
AAATCACCTAAAAGTCCAAATAACTTATTTTGACCAAAAACTTTGAGTATTGGTTCAAAAACTAAATTTTGGCGAAGTCCGGTACAAACTATGTAGTAAAAAGGCGAAAAAACGACAAAATTTGTATAAATTTCAAATCTGATTTAGAACAGGTCTTAAAATTGTATTTTTGAAATAAAAACATGTAATTAAAGGTATGTTTAAAATACTACATGTTTTTACAAGTCACACGAATTGGAATTTTGAGAAATTGCCAAAGTATCGCCTAAAACCGACAAGTTGTGTAACTAGGTGTCTTGCTACCTTAACACCTTAGACCTTAAGACATATCCTTTATTAGTGTTCTTATACGTATAGGTTGAGTTATTCAGAATTCTTAGTCTTAACTCGTGACAAGTTTATTTGGATTCATCGTGCTTAGCAAAACGGTGAGTATATCTTCCCTTTTTCATTTTACTTTTGGGGCTACTCATGTACTTACTATCAAGTTTCTATTTCATTTTACTAAAATAGCAAATCTTATGTGAGTTGTTTGTGTCATTACGGGTATCTATGACTTTTCAAATCATTAACCGTTGCGGCCTAGCATTTCAATGAATAGATCTATGGTATATACCCTTGTGACTCTGTTGAGAGTCCTTGTCATTGCTATGTATTTCATTACTACTAGCGCATACTATATATATCTTCTTTCCTTTTCACAGGGTTGATTTGACCCGGATACCAATTACTACTTTTTGCAAACACTATGTTACATATGAATTGCTAAGTTTTACCTTACTACATATATCAAACGGATGTACTCACCAATACATTATATGTGTTGACAAATTATTTTGTACATGTTTTAGGTGACGTTTGATCTTACATGCTTTCACGCTTAGGCTGGACCTAGTGCTTAAATAAAAGACTGAATATATATTTATCTATGTTTGAGATTTCTATCAAGACTTTTGTATTTCCTTTTGGATAATGAAAGTTTGTTTGCTATTAATATTTATAATCTAGTCCATGTGCTATTGAACAATCGTCACTACGTGACACCTCGATGTTTCCGCCATCGGTTGGGGTGTTACAGATTGGTATCAGAGCCATGGTTATAGGGAATTAGGTTATTAGTAAATGCTTTTGACCTAGACTATAACTAAGTTACCCTTTATATGCTTTCTTTTATCTTCTTATTACTTTAGATAGATTTTCTCCTTTTACTTTTCATTATATTCAAGAAGATCATATTCCACAAATGAAACGAAAACACCAAGTTAGGAGTGATATCCATATCTTGGTGAATAGTTTCACTCCTTAGATGTTTTATTTATTTATCTTGGAATATTTTTCTTTCGAGATAGGAGACGTCCAAATCTCAAGGAATCTATCCCTCCAAAAGAAACTTAAATCACTAAGCTAGGAGTGATATCCTTATCTTAGTGACCAGTTTCACTCCATCATATTTTTACTTTTTGAAAGTATATCTTTGAGTTAGGAGTGAAATCCACATCTTAAGGATATATATTTCCATATCTCAAGATCCGCTAGAGTTTTGGAATTTATTTGTGACGGGGCACGTGCAATCTGGAAGGGTGAGCGCCTGTATTCTGAGTTTTCTGTCTAGGCCTGGCATTTCGCATAAATCCTAATCATACGAGGGACCCGTATGCTAACCTGGGAACTCTCGGGATGAGCATTCACTTATAGGCTAAAGTACGCCCCCACAAGTCACAAATAATATTTCAATTACTTTAGTTAGTCAACAGTTTCCTTGGAAACACTCTTATACCTCGTTTTATACATGGTATTGCTTTTCACTTGAAGTTTATCATGATTTTCTTTATGATATTCATTTATATTTACTATATTTCATGTTATGAGTTACTTGTCTTGATATAAACTATGACATTTCTAAGTTTTTGGAATCAAATCTCATAATTTCTGTTGCAATTTTGTAGATGTATGATCGTGAATCTCGTTAAAAGAGCCTCAAAGCATCAGGCTAAGCTGAAATCTGATCGTCGTATTGCGTCCATGCTTAATGATAAGTTGGAAACACTTGTTCCTAACATCATTAATGCTATTATTCCAAACCTTAAACCGAATGGTAGCTCAAATGGGAACTCTAACGGGAATGCGGGTGGAAATGGTGGAGCTAGTGAGAATAAGTGCACTTTCAAGCACTTCAACTCTTGTCATCCCAACAAGTTTAATGGCACTGAGGGAGCCACTGGGTTACTTGAATGGTTCGAAAGTATGGAGAATACGTTCATTAATAGCGACTGTCCACACAAACCTACGTGTTCGTCATGCCACGGGTGTTCTTCAAAAGAGAGCGCTCACTTGGTGGAATGGTGAAAAACATGCTCGAGGGACGGAAGCTGCTTTAGCTATGTCTTGGGATGATTTCAAAATTTCCATGAATATGAGTTCTGTCCTCGTAGTGAGATGAAGAAATTGGAGAATGAGTTCTATCACCTCAAACAGGATAGTGGAAACAACGTTCCCTACAACAACCGTTATCACGAGTTGAGCTTACTGATTCCTCGTATGGTGACCCCACTACCCTTAGCCATTGAGAAGTATATTGAGGGACTACCACCTCAGATCCATGATACAGTCATGGGGAGTAAACCTGCTACTGTAGAGGATGTCATTCGTCTTGCAGCATCTCTTACCGACTAATTTTTATAATTTATTTATGGAGCCTAAATAGAAACTGAGACGTTTACGTTTAAAACGGGTTCGATACGCGGTATACAACCCACCTACCCAAACCCTAGCTATTTAAGCTTGCTACCTCCTCTCTCCTCTTCATTGTTTTTTGGCAGCCGCTACATCTGCCTCTCTCTCTCTCTCTAAAACTCTCTCTACACTCTCTCACGAACTCTCTCCCTCTCTACCATCTCTCTCACTCTCTCGCCTCCCTCTCTCTCTCTCTCTGGAACACCTAAGCGGCCGGCCACCACCATTGTTGGTGGTGGCGGCGCTGAAAAGGGGTTGGTGATTGTCGGGCGGAAAGGGGGCCGGGCTGTGATGCTCTGTGGTGGTGTTGTTTGTGATACCCCGAAAATTCAGGTTCTCACTTTAACTAAACTCTAGTTACATTTCCTTGCATTATACTTAACTAGGGTTAGTTAGATAAGACATACGTGCATGGTTATGAGTCAATGTGTGATTGCATGATTAGTGAACCTCGGACGTTGGTGAAAAATAAACTTATGTGTCTCGGTGATACCTGACAAACTTATGTGAAAACCATACGTGATTAAGTGAACCTAAACCGAACACGTTAATAGAAATCATTAAAAGTGGAGCATGAGGTTGATTAGGGTCTTAATGCATGGGGTTACACTTGTTACGGTCCGAAATAACGAAAACGTCGAAGGATAACGCGTCGGGAGACGAAACGAGGCAAAAGCGCGCCACCCGGACCTGTGAGCGGCCGCTCACAGGCTCCGAGCGGCCGCTCCATTTGACCTGACGGGTCTAAACCGCCTCAAACTTATATTTAAGCATCCTTAACTCCCATGCAACCCCCATACTCAACCCTAATCGCCCCCTTACTGCCCCACACGAATATTTCACTCAAACAACCCCTGCTAAGGCTCAAGATCATCAATTGGGAGGCTCCAAGGCGCGCGATTGATCGATTGGGAGAGCTAAGGGTATATTTTACGATTTCTTATGCTTCTATCTTGTGTTTTCATTAATAAAAGTCATATAATAAGTTTGTCCAGGTCTGAATGAGTTTATAAAACATTAAAGCATGAATCTTTTGAAGATTAAATGGATTAAACATACTCATAAACGTTTAGTAACATCGTAGGATACTTGTTGCGCAAGTAATTGGTGTTTTGATTCTTAAAGCTTTGATCTTGACATGTTTAATCATAGAATCTGATGAAATAGGTATTAGGAATGTTTTGTGTTGATAATTGATGATTGTTAATAGTTTTTATGCACACGGTAGGCGATTAAAGTATGATTTAGGCGAAACTAAAATCTGGACAGAATGGTTAGTCAAATTTGTAGGAGCTGTAACACGGCTCTAACATAATAATTTTAGTGTTTTCTTGGCATGGTTAGGTCACACCTGGTCTTAGCTTTTCATAATGGGTAAAATCATGTGTTTTGGACGTCGGATGAGTCGTTTTTGGAAATTTTAATTGTTTAGGGGTCATATCAGATTTTCGGATTTGTAAATTGGGCTAACTTTAAATGGTCATAACTTGAGATTTACAAGGAGTTAGGTTATGAAATTTTTACAGTAGGTCAATACTGGAAAAATAGAGCTTTTCCAGGTGGATTCATCTCGTTTGGATGAATACACAATTTTTAAGAATTTTCCTACTAAACTGACCTGTTGAGGAAATTTTCTGAACACTGCTGTGTTGTACGAATTTTTATAATTTTTGTGTTTGGAATTAAGACAAAACAAAAATAGGTATTTCCAAGTGAATCCCAAAGAAAATTCAGTAAAAATTTGGGAGGATAACTCACTGGTTTACTATTTTAAATAAATTCGTTTTGATGGCGCACAATCTGTCCTGAAAACACAGATTGTGTATTATGTGCTTATGTGATTACTTGAGGTCTTAGGTGATCTAAAATTGACATATAACGGAAGTACACATGTTTACGACACATACGGGCTGTAGAAACTAATTATAACCAACTCATTCACCAACGAGTCCGTAGGGTTTACTATTGCATGTAGAATCACTAGGCGTCGCATACACACTTTTGAATATTTAAAACGCCTTGGACAAACGAGTTATATGGTGTGATGATGTTACGCCTATACTCACGTAGTGACACTGTTATTAGGGTGTCGGTAGCATATAATACTTGCTGTTCGGATTCTTTGCTTACGCGATAAGGTGAGTTTCACTACTTTTTCTCAAAGCATGCGTCTCGGGTTGAGACTACATTGGTAACGTTTTCTAGTCTATCTTGAGACAACTTCCTTTTACACATCCCGGGTTTGGGGTGCATGGTTCACGTGGTGAATCTATTTTTACTAATTCATATATATGTCCTTGATGAACTAAACCAAACACATCTTTTAAGTCCTTCAAAATACCGAATCAATTGCCGGTTGGGCAAGCGGGTTAATTAGTTGATAGCGCTATTAGGTCTAACAAACCTCACATCGTGCTGGGAGCACGGATGTGAACTATTAGCTTCAAACATAATCATTGTCGATGGACAATGATGCAAGGCATCTTTATCCCGGTTATGGGAACTTGTTCATTAGTAGTTCGGTATTCGCCGGTTTTAGTTATCATGAGTGGGCTAGCTACCCCTGACATTTGAATTAGCTATTGTTTACAGGGTCTGAGAGACCAACGTTGTACACTTGACTTTTGGGGTTTTGAGAACCTACGTTTTTATTTACGTCGCTTACTTATATTGTGAACTCACCGACTTTATGTTGACACATTTTAGCATGCTTTGCAGGTCCTTAGGTACGGAGCACGTTTTAGGGCATGCATCATTTGTGTCTTGGGTTACGAATATTTATTATTTCGTACTTTTAAACTTTGGTTTTGGGCGCGTTGTCTTGCGCAAACTTTTGCAAATGTTTTACTTTGTTTACGCTTCCGCATTACTTTAACTTGCTTGGTTAAACTTTGAAACTTTTTCTTAAAAACGAACTAAATGGTTTGGGCATTTAAAGTCGTTCATGATACTTATGGCTATGGGTCCTGGTTTGTCATGCACCTCGCGGTAAAACTCCGCAGTGGAAATTTGAGGGTGTGACAGATTGGTATCAGAGCCATTGGTTATAGTGAACTAGGAATTGCATTGCATTCTAGACTATAATCATTATAGCATAATTATTAGTACACTCACCGTCTTCAGTGCACGCTTATTATTCTCGACTTCGAACACTAACCTAACATATTGCAGGTAATTATGGTTAACCCGCTCACCGAAATTACTCTTACCGTGCTCATGATGGGCGACGACGCCCCATGTATGACCCTTATGAGGCCCCATCTTCGTCACTCGAGCCATGTGAAGCCACTAACCGTTGGCGTTGGTTCACGGACATCTTGCACTCGTGGGTCGTGAGTTATGGGGTGCCAGCTAGAGTACCTCCCATTGTGGACTCGTGGGAGAGGACACTTGCAGGAATGGTGAGGCATGTACACACTGAGTTGGATAATGCTTACACTGGTATTAAGGAGTTCCAGTTCTGGAGAAGAAATGCTGACGAGACATTGACACATGTGGCGGGACAGATTGACTACTTACTCAGCGAACTAAGGAAAGTTAAGAAAGAGGCTGAGGAAGCAAAACAGGATGCTACTGCTACCAAACAAGAGTTGGCGCGTACTCGAGAGGAGTTAGCCATGGTTCGCAACCAGCTTATGGAAGCTTTGGAACCAAATGGGGAAGAGAACCCTGAGGAGGAACCCATGGAGGATGAGTTTGATGCTTTGGGAGCGGCACTCGATGCAGCTCTCATAGAAGAGGAAGAGGAGGAAGAACCTGAGGAGTTACCGGAGGAAAGCGAGGATGAAGGATCAGTCATCTCTACGGACGACGATTGATTTTATTTATTATTATTTATTTAGTTATTTATTTTATTCCTAGTATGTTATGACTTCTATTTAACCTCGTGCGACTGGATGATCTTTTGGATTGTTTTAGAACGTTGGTATTTTATTATTGATTGAACTTTTATTTTATTATTTATACGTGCGTGATTTACTAGTACACTGTGATGTGCAAACGATTGTATTCTCATGGGTATAGCATATTTGTAGAACTACTATGGCGGGAAGAGGTCATGGACGTGGACACATCAACCTAACACAAGCTGAGCTGACTGCACTTGTCAACGACAGGGTGGTTGCAGCCCTCGCAGCTATCCAAGCTGGTAATACTAATTCATCTTATTTTACTCCTTCTACGAACTCCAGCGTTAAACTCTATTGCTCATATGACTCCCGTGTTTGCACGTAGGTCAACCTCCACACCACCCTCCAGCCTGCACCTACAAAACCTTCATGGACTGCAAGCCTCAAAACTTTAGGGGATCTGAAGGTGCAGTTGGACTACTTAGGTGGTTCGAAAGGGTGGAGTCATGCTTTGCTATGTGCAACTGTCCACCAGCCGACCGGGTCAAATATGCCGCTGGTACACTTGAGAACGCGGCGTTATCCTGGTGGAACTCTCAGAAACAAATACTGGGTGTGGATGTGGCAAATGCTACGCCTTGGGATGCTTTCAAGGAGATGATGAGGGAGGAGTACTGCCCTCGGGATGAAATCCAGAAGCTGGAAACTGAGTACCTGAATCTGAAAATGGTGGGGTCGGATATTGAAGCCTACACCACTAGGTCACATGAGCTAGCCACTATGTGCCCTAACTACTCAACCCCGCTCTACAAGCGGATTGAACTGTACATCAAGGGTTTGGTGCCGCAGATCAAGGGCATGGTTACTGCTTCCAACTTCAACAATCTTCAGCAGGTGATTCGTATGGCACACCAGCTGATTGACCAGAAAGTAGAGGAGGGACTACTGCCCCCTCGAGGTGCTTCATCCTCTGGCACTAATGATAATAAGAGAAAGTGGGAGAGTGCGTCTGGCAAACCCCCAGGTAATGGTAATCAACAGCAGCAGCACCCGAACAAGAAACACGACAACCACAACAACAACAACCGTACTCAGACTCAAGGTGGTTATCACGGAAATCGGCCCAAGTGCGCTAAGTGAAACTATCACCACTCTGGGCCATGTAACAGGATTAAGTGCGATCGTTGTGGTAAGCTGGGGCATGTGCAGAAAGACTGTAGAGTCAACCTTCAGGGTAACCCACCCCCTCAGGGTCAGCAACAGAAGGGTGGAAAGGCGTGTTACCAGTGTGGTAGCGAGAACCATTTTAGAAAGAATTGTCCCCAGCTGAACGGTAATGGAAACAATGGGGGAAATAACAACAACACCAACACTGGTAATAACAACAACAACAACAACGGAAACAACTATGGGGCGCGTGGTAGAGCATTCGTGATTGGCTCTGGGGAAGCGAGGAATGATAACAACGTCGTGACGGGTACGTGTTCCTTGAACGACACTCTCGCTTCTGTTTTATATGATACTGGTGCAGACTATAGTTTTGTGTCATCAAAACTTAGCAGACAACTAGGGATAGTTCCTACATTACTCGAGACCCCGTACTCTATAGAACTAGCTGATGGAAAGCCTGTTGAGGTAACCCACATTCTTCGCGACTGTGGGCTCGAACTAGATGGACATTTTTTTGCCATGGACCTTTTACCTATCACCCTAGGAAGCTTTGATCTTGTGGTTGGCATGGATTGGTTGTCCAAGCACCACGCCGAAATTCTCTGCAAGGAGAAAGTTGTACGTATTCCCCTCCCCAGTGGAGAACTCTTATCTGTCCAGGGTGATCGCGGTGGTGCCATGGTGGGCATCATCTCTTACTTGAAGGCTCAGAAGTGCATACGGAAGGGCTATCCGGCCATATTGGATAACATTTCTGACACTCGAGCTGAAGTCGAAACAAAAATCGAGGACATCCCGGTGGTCCGAGATTTTCCAGATGTTTTCCCAGAGGAACTGCCAGGACTTCCACCGGTTCGCCAAGTGGAGTTCCAAATTGACCTTGCACCAGGCGCCGCCCCAGTTGCGCGGGCACCATACCGCCTTGCACCAGGAGAACTTCAAGAACTATCTACCCAACTCCAAGAGCTATTGGATAGGGGTTTCATCAGACCTAACTCTTCACCGTGGGGAGCCCCGGTCTTATTCGTGAAGAAGAAGGATGGGAGTTTCCGTATGTGCATCGATTACCGGGAATTAAATAAGGTGACAATTAAAAACCGCTACCCTTTACCTCGTATTGATGATCTATTCGACCAGCTTCAGGGGTCGAGTTTCTATTCCAAGATTGACTTAAGGTCAGGGTATCATCAACTAAGAGTCCGAGAGGAGGATGTGCCAAAGACAGCCTTTCGAACTCGTTATGGGCACTATGAATTTTTGGTAATGCCCTTCGGGCTGACCAATGCACCAGCTGTGTTCATGGACCTCATGAACCGGGTGTGCAAACCCTATCTAGACAAATTTGTCATAGTGTTCATAGACGACATTCTGATCTATTCCAAGAGTAGGGAAGAGCACGAGCAACACCTACGACTGATCTTGGAACTTCTGAAAAGTGAGCAGTTATATGCAAAATTCTCCAAGTGCGACTTCTGGATTCGTGAGGTCCAATTCTTGGGTCATGTGGTGAACGAGGCCGGAATACAGGTCGATCCCGCTAAGATCGATGCGATTAAAAGATGGGAGGCCCCTAAAACTCCCACGGAGGTCCGACAATTCCTTGGCCTTGCAGGTTATTATCGCAGATTCATTCAGGGATTCTCAAAAATCGCTCAACCCCTCACTGCTTTGACACAGAAGGGGATTACCTACAAGTGGGAAGATGCCCAAGAAGCTGCTTTTCAATTACTAAAGACTAAACTTTGCAGTGCTCCAATATTATCACTACCTGAGGGTACGGAGGACTTTGTGGTGTACTGTGATGCATCTATCCAAGGGCTAGGGTGTGTTTTGATGCAACGCGAGAAGGTGATCGCTTATGCTTCACGACAACTAAAAGTTCACGAGAAGAATTATCCCACTCACGACTTGGAACTGGGAGCGGTTGTCTTCGCTCTCAAAATTTGGAGGCACTACCTCTACGGAACAAAGTGCACAATCTTCACAGATCATAAGAGTCTTCAGCACATATTTGATCAAAAGGTCCTAAACATACGCCAGCGACGATGGGTCGAACTCTTGAATGATTATGACTGTGCTATCAAGTACCACCCAGGGAAAGCTAACGTAGTAGCTGATGCCCTGAGCCGTAAGGAAACGAAACCCAAACGTGTGCGAGCCTTACAACTTACCATACACTCTAAACTGCCTGATAAAATACGTGAAGCCCAAGGCGAGGCCTTGAAAAAGGAAAACATCGGGTTGGAAACATTGCATGGTGCTGACAAGCACCTAGAACTGAAGTCGGATGGGCTTCAGTACTTTATGGATCGAGTCTGGATTCCACGTTCAGGGGATCTTAGACAACTAGTGCTCGATGAGGCTCACACATCTCGTTATTCGGTACATCCCGGTTCGGACAAAATGTACCAGGACCTCAAAACTCTCTACTGGTGGCCAAACATGAAAGCAGAGATAGCCACTTATGTTAGTAAGTGCTTGAATTGTGCGAAGGTTAAGATTGAATATCAGAAACCTTCAGGCCTACTTCAACAACCAGAAATACCGATGTGGAAATGGGATGGGATTTCCATGGACTTCATTACGAAGCTTCCGAAAACAACAGCGGGCCATAACATGATTTGGGTTATCGTGGACCGCTTAACCAAATCGGCCCACTTCCTGGCAATAAAAGAAACGGACTCGTTAGAGAAGCTGGCGAACCTATATATCAAGGAGATAGTCTCTAGGCATGGGGTGCCTACTTCCATTATATCTGATCGCGATGGGCGATTCACTTCTCGATTCTGGACTACTCTCCAAGATGCTCTAGGTACTCGTCTCGATATGAGCACAGCCTATCACCCACAGACGGATGGACAAAGTGAACGTACCATCCAAACATTAGAGGATCTGCTACGAGCATGCGTGGTGGACTTTGGTAATAACTGGGACAAGCACTTGCCCTTAATCGAGTTCTCTTACAACAATAGTTACCACACCTCGATTCAGTGTGCGCCTTTTGAGGCACTTTATGGGCGCAAGTGTAGGTCTCCTATCTGTTGGACTGAGGTTGGGGATAGCCAACTAACAGGTCCCGAACTCGTGCACGAAACCTCGGAGAAGATAGTGCAAATCAGAAACAGAATGGCTACTGCTCGTGATCGACAGAAAAGCTACGCGGACAAACGTAGAAAACCTTTGGAGTTCCAGGTTGGGGACAAGGTTTTGTTAAAGGTGTCACCTTGGAAAGGAGTGATACGCTTTGGGAAACGAGGGAAGTTGAATCCCCGTTATGTTGGACCTTTCGAGATTGTTAAAAGGATTGGTCCGGTAGCTTATCAGCTGAATTTACCAGACGAACTCAGTGGAGTGCATAATGTATTCCACGTCTCAAACTTGAAGAAATGCTTATCCGATACGACACTGGTAGTGCCGCTGGAGGAAATCCAGGTGGACGACCAGCTACGGTTCGTGGAAGAACCAGTGGAGATTCTTGAGCAAGGCGTCAAGAAACTCAGGCAAAGCACTATACCCATCGTGAAGGTACGGTGGAATTCCCGTCTAGGACCGGAATACACGTGGGAGCGCAGAGATCAGATGCGGCTCAAATATCCACACCTCTTTTCTGAACCTGAACCTGTGCATAGATCAAATGCCGAACATAAAGCAGCTCGCTCAAAGTGAATTTCGGGGCGAAATTCCTTTCAACTTGGGGATGATGTGACATCCGGAAACCAAGCATACATTTTTTGCTGGCTTTACTGTTTACTTGCTGAATTTCGGGACGAAATTCTTTTCAACTTGGGGATGATGTGATACCCCGAAAATTCAGGTTCTCACTTTAACTAAACTCTAGTTACATTTCCTTGCATTATACTTAACTAGGGTTAGTTAGATAAGACATACGTGCATGGTTATGAGTCAATGTGTGATTGCATGATTAGTGAACCTCGGACGTTGGTGAAAAATAAACTTATGTGTCTCGGTGATACCTGACAAACTTATGTGAAAACCATACGTGATTAAGTGAACCTAAACCGAACACGTTAATAGAAATCATTAAAAGTGGAGCATGAGGTTGATTAGGGTCTTAATGCATGGGGTTACACTTGTTACGGTCCGAAATAACGAAAACGTCGAAGGATTACGCGTCGGGAGACGAAACGAGGCAAAAGCGCGCCACCCGGACCTGTGAGCGGCCGCTCACAGGCTCCGAGCGGCCGCTCCATTTGACCTGACGGGTCTAAACCGCCTCAAACTTATATTTAAGCATCCTTAACTCCCATGCAACCCCCATACTCAACCCTAATCGCCCCCTTACTGCCCCACACGAATATTTCACTCAAACAACCCCTGCTAAGGCTCAAGATCATCAATTGGGAGGCTCCAAGGCGCGCGATTGATCGATTGGAGAGCTAAGGGTATATTTTACGATTTCTTATGCTTCTATCTTGTGTTTTCATTAATAAAAGTCATATAATAAGTTTGTCCAGGTCTGAATGAGTTTATAAAACATTAAAGCATGAATCTTTTTGAAGATTAAATGGATTAAACATACTCATAAACGCTTAGTAACATCGTAGGATACTTGTTGCGCAAGTAATTGGTGTTTTGATTCTTAAAGCTTTGATCTTGACATGTTTAATCATAGAATCTGATGAAATAGGTATTAGGAATGTTTTGTGTTGGTAATTGATGATTGTTAATAGTTTTTATGCACACGGTAGGCGATTAAAGTATGATTTAGGCGAAACTAAAATCTGGACAGAATGGTTAGTCAAATTTGTAGGAGCTGTAACACGGCTCTAACATAATAATTTTAGTGTTTTCTTGGCATGGTTAGGTCACACTGGTCTTAGCTTTTCATAATGGGTAAAAATCATGTGTTTTGGACGTCGGATGAGTCGTTTTTGGAAATTTTAATTGTTTAGGGGTCATATCAGATTTTCGGATTTGTAAATTGGGCTAACTTTAAATGGTCATACTTGAGATTTACAAGGAGTTAGGTTATGAAATTTTTACAGTAGGTCAATACTGGAAAAATAGAGCTTTTCCAAGTGGATTCATCTCGTTTGGGTGAATACACAAGTTTTAAGAATTTTCCTACTAAACTGACCTGTTGAGGAAATTTTCTGAACACTGCTGTGTTGTACGAATTTTTATAATTTTTGTGTTTGGAATTAAGACAAAACAAAAATAGGTATTTCCAAGTGAATCCCAAAGAAAATTTAGTAAAAATTTGGGAGGATAACTCACTGGTTTACTATTTTAAATAAATTCGTTTTGATGGCGCACAATCTGTCCTGAAAACACAGATTGTGTATTATGTGCTTATGTGATTACTTGAGGTCTTAGGTGATCTAAAATTGACATATAACGGAAGTACACATGTTTACGACACATACGGGCTGTAGAAACTAATTATAACCAAACTCATTCACCAACGAGTCCGTAGGTTTACTATTGCATGTAGAATCACTAGGCGTCGCATACACACTTTTGAATATTTAAAACGCCTTGGACAAACGAGTTATATGGTGTGATGATGTTACGCCTATACTCACGTAGTGACACTGTTATTAGGGTGTCGGTAGCATATAATACTTGCTGTTCGGATTCTTTGCTTACGCGATAAGGTGAGTTTCACTACTTTTTCTCAAAGCATGCGTCTCGGGTTGTGTAACAACCGGCAAAAATAAGGTAATTCCGTACAAATTAATTAATATATGATTAACGTAATTAAATGCAATTATGTGTGATTTAATTATCAAGGCCTTAGGGGATAGCAATTTCCAAATAGTGCATAGGAATGCATACGTTTAATGGTAAAGCATGATTGGATCATGTGCGAATAAGCTATCCGGTATGGACGTTGGCAATTACCCGGTAATAATTAAATAAACAAAACGGATCCCGGACACCCAGGATATAAAATAAAGGGTATTTTCATAAGATATAATGAGTTTTGGAACTCCAAAACCATAAATGAAAACGTCTTGTACAAATCTCCCGGTAACGAATAAAATGCGCGTATCGCACCCGATACGCGTTATAACTCATAAATTCACCCGGTAAAGGCCTAAATAACCAATCAAAGCTTAAAATAGACTATATTTAAGGGTTATTAAAGGTATATTTAATGTCCGGATAACGCGTGATTAAAACCCGAAAAATACCCGAACGACACCCGAACGACGGGGGATTAAACATAACAAACAATGGGTATTTATTTGAAGTTGTGGACCCCACTTAAACCACATGGGGGCCGGCCTTAGAGGCCTTAATATACCCACATTTTGTGTTTGATAATAATAATCTATAATCTTAGGCAAAGCATGCTTTATGCATAAGACAAACATGTAAGAAAAGGTGTAAGTGAAACATTAGTACAAAAGCAACTAAACCTTGTCCCCCCTTGCTAATATTTTCGGCCCTATGGCCATAAGAGTCCAAGACCAAAATCCAAGCCATCATTACATTAGTGCATGCATGTATGTGAGGTCTTGTATGTAGGATAATGATGCCTTATAAAGATTAACTAAGATTTGCAAGAAATCACCTACCTATACATGCATACATACGGCTCACTACCCACACACACATTTCATCTTTGCAAAAATCTCCCAAGTACACATATGATCTTCCATAAGATCTCTTGAATATTTGGCATCATTACATGTGATAATTATATAAATAACACATGTTAGAAGATTGGATATCAAAGCAAAACAATCCTCTTTCTTCCTTCTCTTGTGGCCGTGGGTTTCCATACACACACACACATTGTTCTTTCAAGTTTTTACATCTCCAAATCACTTAAAATCATCCATCATCCAAACCCCTTTTGTGTGTTTCAAGAGCTTGGAGCTAAACCACTAGGAAGAACACACTAAACCCCTCTCAAATCCAAGGTTTTTGTCTTCCCTAGCCTTGTGCTAGTAGTAAGCTTCTTAATCTTGTTTTTGATTGTTATTATTCATGTATGTGTTCCTAGTAGCAAGTTGTACATGAAGGGTTTAAAAATGGTTTTGAACATAATCTTTAATAGGTTTTCATGTGTAAAATGGAAGATTAAAGATATGAAAATAAACCATGGATTTGTTGATGATGATGTATTAGTCTTGAAAATATATAAAGTTTACATGTAAGACTAAGTAGGATGATGTTTTGGTTAAGATTATGGAATGAACTTGAATATGTTAAAAGTAACTTTAAATCATCATATTATGATCATTCATGTTATAATATGTGGTAAAACATGTTAGAAGTTCATAAATAAAGAAGATGGAAAATCTAAGTTAGCTTACTTAGATGGATGATATTTTGTTAAAATGGACAAATACATAAAACACACACATAATTAGTCTTCCATATGAAATACAAGACTAACATAAGTGTTTTGATACAAAAATAACTTACCAATAAAAAGTTGAATCTTCAAAGTTTACTATTTTGAGTGAAAAATGTTAACTTTGAAAGTAAGAGTAGAAAAATGCAACTTTTGGAAGTTAAGGGACTAAAGTTGTAACTTTGAAAGTTAGAGGACTAAAATGGACATTTTAGAAACTATTAGTCCAAAAATACAAGTATGGAAAGTTTGGTGTCAAAAATGTAAGTAATAAAGTCTAAGGATGATTTTTGTAAATACTAGTAGAAATACTTGGGTATTTTGTATAAAAGTGTATTTTCGAAAGTTATAAAAATATAAAGGGTTTTAACATAAGGATTTTTATAAAATAGAGATTTTATAAAAATATTAAACAAACTTGGGAAACTTATACAAAAATGAATACTTTTATATAAATGGGAATATAAAAGTATTGGAAACATTTTTGTAGTTAAGTTGACAAGTTGGGTTAAAAATACATAAGTATTTTAACCATCCAAGTAACATGTGAAAATGGGAAGAAATATGGATAATATTTCTATAAAATACATGTTGGGAAAAAAAAAAACTTGGAAAAATTAACTAATCGAGTTAAGATATCGAACTAAGACGCGTTAACGAACCGTACCCGGACAAATCATGAGAAAAATGCCATTGCGGCAAGATAAGAAAAATATATATTTTAAGAAGTAAAATATATATATACATTGGGTGAAAACTAATAAACACTTTCCTAAGTGTTAAGAGAATTATTCGTGGGAGAAACACATGACATAAACAAATAAGACGTTAAAACAAACGTATATACTTAACAAGAAAAATTACACATTTATATATATGTACGCTCGTCTCGGCAAAATTCTAGTATATCTACTTAATGGGAAAGTAGATATGTGGGAAGGAAAGCCGCGACGAGAAGACAAAGATATATATATGTGTATGTCGTATCAACGAGATCCTAGTATATTTATTTGAATGGGAAAATAAATATACGGTATGGTGAGTTGAGTCGGACGTTAAGAATATACAATCGAACGACAAGATCTTAGCATATTTGTTTAAATGGGAAAACAAATGTGTGGCAAAGTGAGTCGGGTCGAGCATTGAAATATATATTCTATCGAGCGATGCGATCTTAAGTATAATTATTTAAATGGGAAAATAATTATATGTTAAGTGAAGTCGAGTCGATGATAATAAGATACAAGTTAAGGAAATATTAACAAGAGTAATATATAACTTGTAACACAAAGGGTAATGTAACGCCAACAAAACCTAGGATACGCGCTTAATTAAACGGGATTTGGAACAACTTGTGGTCGGGAGTTGGGTGTACAACTTGCCAAGGCACATGCACTATAGGAATAGTGACTTATACGTCTAGGACGTTTGTAGGTGCGAAACCACCCACTTGCTATCTACCTTTTGAGCCAGACGCAGTTTCAGGTGAGTTTCACGGCCCCATTTTAAACTATTTTTACGTTTTCCGGGGGAAAGATATGTTAGGGATAATGTTTGACGGGTTTATTACTTGAGGTGTGACCCCCACTCGGGGTTGAGTCCTCGCCTCTATAATCATTTATTCGGAAATTGAAACCGGAGGAATATTCGAATAGTACTATTGGTGCCTGACAAGGCCCACCCCTAATCGATAGCGTCGATTATGCATTAGGTTATGCCTGGGGTGCAAATATTCTGAACTTAAGTCGTGGGAAACCGAGTAACGACTTGGAGCGGGGCATTTTATTTATATACGTCTTGGTTTGATTATAGTCTCAAGTAGATTTATAGGAATTTGCAACTCCTATATATTGTCATAACATGGTATTCCCAAGTATTCAAGTTTTAGAAACTGAAAACCTGTGAACTCACCAATATATTTATATTGACGAAACTTTTTAAACATATCTTTCAGGTAACTAGACGATGAAGGATCCGGCGAGCTGGGTCGGGGAATCTCCAATGCGACGTCGAACTTTTGCGGGGTTTCACTTTTATTTCCCAAGGCATTTGGGATATATATGAGAAACCTCTATGTTTATTTCAAAAACAATTAACTTTTGTGTAATGTTTGAAACAGATTTGACGTCATAATAAATGACCCATTTTCTTAAATTACTTGTGTTTAGCAATAACCTTGACTTTATGCTTTTGAACCGTCGCGCCACGTGTTTCCGCCTTTGTCGTGGTGTGACAGAACGTGGTATCAGAGCCAAGGTTATAGCGAACTAGAGTATTTTCTTTAAAAACTAGACTATAACCGGATTTGGTTCTAAAGATAAAGTTTTCAAAAGAAAAATAAAGATGTTTTAAAAGTAATTTTCAAGAAGCATTGGGCATGAGGAGATTCCGACCAAGCCAGCCATGGGTATTGTTATGCGTTAACGTGAAAATTAGAAGTTAGGAAGGTTACTATAGAGTACGCCATAACTGTCTAATTTAAATAAATCATATATACATGTACGGTTCTTTTGCCAGGATGTCCGACGCTGGAAGTATAGCGCCCAGTATCGATAGCAGCATCCAGATCATTCCTGCGCCACCGCCTGAGCCAGTAGAGCTGGTAGTACTTGACGCAGAGGACGAAGACGTAGAGATGAACGCCGACGGAGGTTCGGATGACGACTCGGATGAGACGGATCCTAGCGAGGATCCTGATTGGGCACCCGCTGTGGTCGACGCGCCGCTACCCATTGTACCGGCCACACGTTAGCCCCACGCCCCATTCGAGCTATTAGGGATTTTCCCGAGGGCTGTGCCGGACCGTCCCGGCCGATCCCAGCCCATTCGGAGACAGTAGAGTCTCCATTCGACCGACAGGCTCACGTGGAGCACGAGCCAGCACCCTTACCCCACATCCACATCCCTCCAGGCATGAGGCTCATGCCAATCTCTCGCGGGAGGAATGGGTGGATATCCGATGACTCTGACGACGAGTCCGTAGCGTCGGTAGAGCACATGCTGGTACCAGAGATTCCAGCTGTTCCGGAGGAGCCAGTAGCTCCAATGTTAGAGGATGCACCTGCTGATCCCATACCCCCACCAGCACCACTCGAGCCCGTACCACAGGAGGGACCAGCAGCACATATACTCGAGGGTAGCCCCGCTGATAGCTCTGAGCTACGCAGGGCAGGCATGGCAGCTTTTGCCACCGCGAGCCCTCCCACACCCCCTGTAGTGGTGTCCACTCCAGAGTGGGCCACTGTCTCGGAGCCTTTAGTGGCACCACTAGCCGAGCCTATGCCACCACCCACCATTGCCATGACTTTACCCATCCCCACCATTCCCAGCATGACACCTGCACCATACCCTCTAGGTGCAGGGGACCCTTATATGATGCCACCCTACTTTTCCATCAGGCCACCCGGTTTCACTCCGTTACTGCCACACATACCAGTACCAGCCCCCTTCGGGCCCTTCCCATCCACACACCCTGATATACCCGGACCATCCCACCTTCACAGGATGACACCCCCTCTGGACCCGCCCAGACCTCAACCATCACTTTAGAGCAGGATTTTCAGACTCTAGTCAACACGGTGCAGCGCACCGTGAATCAGGTTGAGCAGCAGACGAGATTGATGTGGGCGAGGATGATTGACACTCGTGATGCCTTGGCGCATTACGCAGAGGAGCTCTTGCGCATGGATGCGCAGAGCGGGATTACTGGAGATGCACACTGGGCACATCGACAGTTTTTGTACGAGCGCATCACAGAGATCAGCATGACGATTAGCATGTATGCGCCGCAGTACCAGTATCCACCGCCACCGCCACGGTAGGATGTATCGGGGATGCACAGAAGACACACTACCTTATGTACATATTAGCAGCAGTATGGTAGTACAGCACGGGTTATGACACTCGTCTGCATTTTGCCTAGCCGTACGGGTATTACGGCATATGATATGATGTTTTATTATTTCAAAAGCAATGTATTGTATGAGAAATGTATTCTCCATTTTGTATTATGAACAAGCATTGTACTGATATTATTGAAATTAATGAAAAATCTTATTATTATGGTGAAATATGTTGTTGTCTATGATTATTATTGCTTACTCCATGTGTTGTGGTTTGTATATTTGTGTGGTGATGTTGTGTTGATTTCTATTTATATTTCTGTATGATGTATTGGTATGTTGTGTGATGACATGGTGTTGATTATTGTGTTCATGCTTTGGTTTGTTATTTATGCTTTGTATTGTATAAATGTTTGCCAAATTAACCTTTGATAATTATTATTGAAGAAAAATGGCACCTGCCACCCGAAGCAATAGTGGAGCAGACGGACTGCCCGCAACACCCGCCGAACTCGAGACCATGATATCTGAACGCATAGCCCGCGCGATCGCGGAGCACGAAGCTGCACGCTCCGAAAGATCTCGCGACTTGACTGGGAGTGACCGACAGGAAACTTCCCCACTGGTAAGAAGTTGAAAGTAATTGATAAAGCAATGGGAGAATATCCTAAAACTCCTATCCCGTAATAACATACAACTTTATTAATGCAGAAACGGCCTCGCGAGAGCGTGGCTGCACTTTCAAAGCCTTCCTCGACTGCAAGCCGCTCAATTTTAACGGCACGGAAGGATCAGTTGGTCTGGTCAAATGGTTCGAGAAGACCGAAGCTGTTATTCGCATCAGTGGGTGTACCCCACGTCAGTCGGTTATGTACTCCACCAATTTGTTCTTAGACCAAGCACTGACATGGTGGAATGGTCAAGTGCAGTCTTTGGGTGATGACACTGCTTACTCTCTGTCGTGGACAGAACTGAAGGAACTGATGATTGCTGAGTACCGTCCGGCGAGTGAGGTACAGAAATTGGAAACTGAGTTTTGGAACCTCACTATGGTGGGAGCAGACGTTACTGGATACACGTCTCGATTCCACGATCTTGCCAGATTGGTGCCACGATTGGTTACCCCTGAGAACAACAAAATTGAGCGCTATTTGTTCGGCCTAGCACCGCAAATACGCAGCATGGTCACTGCTTCTAAACCTACGACCATGCGCGCGGCTATTGATCTTGCGCTCAGTCTCACCGAAGATGCCATACGCATGGGTACACTGATCCGCCAAGTTTCCGGATTAAAAATTTCTGAAGCAAGTAGTGTTGAGGCCAAGAACCAGGGATCAAGTTCAGCTGTCGTGACTAATGATCAGGGTAACAAACCGAGGTTTGGGAAAAGAAAGAGAGATGAAGGAAAAAGGGATCGAGCGTCGGGTAGCTCGAACAAGAAGGGAAAGGGTTATGTCGCCACGGGACGTGGTAACGGTAACAAGCAGGGAAACCAGGGGAGAAACAATGGATTAACTTGTGGGAAGTGCCACCGCACCGGGCACAAGACTGAAGAGTGCCGTTCTGGAGCACCAAAGAATGGAGGGGCTAGACCCTGCTTTGCATGCGGGTCATTGGATCATTGGAAGAAAGATTGCCCCAAAGTCAACAATCAGGCCCGCGGCCGGGCATTTGTGATTGGAGCCGGTGACGCACGGCAAGACCCCAATGTGGTCACTGGTACGTTTCCTCTAAATGGTCATTATGCCTCTGTATTATTTGATACCGGTGCTGACTTTAGCTTCGTATCCATTGAGTTTAAAAGACTACTTGGTTTAAAAACTAGCAAACTAGATACACCCTACTCTATAGAACTGGCTAATGGTAAAACTATTGAAACGAGAGAGGTAGCAAGAGATTGTAAGTTAGAACTCTGTGGGCACGAGTTTGGGATTGATCTATTACCGGTTGTATTGGGAAGTTTTGACATCGTTGTCGGCATGGATTGGCTGTCCGCGCACCGTGCCATTGTGGTTTGCAAAGATAAAGTTATTCAAGTTCCCCTCGCAAGCGGTGAAACTCTCTCAATTCAAGGAGAAAGACACGGGACGCCACTAAGGATTATTTCGAGCATGAAGGCTCGTAAGTGTCTGAGAAAAGGGCTTGTCGCATTCTTGGCACACGTAGTGGACAAGAAGGCCGACGAGCGAAAGTTGGAAGACATTCCAGTCGCCAGAGATTTTCCGGATGTATTTCCAGAAGATTTGCCGGGGTTGCCACCACCTCGACAAGTCGAGTTCCGCATCGACCTCGTTCCCGGAGCAGCTCCTGTGGCACGATCGCCATACCGCCTAGCTCCATCAGAGATGCAGGAACTGTCCAGCCAGCTGCAAGAACTATTGGACAAAGGTTTTATAAGACCGAGTTTCTCACCTTGGGGAGCTCCCGTCTTATTTGTGAAGAAGAAGGATGGCACATTTCGCATGTGCATCGACTATCGAGAGCTGAACAAGCTAACCATCAAGAATCGCTATCCTCTCCCCAGGATCGACGATTTATTTGATCAGCTCCAAGGTTCCAGCTATTACTCCAAGATCGATTTGAGGTCAGGATATCACCAGTTGCGTATACAAGAAGAAGATGTACCAAAAACGGCCTTCAGAACCCGGTATGGACACTATGAATTTTTGGTAATGCCGTTCGGCTTGACCAACGCACCAGCGGTTTTCATGGACTTAATGAACCGCGTGTGTAAGCCATACCTGGATAAATTCGTCATTGTTTTCATTGACGATATTTTGATCTATTCACGCACGAAAGAAGACCACGAGAATCACCTTCGGTTAATTCTTGAAGTGTTACGCAAAGAGAAGCTCTATGCTAAATTCTCGAAATGTGACTTTTGGATTCGGGAAGTTCACTTTTTAGGCCACGTGGTAAACGAGAAAGGCATACACGTTGATCCCGCCAAGATCGAGGCAATTAAAAATTGGGAAGCACCTCGAACTCCTACCGAGGTACGACAATTTCTAGGCCTCGCGGGTTATTACAGAAGGTTCATCGAGAACTTTTCAAAGATAGCGCAAGCTTTAACCATG
Organism: Ambrosia x helenae; assembly: GCA_030844895.1. Lineage (NCBI taxonomy): Eukaryota > Viridiplantae > Streptophyta > Magnoliopsida > Asterales > Asteraceae > Ambrosia > Ambrosia x helenae. Next base: position 31,404,548 of record CM061225.1, read on the forward strand.
CTTACCCAAAAGGATAAGAAATTTGAGTGGACGGAAAAGCAAGAGGCAGCATTCCAATTGTTAAAAGACAAGTTATGTGGCGCTCCGATACTGTCACTTCCAGACGGTACGGAAGATTTTGTGGTTTACTGCGATGCCTCGCATCAAGGTTTGGGTTGTGTATTGATGCAGCGAGAAAAAGTAATAGCTTATGCTTCCAGGCAACTGAAAATCCATGAGAAGAACTACACTACACACGATTTGGAATTAGGTGCAGTGGTGTTCGCTCTCAAGATATGGAGGCACTATTTGTACGGAACCAAGTGCACGATTTTCACTGATCACAAGAGTTTGCAACACATCTTTGATCAGAAAGATTTGAATATGCGACAACGGCGATGGGTTGAATTATTAAACGATTACGATTGTGAGATAAAGTACCATCCCGGTAAGGCGAACGTCGTAGCCGATGCCTTGAGTCGCAAGGAACGGGTTAAACCATTGCGTGTTCGAGCTTTGGGATTGACTATCCACACGAATATGACTGAACGAATTCGTGAAGCTCAAGTTAACGCCCTCAAACCCGAGAATGTCAAAGGTGAAAGGTTACGAAAAATGGTTGATTCACTGGAACCGAAAGCAGACCAGACGTTGTATTTCATGAATAGAATATGGGTTCCAGTATATGGTGGATTGCGTGAGCTAGTATTGGCCGAAGCTCACAGTTCTAGATATTCGGTTCACCCGGGTGCAGACAAGATGTTCCATGATCTGAAGGAACTTTATTGGTGGCCGAATTTCAAAAGGGATATAGCGGCCTATGTTGCGCGATGTTTGACTTGCGCAAAGGTCAAGGCTGAGCACCAGAGACCTTCCGGTTTGCTCTAGCAACCGGAAATACCGGAATGGAAATGGGAACGAATCACCATGGATTTCATTACCAAGTTACCTAAGACAACAAGCGGCCATGACATGATCTGGGTAATCGTAGATCGATTGACGAAATCTGCACACTTCCTTCCGATTCGTGAAACGGACAGGTTGGAGAAACTGACCCGTTTGTACATTAAGGAAGTGGTATCTAAACACGGTGTACCTGTATCTATCATCTCCGATCGGGATAGTCGTTTCACTTCCAGGTTTTGGGAAAGTCTAAATGAAGCCCTCGGTACTCGCCTCGACATGAGCACCGCATATCACCCCCAAACGGATGGTCAAAGTGAACGAACCATCCAGACCTTGGAAGATATGTTACGGGCATGCGCGATAGATTTCGGAGGTAATTGGGATACGCACTTGCCATTGGTGGAATTTTCTTATAACAACAGTTATCATACGAGCATTCAAGCCGCGCCGTTTGAAGCTTTATATGGACGCAAGTGCCGATCGCCATTATGTTGGGCGGAAGTTGGAGAAAAGCAACTCACCGGGCCCGAAATTGTTCAAGAGACCACGGATAAGGTCTTTTTGATAAAGGAACGCCTCAAAGCGGCCCGGGACCGCCAGAAAAGCTACGCTGATATGAGGCGAAAGCCTTTAGAGTTTCAAGTCGGAGACAGGGTCCTACTGAAAGTGTCACCTTGGAAAGGTGTCGCGCGCTTTGGGAAGCACGGAAAGTTGAACCCACGATATATTGGACCGTTCAAAGTCTTGTCCAGGGTAGGCACAGTGGCATACAAGCTCGAGTTGCCTCAAGAGCTTAGTGGAATACACGACACGTTTCATGTGTCGAACTTGAAAAAGTGCCTATCCGACGAAACTCTCATTATTCCTGCTGACGAAATCCAGATTGACGACAAGTTACATTTTGTGGAAGAACCAATCGAGGTAACTGATTGGAAGGTCCAAAAACTAAGGCGCAGCAAGATCAGATTGGTCAAAGTGCGCTGGAATGCCAAGCGTGGACCGGAGTTCACGTGGGAAAGGCTGGACCGGATGAAGCAAAAATACCCGCCCTATTCGAGAAGACACCTGTACCGGAGAACTCGAAGTGAATTCCGGGACGGAATTCTCTTAACGGGGGGAGAATGTAACAACCGGCAAAAATAAGGTAATTCCGTACAAATTAATTAATATATGATTAACGTAATTAAATGCAATTATGTGTGATTTAATTATCAAGGCCTTAGGGGATAGCAATTTCCAAATAGTGCATAGGAATGCATACGTTTAATGGTAAAGCATGATTGGATCATGTGCGAATAAGCTATCCGGTATGGACGTTGGCAATTACCCGGTAATAATTAAATAAACAAAACGGATCCCGGACACCCAGGATATAAAATAAAGGGTATTTTCATAAGATATAATGAGTTTTGGAACTCCAAAACCATAAATGAAAACGTCTTGTACAAATCTCCCGGTAACGAATAAAATGCGCGTATCGCACCCGATACGCGTATAACTCATAAATTCACCCGGTAAAGGCCTAAATAACCAATCAACGCTTAAAATAGACTATATTTAAGGGTTATTAAAGGTATATTTAATGTCCGGATAACGCGTGATTAAAACCCGAAAAATACCCGAACGACACCCGAACGACGGGGGATTAAACATAACAAACAATGGGTATTTATTTGAAGTTGTGGACCCCACTTAAACCACATGGGGGCCGGCCTTAGAGGCCTTAATATACCCACATTTTGTGTTTGATAATAATAATCTATAATCTTAGGCAAAGCATGCTTTATGCATAAGACAAACATGTAAGAAAAGGTGTAAGTGAAACATTAGTACAAAAAGCAACTAAACCTTGTCCCCCCTTGCTAATATTTTCGGCCCTATGGCCATAAGAGTCCAAGACCAAAATCCAAGCCATCATTACATTAGTGCATGCATGTATGTGAGGTCTTGTATGTAGGATAATGATGCCTTATAAAGATTAACTAAGATTTGCAAGAAATCACCTACCTATACATGCATACATACGGCTCACTACCCACACACACATTTCATCTTTGCAAAAATCTCCCAAGTACACATATGATCTTCCATAAGATCTCTTGAATATTTTGCATCATTACATGTGATAATTATATAAATAACACATGTTAGAAGATTGGATATCAAAGCAAAACAATCCTCTTTCTTCCTTCTCTTGTGGCCGTGGGTTTCCATACACACACACACATTGTTCTTTCAAGTTTTTACATCTCCAAATCACTTAAAATCATCCATCATCCAAACCCCTTTTGTGTGTTTCAAGAGCTTGGAGCTAAACCACTAGGAAGAACACACTAAACCCCTCTCAAATCCAAGGTTTTTGTCTTCCCTAGCCTTGTGCTAGTAGTAAGCTTCTTAATCTTGTTTTTGATTGTTATTATTCATGTATGTGTTCCTAGTAGCAAGTTGTACATGAAGGGTTTAAAAATGGTTTTGAACATAATCTTTAATAGGTTTTCATGTGTAAAATGGAAGATTAAAGATATGAAAATAAACCATGGATTTGTTGATGATGATGTATTAGTCTTGAAAATATATAAAGTTTACATGTAAGACTAAGTAGGATGATGTTTTGGTTAAGATTATGGAATGAACTTGAATATGTTAAAAGTAACTTTAAATCATCATATTATGATCATTCATGTTATAATATGTGGTAAAACATGTTAGAAGTTCATAAATAAAGAAGATGGAAAATCTAAGTTAGCTTACTTAGATGGATGATATTTTGTTAAAATGGACAAATACATAAAACACACACATAATTAGTCTTCCATATGAAATACAAGACTAACATAAGTGTTTTGATACAAAAATAACTTACCAATAAAAAGTTGAATCTTCAAAGTTTACTATTTTGAGTGAAAAATGTTAACTTTGAAAGTAAGAGTAGAAAAATGCAACTTTTGGAAGTTAAGGGACTAAAGTTGTAACTTTGAAAGTTAGAGGACTAAAATGGACATTTTAGAAACTATTAGTCCAAAAATACAAGTATGGAAAGTTTGGTGTCAAAAATGTAAGTAATAAAGTCTAAGGATGATTTTTGTAAATACTAGTAGAAATACTTGGGTATTTTGTATAAAAGTGTATTTTCGAAAGTTATAAAAATATAAAGGGTTTTAACATAAGGATTTTTATAAAATAGAGATTTTATAAAAATATTAAACAAACTTGGGAAACTTATACAAAAATGAATACTTTTATATAAATGGGAATATAAAAGTATTGGAAACATTTTTGTAGTTAAGTTGACAAGTTGGGTTAAAAATACATAAGTATTTTAACCATCCAAGTAACATGTGAAAATGGGAAGAAATATGGATAATATTTCTATAAAATACATGTTGGGAAAAAAAAAACTTGGAGAAATTAACTAATCGAGTTAAGATATCGAACTAAGACGCGTTAACGAACCGTACCCGGACAAATCATGAGAAAAATGCCATTGCGGCAAGATAAGAAAAATATATATATTTTAAGAAGTAAAATATATATATACATTGGGTGAAAACTAATAAACACTTTCCTAAGTGTTAAGAGAATTATTCGTGGGAGAAACACATTACATAAACAAATAAGACGTTAAAACAAACGTATATACTTAACAAGAAAAATTACACATTTATATATATGTACGCTCGTCTCGGCAAAATTCTAGTATATCTACTTAATGGGAAAGTAGATATGTGGGAAGGAAAGCCGCGACGAGAAGACAAAGATATATATATGTGTATGTCGTATCAACGAGATCCTAGTATATTTATTTGAATGGGAAAATAAATATACGGTATGGTGAGTTGAGTCGGACGTTAAGAATATACAATCGAACGACAAGATCTTAGCATATTTGTTTAAATGGGAAAACAAATGTGTGGCAAAGTGAGTCGGGTCGAGCATTGAAATATATATTCTATCGAGCGATGCGATCTTAAGTATAATTATTTAAATGGGAAAATAATTATATGTTAAGTGAAGTCGAGTCGATGATAATAAGATACAAGTTAAGGAAATATTAACAAGAGTAATATATAACTTGTAACACAAAGGGTAATGTAACGCCAACAAAACCTAGGATACACGCTTAATTAAACGGGATTTGGAACAACTTGTGGTCGGGAGTTGGGTGTACAACTTGCCAAGGCACATGCACTATAGGAATAGTGACTTATACGTCTAGGACGTTTGTAGGTGCGAAACCACCCACTTGCTATCTACCTTTTGAGCCAGACGCAGTTTCAGGTGAGTTTCACGGCCCCATTTTAAACTATTTTTACGTTTTCCGGGGGAAAGATATGTTAGGGATAATGTTTGACGGGTTTATTACTTGAGGTGTGACCGCCACTCGGGGTTGAGTCCTCGCCTCTATAATCATTTATTCAGAAATTGAAACCGGAGGAATATTCGAATAGTACTATTGGTGCCTGACAAGGCCCACCCCTAATCGATAGCGTCGATTATGCATTAGGTTATGCCTGGGGTGCAAATATTCTGAACTTAAGTCGTGGGAAACCGAGTAACGACTTGGAGCGGGGCATTTTATTTATATACGTCTTGGTTTGATTATAGTCTCAAGTAGATTTATAGGAATTTGCAACTCCTATATATTGTCATAACATGGTATTCCCAAGTATTCAAGTTTTAGAAACTGAAAACCTGTGAACTCACCAATATATTTATATTGACGAAACTTTTTAAACATATCTTTCAGGTAACTAGACGATGAAGGATCCGGCGAGCTGGGTCGGGGAATCTCCAATGCGACGTCGAACTTTTGCGGGGTTTCACTTTTATTTCCCAAGGCATTTGGGATATATATGAGAAACCTCTATGTTTATTTCAAAAACAATTAACTTTTGTGTAATGTTTGAAACAGATTTGACGTCATAATAAATGACCCATTTTCTTAAATTACTTGTGTTTAGCAATAACCTTGACTTTATGCTTTTGAACCGTCGCGCCACGTGTTTCCGCCTTTGTCGTGGTGTGACAGGTTGAGACTACATTGGTAACGTTTTCTAGTCTATCTTGAGACAACTTCCTTTTACACATCCCGGGTTTGGGGTGCATGGTTCACGTGGTGAATCTATTTTTACTAATTCATATATATGTCCTTGATGAACTAAACCAAACACATCTTTTAAGTCCTTCAAAATACCGAATCAATTGCCGGTTGGGCAAGCGGGTTAATTAGTTGATAGCGCTATTAGGTCTAACAAACCTCACATCGTGCTGGGAGCACGGATGTGAACTATTAGCTTCAAACATAATCATTGTCGATGGACAATGATGCAAGGCATCTTTATCCCGGTTATGGGAACTTGTTCATTAGTAGTTCGGTATTCGCCGGTTTTAGTTATCATGAGTGGGCTAGCTACCCCTGACATTTGAATTAGCTATTGTTTACAGGGTCTGAGAGACCAACGTTGTACACTTGACTTTTGGGGTTTTGAGAACCTACGTTTTTATTTACGTCGCTTACTTATATTGTGAACTCACCGACTTTATGTTGACACATTTTAGCATGCTTTGCAGGTCCTTAGGTACGGAGCACGTTTTAGGGCATGCATCATTTGTGTCTTGGGTTACGAATATTTATTATTTCGTACTTTTAAACTTTGGTTTTGGGCGCATTGTCTTGCGTAAACTTTTGCAAATGTTTTACTTTGTTTACGCTTCCGCATTACTTTAACTTGCTTGGTTAAACTTTGAAACTTTTTCTTAAAAACGAACTAAATGGTTTGGGCATTTAGAGTCGTTCATGATACTTATGGCTATGGGTCCTGGTTTGTCATGCACCTCGCGGTAAAACTCCGCAGTGGAAATTTGAGGGTGTGACATTGTTGGGCTGTGCAGATGGCGGCGAGGGGAAGGTGATTGTTCAGGCGGGTTTAGGTCGGGTTAGGGTGGTGGATGACGGGTCTTAGTGGTCCGGTTGATGGTGGTTGTTGAAGGAGCTGAGGCGGCGACGGGGTGGTTTCCGGTTGTTTGGAGTTGGGTTTGGTGGAGAACGGGGGTGGTACGAGGCAGATGAGGTGGTGTTCGGTTGGGGTCAGATCCGGGTGGTGGTTGGCCGGAGAAGGTGGTGGTTCGTGGCTGTGATGACAACTTTTGCAGGCGGCCCGAAGGTGGTGACGGGTCTGGGTTCGGGTATGGTGGAGTCCGATCTGTGATAGTCCGTGTCTGGTTTGGGTTCTTGGTGGTGACCGGGTTCGTGGTCTGGGTTTTGGGTTCTGGTCGGGTGGTCCGTTCGTCTCAGCGGTGGCCGTGTTAGAGCCGGGTCGGGTTTGGTTCCGGTTCAGATGGGTCGGCTGCGGATTTCGTAAAGTCCGGTTGGGTCAGACCAGGATCTCTGCTTGCGGGTTGCTCGTCAGTCGGTCGGCTTGGGTCTGGTTCAGATCTGGTTGTGGTTCGGGTCAAATTTTGGCGGTTTTGTTGTTCGGGTCAGATTCCGTATGGGATCGGGTTCGGTGCGGGTCTTGTTCGGGTCAGATCGGGATGGTCAAGCCTCGGTCAACACGCGGTCAAAGCTGGTCAAACTTTGGTTCCGGTCTACACGTAGTTCGAGGTGGCTTCGGGTTACGCGCGTACGAATCGGTATACTTTCATTCGTATTTGTATATTTGTTGTGGATATTATATATATATATATATATAAATACATTGATATTCTTAAAATAGTTTTGACTCGCGAACGAACCGAATAATAATAATAACCGGTAACTATATTAAGTCGGACGATTGGTATTGGATATAAAAGGCGTGACTTATAAAATCGATATCGGACTAAATTGGTTGGACTATAATATATATATTGTTTCGTGTATTTATATAAATATAAATAAGTAGCTTATATATGAAAAGTTGTCGAAACGTATAAAGTCTTGTATTGGATAATGATTTTTGGGAAAATTGTAGGCGACTTGTGTCGCCTGGTTTGGACAAAAACAGAGAAAACTCTGCCCAAATTTTTATAAAATCCACGGCGCGACGAAAATAGAATTTTCGCATATTTTATAAATGAAGTTCCCTAAGTGTCGTGGTAACTGTAGTTGTGCAAAATAGTGACGTTTTGACAAAAGATATGTTTAACAATAATAAGTAAATCCCGGACAATATTTTCAAAACATATATATATAGTTTCGCCGAACGTCAAGTATGACGAGTTTTCGAAAGGTTTTCGGTATCTAAATAATGCGTATTGTTTGGATTTAAAAACATATAAACATTTTACTTGGGAACTATTTTTACAAAAAGCAAAGTTTTGAATAACTTAAATGTTCGGATTTGGAAAAGAAGCGACACTTGTTATGGATCAGTTTTAAATAACTATACTTATATTTTTATCAAAGAGTATTTTCCTAAAATATAATTATAAGACGAGCTACAGCTCGGGATAAGTTATACGTTTCATAATATCGGTCCAACGTGGTGTACACATGAATAGTGACAAGTGCGCAACTTGGGTACTATGTCGTGTGTTAACGCATAAGTAAGATAAGTCACGATCGGTTCGTCGATTTAAAGCATATTAGTACTCGAGTTATTACACACAAGTCTAGATAGTTGGATAAACTATCTTTTAGCCGGATAATAGGCTAGGTTTATATGTGTTAGACTTTAAGGTGTCCTTTGTTGTAATAGGGCACGAGGAAGTCGGTCAAAGCTTCGGGCTTGTTTGCTAGCTTAGCATGGAAATTAAGGTGAGTTCATGACCCCACTTTTTACTGTTTTATAAATGTTTTCGGGGTGGAAGACATGCTTCTTTTATGCAAACATGAGGAATTCCAAACGAACAAGTTTTTGAAAAATGAAATGTGCGCGTGAGTGTCATGGCCCTACTTTTACCGTTTTGCTTACGGGGGAGAAACATGCTACTTTCGTAGTTATTAAAGGTCATGTTATACTATGGGCACTTTATGTTACTATACGGTTTTTATGGAAAGTACCAGGGGGAAACCATGAATATGCTGGAACGCACAACGAGGGAAATGTGGATAGATCTATTGGGCCTCACAAACCCCACTCGACGGCGGTGATGCCGGGCGGGTGCATATTGTCTCAAACTATCGGGTTACCGAGGCATTGGTAGCCCAGTCATCTGGGCTGGTTTCATCATTTGGTTCATGTTTAGTAATGGGTTCCCAGCCGTAGTAGTAAAAACACTTAACGTCTAGCTAACGTTCTTATGACATAGTATTAACGGGAATGATCTTTTTCAGACTTATGGAAGCTCTTTTATAAAAACTTGTGGAATTATTTTTGAAAAACTTATGAACTCACCAGCTTTATGTTGACTTTTTAAGTATGTCTTTCAGGTTTAAACTTTGGAAACGGCACGGTTGGAGTAGTCGACGTCTTGGGATCGGGGATCCTAGAGGGTTAGAATTGGCGTTCGGGAAGTAAGAGTCTTAGATGCAACTTTCCGCTGCGCTGGCAAAGGCACCAAACGTCGCAACCGACGAGGGAAAAGTCGGGGTGTGACAGTTTGGTATCAGAGCCATAGGTTTTAGCGAACTAGGTGTCTGGGTAGATATCTAGGCTTTAACCTGAGTTTGTTTTGAAGTTGGGACCAAAATTTCTAAGACATGATATTTAGCGCAAACGCCTAGGAACTAGAATTCCAACCGTTGCCAAATCAGTTGCATGATTATTAGTGTATCACACTAGCTCAGCGTACATTCCTTCGGCGCAAGGAACATTTATTTTTCTAATGTGAATAGGAAGTCGGTATTTTCTATAATGGTATATAGAAAGGACATTGGCACGTAGTGGTTAGGCATACCTCATTAGTGACTGGCGAGTCATCGCTTTAGATATCAGAGCGGTTATTCACATAGAGTTAGCTGAGTCATTGTTTCTTGGTATGAGGAACAATCTATTTGTTTGTATACTACGTGTATTCATGTAAAGTATATATAATATGTATTGCCAATGGTTGTCGACTCAAGCTTGGACGTATCTACAATGCTCACACGTGTCACGTTGGTTGGACGAGTTGGCAAAGGGATTGTTGTAGCATCTGCGGTCTCGCATCTCGGGTTCAGAGTATGCTATGCCGTCAAGGTCGATTTGGGTCGAAGGCGTCTTGATGAGGCACCTCGTGTTGCCGATGATGCTGGGAAGCTGGAATGCGGACGGGAAGAGCACTGGGAAAGGTGGCGCACACGACAAGCATTATATTATATTATGTTATATATACGTGTTATTATATGAATGTAACAAGTGCTCGTGATATAACTTATGATGGAGGTTAATAGGATGATCTGGTGAGGTAAATTTTCGATAACGCAGACGTCACGTTATTGCGAATTTATAGGCACTTGATAATTCTAAGCACATCTATCGTGAGGGTATCTATACTATTATGTTGTTGTATATATATTTATATATAAATAATGGATAAGGGGTTTTCATTCTTTTGTTGTTACGGACGTGATTGCCGATTCTCCCATGTTCGTGTCATTTGTGACTTTGCTTTTCTTAAACCAGTTTAAGATCTTGATGATCTTGTTTCTTGAGCTTCTAAGGTTCATATTGTAGAACCTAGTTATATCTATAGAGTATGATTTGCATCTCTCTTCTTTTGTATTTGTGGCCTTCAACATTCAATCATAAAGGAATTTAATTTTTGTTATTCCTTATTCTTTTCACCAAATTAGACACGCATTTTGTACACGTGTCGACTCTTATATGTTTGGATTTTTTTAAACCTGTGAAGGTCCATTGTAGGACTTTGCATCAAACAATTGTTTCATTAATGATTTGTTCTCTCATTACGTTGCTCGTAATGTTTGTCTTATAGTCTTGATATATTAGGCCATTGTGGGCAATGAATCCTTTGATACTTCGTCGATGAGTTTCTTTAAAGTCGACATTTCAGTTAAATCAAATTGTTGGAATTTGATACAGCACCTTGCGGTGAATATTCAATCGACTTGGAATAATGAATGATTTTTATTGGCATGTCTCACTTTCATCAACTTGTTTGTCATTGCCTTAAATGCAGACACACCTTGTGGTGTGTAATGAAAAAGTTGGTGCACTAGTTGTTTCGTTGAGGTGCGCCAATAGTGTTTGTTGACAAAGTTATTGTTTACACTTTGCATCCAGTTGGTTCTGAAACTTTATCTTGTGCCATTTGTACCGGCAAATCCGTTTACTAATTTTGTTGTATTACCATTGGTTCTTGGATGATATCCTACCTCAAATTTTGAGGACAAAATTTCTGTAACATGGGGAGGATGTGACACCCGGCAACTTCCGATCTACATTGACGTGATTTTTATGATTAAAAATAAATATTTATTTTAAATATTGTTAATTATTAAGTTTCGGAAGTTTACTGACCGTTTTTACAATCGAAACTGCGACCGATTTAATTAACGCGATTTAAACGCGTGTTCTGAAAACACGCGTCGGACATCGAAAATAATTATATTTATGCTCGGTTTTGTATTTCGAACAAAACCGACTAATTTTTATAATTTCTTTATGGAGCCTAAATAGAAACCGAGACGTTTACGTTTAAAACGGGTTCGATACGCGGTATAAAACCCACCTACCCAAACCCTAGCTATTTAAGCTTGCTACCTCCTCTCTCCTCTTCATTTTTTTTTGGCAGCCGCTACATCTGCCTCTCTCTCTACTCTCTCTCTAAAACTCTCTCTCTACACTCTCTCACGAGCTCTCTCCCTCTCTACCATCTCTCTCACTCTCTCGTCTCCCTCTCTCTCTCTCTGGAACACCTAAGCGGCCGGCCACCACCATTGTTGGTGGTGGCGGCGCTGAAAAGGGGTTGGTGGTTGTCGGGCGGAAAGGGGGCGGGCTGTGATGCTCTGTGGTGGTGTTGTTGGGCTGTGCAGATGGCGGCGAGGGGGAAGGTGATTGTTCAGGCGGGTTTAGGTCGGGTTAGGGTGGTGGATGACGGGTCTTAGTGGTCCGGTTGATGGTGGTTGTTGAAGGACCTGAGGCGGCGACGGGGTGGTTTCCGGTTGTTTGGAGTTGGGTTTGGTGGAGAACGGTGGTGGTACGAGGCAGATGAGGTGGTGTTCGGTTGGGGTCAGATCCGGGTGGTGGTTGGCCGGAGAAGGTGGTGGTTCGTGGCTGTGATGACAGCTTTTGCAGGCGGCCCGAAGGTGGTGACGGGTCTGGGTTCGGGTATGGTGGAGTCCGATCTGTGATAGTCCGTTTCTGGTTTGGGTTCTTGGTGGTGACCGGGTTCGTGGTCTGGGTTTTGGGTTCTGGTCGGGTGGTCCGTTCGTCTCAGCGGTAGCCGTGTTAGAGCCGGGTCGGGTTTGGTTCCGATTCAGATGGGTCGGCTGCGGGTTTCGTCAAGTCCGGTTGGGTCAGACCTGGATCTCTGCTTGCGGGTTGCTCGTCAGTCGGTCGGCTCGGGTCTGGTTCAGATCTGGTTGTGGTTCGGGTCAAAGTTTGGCGGTTTTGTTGTTCGGGTCAGATTCGATATGAGATCAGGTTCGGTGCGGGTCTTGTTCAGGTCAGATCGGGATGGTCAAGCCTCGGTCAACACGCGGTCAAAGCTGGTCAAACTTTGGTTCCGGTCTACACGTAGTTCGAGGTGGCTTCAGGTTACGCGCGTACGAATCGGTATACTTTAATTCGTATTTGTATATTTGTTGTGGATATTATATCTATATATATATATATATAAATACATTGATATTCTTAAAATAGTTTTGACTCGCGAACGAACCGAATAATAATAATAACCGGTAACTATATTAAGTCGGACGATTGGTATTGGATATAAAAGGCGTGACTTATAAAATCGATAGCGGACTAAATTGGTTGGACTATAATATATATATTGTTTCGTGTATTTATATAAATATAAATAAGTAGCTTATATATGAAAAGTTGTCGAAACGTATAAAGTCTTGTATTGGATAATGATTTTTGGGAAAATTGTAGGTGACTTGTGTCGCCTGGTTTGGACAAAAACAGAGGAAACTCTGCCCAATTTTTTATAAAATCCACGGCGCAACGAAAATAGAATTTTCGCATATTTTATAAATGAAGTTCCCTAAGTGTCGTGGTAAGTGTAGTTGTGCAAAATAGTGACGTTTTGACAAAAGATATGTTTAACAATAATAAGTAAATCCTGGACAATATTTTCAAAACATATATATATAGTTTCGCCGAACGTCAAGTATGACGAGTTTTCGAAAGGTTTTCGGTATCTAAATAATGTGTATTGTTTGGATTTAAAAACATATAAACATTTTACTTGGGAACTATTTTTACAAAAAGCAAAGTTTTGAATAACTTAAATGTTCGGATTTGGAAAAGAAGCGACACTTGTTATGGATCAGTTTTAAATAACTATACTTATATTTTTATCAAAGAGTATTTTCCTAAAATATAATTATAAGACGAGCTACGGCTCGGATAAGTTATACGTTTCATAATATCGGTCCAACGTGGTGTACACACGAATAGTGACAAGTGCGCAACTTGGGTACTATGTCGTGTGTTAACGCATAAGTAAGATAAGTCACGATCGGTTCGTCGAGTTAAAGCATATTAGTACTCGAGTTATTACACACAAGTCTAGATAGTTGGATAAACTATCTTTTAGCCGGATAATAGGCTAGGTTTATATGTGTTAGACTTTAAGGTGTCCTTTGTTGTAATAGGGCACGAGGAAGTCGGTCAAAGCTTCGGGCTTGTTTGCTAGCTTAGCATGGAAATTAAGGTGAGTTCATGACCCCACTTTTTACTGTTTTATAAATGTTTTCGGGGTGGAAGACATGCTTCTTTTATGCAAACCTGAGGAATTCCAAACGAACAAGTTTTTGAAAAATGAAATGGGCGCGTGAGTGTCACGGACCTACTTTTACCGTTTTGCTTACGGGGGAGAAACATGCTACTTACGTACTTATTAAAGGTCATGTTATACTATGGGCACTTTATGTTACTATACGGTTTTTACGGAAAGTCCCAGGGGGAAACCATGAATGTGCTGGAACGCACAACGAGGGAAATGTGGATAAATCTATTGGGCCTCACAAACCCCACTCGACGGCGGGGATGCCGGGCGGGTGCATGTTGTCTCTAACTATTGGGTTACCAAGGCATCGGTAGCCCAGTCATCTGGGCTGGTTTCATCATTTGGTTCATGTTTAGTAATGGGTTCCCATCCGTAGTAGTAAAAACACTTAACGTCTAGCTAACGTTCTTATGACATAGTATTAACGGGAATGATATTTTCAGACTTATGGAAGCTCTTTTATAAAAACTTGTGGAATTATTTTTGAAAAACTTATGAACTCACCAGCTTTATGTTGACTTTTTAAGTATGTCTTTCAGGTTTAAACTTTGGAAACGGCACGGTTGGAGTAGTCAACATCTTGGGATCGGGGATCCTAGAGGGTTAGAATTGGCGTTCGGGAAGTAAGAGTCTTAGATGCAACTTTCCGCTGCGCTGGCAAAGGCACCAAACGTCGCAACCGACGAGGGAAAAGTCGGGGTGTGACACACAAAGATAAACCTTTCATATGGGGATCTAGTCAGGAAGAAGCTTTTCAAACTTTGATATGAAAGATTTGCGACGCTCCTATTCTTTCTCTTCCTGATGGTGTGGAAGATTTCGTGGTGTACTGCGGTGCATCCAACCTAGGTCTTGGTTGTGTTCTCATGTAACGAGGCAAGGTCATCGCTCATGCATCGCGACAATTGAAAACGTCTGAGAAAAACTACACCACCTATGATCTTGAACTTGGAGCCGTTGTGTTCGCATTGAAAATTTGGAGACACTACCTTTATGGTACTAAATGTGTGGTTTTCACTGATCACAAAAGTCTTCAACATATTTTCAATCAAAAAGATCTAAATATGCGTCAACGTCGATGGGTTGAATTTCTAAAGGATTATGATTGTGAGATTCGCCATCATCCTGGAAAAGCGAATGTTGTGGCTGACGCTCTTAGTCGCAAGGCGTATACTCAACTTAACTACATTCAGACCCATGACCTCAAACTTCGAATCTATGAAGCCCAACATGTTTCGGTCACTGAAGGCAACATGTACAATGAAATGTCATGTGGAGCTGAAAATCTTTTGGAGACGAAACATGGATTGCTCTATCTCTCCAATCGTCTATGGATTCCTGATCGTGACAATCTTAGAACCTTTATCATGGATGAGGCTCATAAGACTCGTTACTCCATTCACCCTGGTGCTGATAAGATGTATCAGGATCTGCGTCCCATGTATTGGTGGCCTGGTATGAAAAAAGATATAGCTCACTACGTGGCTAAATGCCTTACTTGTGCCAAGGTCAAAGCTGAACATCAACGTCCATCTGGTTTGCTTGTGCAACCAAAGATTCCTGTGTGGAAATGGGAGAACATTTCTATGGACTTCATTACTAAATTACCCCACACTTCACGAGGTCATGATAGTATTTGGGTCATTGTGGATCGCTTAACCAAATCTGCACACTTTTTACCCATTCGTGAGACTTATTCGGCTGAGAAATTGGCTAATCTTTATATTACCGAGATCATTAGTTGTAATGGAACCCCTTTGAGCATCATTTCTGATCGGGACAGCAAGTTCACTTCTCGTTTTTGGCAAACTCTTCATGACGCGTTGGGAACTAAACTAAATCTTAGCACAGCATACCATCCTCAGACAGATGGTCAAACGGAGCGTACTATTCAAACATTAGAAGATATGCTTCGGGCTTGTGTCATAGATTTTGGTGGTAATTGGGATTCAAACTTGCCTTTGGTTGAGTTTTTCGTATAACAATAGCTATCATGCGAGTATCCGTATGGCACCTTTCGAGGCCCTTTATGGCCGCAAATGTCGTTCTCCTGTGTGCTGGAGCGAGGTCGGTGATACTCTAATTACCGGTCCTGAACTTGTCTAGGAAACAACAGACAAGATTGCAATTATTCGTGGATCCTTACTGGCAGCTCAGAGTAGGCAAAAGAGCTACGCTGATCAAAGGCGTAAACCCTTGGAATTTCAAGTTGGTGACATGGTCCTTCTCAAGGTTTCACCTTGGAAAGGCGTGTTTCGATTTGGGAAAAAGGGGAAATTTGCGCCAAGATATGTAGGCCCATTCAAAATCTTGGAAAGGATTGGGAAAGTGGCTTATAAGTTAGATCTTCCGACCGAACTCAGCAGTATTCACCCAACTTTTCATGTGTCAAATTTGAAGAAAAGCTTAGCTGATGAGAATCTTCATGTTCCGCTTGAAGACATCCAGATTGATGAAACGATGCATTTCATCGAGAAACCGGTGGAAATCATGGATCGTGAGGTCAAGACCCTTAAACGTAGTCGTATTCCCATAGTTAAAATTCGTTGGGAATCTAAACGTGGCCCAGAATTTACATGGGAACGTGAGGACCAAATGAAGACGAAGTATCCTTATCTTTTTCTGGAATCCTCCGCTTGAAGTAATTTCGAGACGAAATTTCTGAAAGTAGGGGAAACTGTGACATTCGTAGCCCTTACACTTTGAAACTTTGGCAAGTTTAGTCCTTGTAACTTTACTATGTTTCGCATGTTGGTTCTTATTTTTTTCTTTGAAACTTGATTATTATGAAATCACGTTTTATACTCACGCTTAAGTCCGAAATTCGAAATTTATGCTTGAAACGATATTTCTAAACATATTTAGTTGAAAAATAGGGAGAAATAAATTTAGAGTATAAAAATGGTGATTTTGGTCACAACGCACGATACCGCGCAATCTGCGCGCCTATACTATGAAAATTCGTCTTTTTTACATTGGATAGCACCTAATATTAACTTGGCTTGTATAATAATATACCTGGAGTCAAAAATATTATTTTTGGGTGTGTCGGGTATTTAAAACAGCTAAGGGCTTGTATCGCGTTAACTAGTAATATACCCGCTAATTTACTCCTAATACCCACTAAATAATATATTATAAATGTTACAACTCATACAACCTATATGTATGTGTGTGGCGAGATTTAGGGCTGCCAACACACCTAGAGTTTATCTCATGTAGCCACATAAGTCTATAATGGTGACTCATGTATGATGATGATCATGATTTAAGCAAACTCTTCATCTTCACCACCATAACACACTACAAACTCTTCCACTTCCTCCTCACTCATCCGCCACATCCCTCTCTCTCTTTCTCTATAATATATTTTTCAACTAAAAACCATCAAGAAATCAACCAACATTTTGATCAAAACATCCAAGAGAGCTTAAAGAAATGGAGATTTGAACAAGATTCTTAAGGATTTCCAAAGCTATTTTCTATCTTCTTCTTAAAAAGGTAAAAAACCCCAACTTTGTTCATCTCATTTTAATCTTTTTCATCTCTAACTTGGATGATTCACACAACTAAACTTATAAACATATGGTTTTTATAAAAATTAAAGAGAGATTGAATGGATATGTGTGTGTGCGTGAGTTATACATACATATATGTGTGGTATGTGTGTGCCGTATGTATATATGTATGTATATGTATGTGTGTTTATATTTCAAACCTAAACTCAAAATTCTAATTGCATGTATGATCAACCTCTTGAATAACAAAATTCATGTAATTATACACACAAATTTAAGGAAAATGTCCAAAAACACAAGATTATATATATGTGTATGTATGCCGTGAGGTATATATATGTATAAGAATGAAGATTTTAAAATCTGATTTAGATCAGAAAGTTTAGACCTATAAATGTGTATAAAATGACTCATGTTGAGAAGAAAATGATGGGATTTTGATTTATAAGAAAATGGATAATTTTTGGACCTAAAAATGCCTAAATTATGAGCTTTAATGGGAGATTTTGAAAGAAAATATGAGGTCTGATTGTTCATACTAAAAATCACCTAAAAGTCCAAATAACTTATTTTGACCAAAAACTAAATTTTGGCGAAGTCCGGTACAAAACTATGTAGTAAAAAGGCGAAAAACGGCAAAATTTGTATAAATTTCAAATCTGATTTAGAACAGGTCTTAAAAGTGTATTTTTGAAATAAAAACATGTAATTAAAGGTATGTTTAAAATACTACACGTTTTTACAAGTCACACGAATTGGAATTTTGAGAAATTGCCAAAGTATCGCCTAAAACCGATAAGTTGTGTAACTAGGTGTCTTGCTACCTTAACACCTTAGACCTTAAGACATATCCTTTATTAGTGTTCTTATACGTATAGGTTGAGTTCTTCAGAATTCTTAGTCTTAACTCGTGACAAGTTTATTTGGATTCATCGTGCTTAGCAAAACGGTGAGTATATCTTCCCCCTTTTCATTTTACTTTGGGGCTACTCATGTACTTACTATCAAGTTTCTATTTCATTTTACTAAAATAGCAAATCTTATGTGAGTTGTTTGTGTCATTACGGGTATCTATGACTTGTCAAATCATTAACCGTTGCGGCCTAGCATTTCAATGAATAGATCTATGGTATATACCCTTGTGACTCTGTTGAGAGTCCTTGTCATTGCTATGTATTTCATTACTACTAGCGCATACTATATATATCTTATTTCCTTTCACAGGGTTGATTTGACCCGGATACCAATTACTACTTTTTGCAAACACTATGTTACATATGAATTGCTAAGTTTTACCTTACTACATACATCAAACGGATGTACTCACCAATACATTATATGTGTTGACAAATTATTTTGTACATGTTTCAGGTGACGTTTGATCTTACATGCTTTCACGCTTAGGCTGGACTTAGTGCTTAAATAAAAGACTGAATGTATATTTATCTATGTTTGAGATTTCTATCAAGACTTTTGTATTTCCTTTTGGATAATGAAAGTTTGTTTGCTATTAATATTTATAATCTAGTCCATGTGCTATTGAACAATCGTCACTACGTGACACCTCGATGTTTCCGCCATCGGTTGGGGTGTTACAGAGCAATTGAAGGAAGAAGAGGTTCTCATAGGGGAGCATTGAATTGGGTTAAAAACCATTGGTAAGTAACCCATGCAAGCATTGAATTAGGTGTTTCATTCACAAGGGCGTGTATTAGAAATATGTACTATTATCATTAAAAGTTGTATATGAGGGGCATAAAGGGAAGAAATGAGGTAAAAGTTAGAGATTTGTAAAGAGATCTTTGGACTCCCATCTTAAAATAGAGGTGATTTTACCTTTTTGCCTATTTACAATGTATTATATAGTAGTATAGATATCTTTCAAAGTATCAACTATTCAACTTTTCAATCTATGTTGACCATACAAGGAAATTAAGATTCATTAAACCCAAGCCTTGCCAAATGCCCGTGAACCGCGGTGATCAATCATCCCATGCTGTCTCAGGTCACAACCCTTCTACCATAGCCCCTAAATCGAACACCCATCAAAATATCATTTATTAGCAAATCCCTTCAAACATTGAAATTTCATTGTAAACCATAATCAAAGCGTTGGAATTTCAAACCAAACCAAACTGTTACTAGCATTTAGGCTTATTTGACATTTATAAAAAATAAAATTCCATGAAGTATATACAAATGAGTTTTCAAAAACTGATCAAAACCAAGTTGTCCATAAACATATTTTACAAAAAATAATAATAATAAATAAATAATGCAGTGGTAAAGAAATTTGCATCATGCAAGATTTCAAAAGAGAGCAAGTCCTTACAAGATTATAAGTTGTTCAAAATCCAAATATAACATTTTAAATAAATCAAAATAAATAAATAAATAAAATACAAACAAATTTTTTTTAAAAAAATGATAAAAAGTCAACAATTGTGTTTTTCCTTTTTACACCATGGTTATTACAAAATTAACACTATTAATTTGTTCGCTTCACTTTTCATACTTTCTCTATTATTAATTACTACTACAATTGATCCAAGTTGTAAATTCATATATGTATGCTCTATTTTTGTTATTACCATTCAACATTTCAACCAAGTTGTAAATTTGTAAAAATATATAAAGTTTGTCATAAGTAATTCATATATTTATTATTCTAATGGGCTTAGTTCGATATTAGGCCTATTCATGGTTATTATTATTGGGCTCATATTATTAGCTTATGGGCTGGTGGACTAAAAGTTGTTATGAGTTGTTGCAAGTGTTTGTTCAGACTTTATTGTAGCCGTTGATCAAACCTTGATCGTGTGGTTGTGGTTGTGTACGAGCAGCCGGCCTGGATCCTTCTGGAGTCTCCTATAAATAGAGATATTATTGATTTTTTATTATTATTCACTCATTATTCGTCTCTGTATCTCTCTAGGGTTAGGGTTTCATTGTTTCTCTGTATTATCTGATCTTCTTGAGCTGTAAGGAGATCAGGAAGGTCTTGTGAGGGAGATTACGTCTGTGTAATCTCTGGTCTGATCGATTGTTCGATCGTTTGAGTCTTCTTCGTCTGGTTGTAAGTATTTTGTGTAAACATTCATGATAGTCAACTGATCTAAACCATCAGTTGACATTTATTCTTTAGATGCTCTCTTGATTAAGAGAGATTCAGGGTATTTGGGGGTAATTTTTGGTTTGGGTATAATAAGATTTTGTCACCTACTTCTGTTGTTCTTGGTTGATCTTGAGTTTGTGTAGGCTCATATCTATTGTATTGTGGTTTGGATCATAAAATTTTACATGGTATCAAAGCCTTAGGCTCTCTTATCATAAAGTGTTTGATTATTAAAAAGATTCTGTTATTTTCCGCTGCGTCTTAGTGTTTATGTTTACAGTCTGAGATCTTGAATAATCGATCTCAGATCTGGTATTACTTACTGTTTCACTGTTGTATGTTTATGTTGTTCGATCTGGTTATCCTCTTCATCTGGATATCAGTGGTCAACTATTGTTGGCAAGGACTCTGGAGTTGATTGTTGGATTGGAACTGTTTGCTTCAATTGCTCTCACAACTCTATACCCTAAGTGAAGGTATAGGTTGTGAGGTTGGAGATCCCTAACTTGGGACCCCCTCCTGGTGAGATTGTTCCTGTTTTCCCTTAGTTTTGTCTGTTGTGTCTAGAGTTCTTGGCCGGGTTAGGGTGGACCGACATTAATCTTGATCTGTGTTTGTTGTGTCTTAACTGCTCTCTTGTTTGTTTGTTATTTTGAGTGATTGTTCTTGGTATTGTTTGTCTCTCTCTCTCTCTCTCTCTATATATATATAATAATAATAATAATAATAATAATAATAATAATAAAGGACTCCTGTGTTAAGAGCTGGGTAGGCACCCTTGAGTGATGAACCTACTATCTGTACACTGACACAGCTTCGTCCTATTAGGATTTTGTGTTTGGTTCGTTAATTGTCTCTGGTGTTGTCTCCTATCTGTCTTGCTTGTTTCTCTTGTTGTTTCTTGTTTAGGTTTTCATCATGTCTGGTACTGTTGTTGGTCCTTAGGGTCCATAAGGCCCTCAAGGATCTGGTCCTTCTGATCCTTCTGGACATGTGGGTTCACTGATAAGTAAGTTGGACATCAGTGACCCATTATATCTACACCCTAATGACACTAGTAGTCTGTCTATAATTGGTATAAAACTTAAAGGAACTGACAATTATAATGTGTAGGCTAGTTCTATGAAACTTGCTTTAGAGGCTAAAAATAAATATGGTTTCATAGATGGTTCTTGTGTTAGGTCTAAGGATGATGAGATGTTAGCTAGGCAATGGGACAGATGTAACTCTGTTGTTTTGTCCTGGTTGTTGAATTCTGTTAGTGAAGAGTTATACTTAGGACAAATGTTTTCTAAGTTTGCTAGGGAAGTATGGTCTGATCTTAAAGAGACCTATGATAAGGTTGATGAGTCTGTTGTGTTCAATTTGTACCAAAAAATAAACAGTGTTAAACAAAATGGTAGTACTGTTTCTGAGTACTATCATAAGTTGAACACTATGTGGAAGCAATTAGATGCTATCTTACAGTTGCCTACTTACACCTGTAATGCATCTAAGGACTTCAATGATTTTAGTTCACTTATAAAACTAATGCAGTTCTTGATGGGACTTGATGATATATACCAACTAGTGAGAACCACCTTGTTCACCAGAGAACCATTACCAAGTATTAAAGTATCTTTCTCAATTGTGTCCAGGGAAGAGTTCCATAGAGGTATTGGTGGGTCTTCAAAAGGTCAAAATGTTGCTTTCTTAACCAAAACTAATCAAAGTTTTGAAAATAAAAGGAAGGTTAATAGAGGTCCTAATCCAAACTTGAAATGTACACATTGTAATATGAAAGGGCACACTGTTGACAAGTGTTTTGAGCTGGTTGGATATCCACCAGGGTTCAAGAAGAAACCTGGTGGACAATTCTTGAGAAATAATATGTCTAATAATGTTTCTAGTAGCAATCAGGGATCACCCCTGCTGCTGCTGTGTCTGGTGCTACTATGCCTTTCTCTGCAGAACAGGTGTCCAAGCTATTACATCTGATTAGTGAGAAAGGTGGTTCTGATGCTCAGCACTCTAGTGTAGGAGGTAGGAGTGTTAGTATTAATGGTTTTTCTAGCATATCTTGTTTGTCTAAGTTGGAAAAAAATTCCAAAAATTTTTCTAACTGCTCTAGTTTTGTTAAGAACCTTATAAGTCAAAGTTGGATATCAGATTCTGGTGCTAATCAGCACATGACAAACAATGAAAAGCACATGTTTAATTGTGTTGATGTATCCAACTATGACTTAAAGGTCAAACATCCCAATGGCACTAGTGCTAAGGTTTCTAAAATTGGAGATATTAAATTGGGTAATGGTGTTGTATTGTATGATGTCTTTTTAGTTCCTGACTATTGTGTTAGTCTCATTTCTGTTCATAAGCTTGCTAAAGATAGTAAGTTGTCTGTTCTGTTTGATGAAAATAATTGTTATATCCAGGATTCCAAGTGCAAGAGAATCCTGGTGACTGGTAAACAAAGTGATGGTCTATACTTTGTAGGAGAAAATGTGAGTTCTGCAAATGTTTGTTTTAATAGTTCTTGTGACACTGATATGTGGCACAATAGACTTGGTCACCCCTCTGATCTGGTCTTAGCCATTTTAAAAGGTAGTCTAGGGATTGAAAAAACTAATACTAAACCATGTGAGATATGCCATAAGGCAAAACAAACTAGGTTGCCCTTTCCTTTGAGTGATCATAAAACAAAGGAGTTAGGTGATGTTATTCACCTTAATGTTTGGGGTCCATATAGGGTAACTACTAAGGAAGGGTTTAGGTATTTTCTTACAGTTGTTGATGATTTCTCTAGAACTGTCTGGTGTTTTATGCTTAAAAGTAAAAGTGAAGTGTTTGATAATATTGTTGAATTTTATGAACTTTTGAAAACTCAGTTTAAAAAATGTGTTAAGATTTTCAGAAGTGATAATGGAACTGAGTTTGTAAACACTCAAATGGTTAACTTTTGTAAAAGTAGAGGCATAATTCATCAGACAACTTGTGTGTATACACCACAACAGAATGGTGTGGTGGAGAGAAAACATAGACACCTTTTAAATATGGCTAGGGCTTTATTGTTTCAAAGTGGGTTACCTTTAAGATTCTGGTATGAATGTGTATTAACTGCTACCTATGTGATAAACAGGCTTCCTTCTTCTATTCTGTTAGGAAAGAGTCCTTATGAGGTTGTATATGGGTTCCCCCCACTCCCAGTCACTTAAAGTGTTTTGGGTGTCTTTGTTTTAGTACTGTCTTGAATGAGTCTGATAAAATGTCTAGTTGTGCTGAAAATGTGTTTTAATTGGTTATTCTAGTTTTAAAAAGGGATATAAACTTTGGAATTTAGAATCAAAACAAGTAGAATACTCTAGAGATGTTAGGTTCTATGAAGAAGTTTTTCCTTTTAAGTCAACTGTTGAAATCTTAGAGTCTAATTTTGAACATAAAAATGTAAATCATTTGAATTTTTTTGACAGTTTTGATTCTATAAACACTGAGAATTCTAAAGTGACTGAGGGGTCTAATCTTCCCGATGATGAAGGGGGAAATAGTAAAACTCATGTTGAGTCTTCTAGTCAACAACCAGGGTCACTCCTAGGGCTGACAAAGACTGTGGCTTAGGTCATAAGTCTAACCCAGGTTGTAGTGAACCTGGTATGGTAGACAATGATGAGGACTTAACAAATGATGAGATAGTTCCACCTGAGGGAAGTAGTCTTAGAAAATCTAGTAGAGTGTCTAATTTTCCTAAAAAAAATAATGAGTTTGTTGTTGAAGGGAAAGTTAAGTATGGTGTTGAGAAGGTTGTCAATTATGCCAATTTGTCTTTTGAAAATAAGTGTTTTGTATCTGGTTTGAATAGGTCTGTAGAGCCTTCATCTTATTATGAGGCTGCCAAAGACCCAAAATGGGTTGAGGCAATAAATTTTGAGATGGAAGCTTTACATAAGAACAATACTTGGGAGTTAACTGAGTTACCTCCTGGTAGTAAACCCATAGGCTGTAAGTGGGTGTTTAAAATAAAATATAAGTCAAGTGGTGAAATAGAAAGGTATAAAGCTAGGCTTGTAGCTAAGGGCTATAACCAAAGAAAAGGTTTAGACTTTGGTGAAACATTCTCACCAGTAGTCAAAATGGTGACTATTAGGTGTGTTATAAGCCTAGCTGTTCAAAATGGTTGGAATTTATACCAATTGGACATTAATAATGCCTTTCTGTATGGTACCATTTATGAAGATGTTTATATGACTCCCCCAGAGGATATTATTCTAAGGATGAGACTAAGGTTTGTAAGTTAGTTAAATCCTTATATGGTCTGAAACAAGCACCTAGAAAATGGAATGAAAAATTAACTAATGTGTTAATTGAAGTTGGTTTTGTGCAAATATGTGTGATCATTCCATGTATGTGATGTCTAGAAATGATGTTTTCATAGTATTGTTAGTCTATGTGGATGACATCATTATAACAGGGAACAGTTTGTCTGAAATTGATAATATTGAGAAGTTTTTGAGTAGTAACTTTCTTATTAAAGATTTAGGAAAGTTAAAATACTTCTTAGGTATAGAGGTATTGTATGGTGATAACTCAATCTGTTTGTCACAAAGAAAGTATTGTTTGGAACTCCTTAGTGAGTTTGGTTACTTAGGATGTAAACCAGTTAACAATCCTATTGAACCAAATTATGTGATGAATGTTAAACTTGGTAAAAATGATGAGTTAATTGATAGTGTTAGTGGATATCAGAAATTGATTGGAAAACTGATATACTTGTCTTTAACAAGACCTGATATCAGTTATGTTGTCCAGTGTCTTAGTCAGTTTATGCATAAACCTAGTAAAGGACACCTTCAAACTACTTTAAGATTATTAAGGTATTTGTAGGAGTCTCATGGTAAAGGTATTATGATATCCAAGTCTGCCAGTTTCCAGTTAAATGGATATGTAGATGTAGATTGGGCTAAGTGCCTTATTACCAGGAAGTCTATAACTGGTTATTGTATATTCTTAGGAAACTCATTGGTTTCTTCGAAAAGCAAGAAGCAAAACACAGTCTCTAGGTCTTCAGCAGAAGCTGAATACAGAGCTATGTGTTCTGCCTCTTGTGAGTTGTTGTGGCTTAAAAGCTTATTATCTGAGTTAAAGATTGAAATAAGTTTACCACTTAAGTTATTTTGTGATAGTAAAGCTGCAATATCAATTGCAGCAAATCCTGTGTTTCATGATAGAGTCAAACATTTTGAGATTGATATTCATTTTATGAGGGAAAAAATAGCTGTTGGTTTGATTGAAACTGTTAAGATAAGCTCAGAAAATCAGATTGCTGATGGATTTACCAAAGGATTAAATGTTCAGCAACACAGAAAGTTTTGTGAAAGCCTGAAAATGTTTGATATGTTTAAACATATAAATTAAGGGGGCGTGTAAAAATATATAAAGTTTGTCATAAGTAATTCATATGTTTATTATTCTAATGGGCTTAGTTCGATATTGGGCCTATTCATGGTTATTATAATTGGGCTCATATTATTAGCTTATGGGCTGGTGGACTAAAAGTTGTTATGAGTTGTTGCAAGTGTTTGTTCAGACTTTATTGTAGCCGTTGATCAAAGCTTGATTGTGTGGTTGTGGTTGTGTACGAGCAGCTGGCTTGGATCCTTCTGGAGTCTCCTATAAATAGAGATATTATTGATTTTTTATTATTATTCACTCTTTATTCGTCTCTGTATCTCTCTAGGGTTAGGGTTTCATTGTTTTTCTGTATTATCTGATCTTCTTGAGCTGTAAGGAGATCAGGAAGGTCTTGTGAGGGAGATTACGTCTGTGTAATCTCTGGTCTGATCGATTGTTTAATCGTCTGAGTCTTCTTCGTCTGGTTGTAAGTATTTTGTGTAAACATTCATGATAGTCAACTGATCTAAACCATCAGTTGACATTTATTCTTTAGAACCTCTCTTGATTAAGAGAGATTCAGGGTATTTGGGGTAATTTTTGGTTTGGGTATAATAAGATTTTGTCACCTGTTTTGTCGCCTACTTCTGTTGTTCTTGGTTGATCTTGAGTTTGTGTAGGCTCAGATCTATTGTATTGTGGTTTGGATCATAAAATTTTACAAAATTCATATGTATAATAGAGTAAATTACACTTTTCTTTTTAAAAGAACAAAGTAATGATTAAAATAGCCACTAAATATGGGCTAAAAACGTATTATAGTATCTATTAATTGTACGAAACTTCTATAGTTACAGTGTCGTACAAGCATCGCAACATAGAGTACAACATCTATTGCTTGTCTATGAACCGCCCAAAAAAGGGCCACAAAAACCGCCCAGAAAAGGGGTGCCAACGCCCAAAAAAATGTTATTTAACGCCCAATAAAGTTTTTAAAAGCAATATCCAACAAATGTATGGGCTGGTGGTCATTTGATTATTTACAACCGATACAATATTATTGGTCAATGTAATAGAAGGTTACTGTTAACGTAATTGAAGATTATTGGCTCACATAATTGACAAAAATTGCTAGATAACGGTACGACACTATTGCCAATTGGTGGAAATAACTAGCAAAGACATTTATTGTAGCATAATTTGAACAAATAATAGTTACCTAATATTATCGCTAATAATGTTATTTTTAATATCACCAAACCTATAACGATACGAGCGTCCCCGCAGCAAAGCGCAACATATTTGTGGCCTCAAGGTTGGTCTGGAACTTAATGGGCCGCGAGTATTTTTGTGAAGCCCACGCGAGAATAACAGTTAACTTAATGTTATCTTTACTGTCTACCAAACCCGCAACAAAACAGAGGCTCCCGCAGCAAAGCGCGGGTAACTAAAACACTAGTATACATTATATATATATATATATATATATATGTAGCCCAAGGCCCCAAGCTGAAGAGGCAAATAGCGGCCCAGTTGGCCCGAACGTTTGTGGAGACACGACTATAGGCCCCTAGGGTAAATCTAGTGAAACTATGGTCAGTTGGTCACGGGTCCATTTCTAATGATACATTATACTCATGAATAAATTTTTAATAGGTTACAAAAAAGTAAGTTTTACAACGATTACGATTAACTGTAGTCGTTTTGACCAAATATATGAATCCGTATTTTTTTTGAACGACGTATGAATCCGTATTTAGTAAAACACAAATATATGCAAATGCATATCTTAGCTTATATTTAAATAGCCATGTCTCATTCTAGTTTAATTGGTTGACAGAAAAAAACTAAATAACTGAATATTAGCCGATTTAACTGAAGAAACTGAAACAATAGAAAAGCGATTGGTTAAACCGGTTAAAAAGCGTGCTAAAAGATATATTTTCAAACATGTTTTTCCCTAAGACGTAGAAAAGGTGCACGATTGAAGATCGAGTGGTGCTCCAAGAAGGTTGAAACATGTGGGTTAGCTTTAGGAACATTCAGTCATATAATAACCTAACAATTAGGTATTGTCACCCATGTGTACGTGAATAATCAATGATTAAGAAGGAAGAGTGAAACAATCATTTTGTAAAAACTTATATCTTACAATCAACATATAGTCTAAGATAAGAAAGTTATTATTATGATGTAAAAACGAAGACATTAGTTGTTTAAAACTTATACTTTAAATTTTAGAGCAAAATAGGGTTACATATTTTATAGATGCGAACCATGGTTTGGATTAAAAATACAAGGAGCCAATTACCGACCGCAAATTACACCATTATATATATATAACTAGTATGAATGCTCGCGCGTTGCGGCGGGTACATCTGTTTTGACCTTCGTGCATCGTGTTTGTTGGTTATTCGTTATGATTGTTAAAAGAATATATTTTGAATTCTAATTCATTGCTAAAGATATGTTACAAGTCCAAAACACTTGTTAACGTATTACATTCTAAGTGTTATGTTTATAATGGGCTCAGCTAATGGTTGCTTAAGTCTTGCAGGAGTGGGCTCATGAGCTTAGTATTGGGCTTATGATAAGTTGTTGAGTATAAAGCCCAGCCCATCAGGTTGTTATGAATCAACGGTCGAGATCAGCTGGGATTGTGTGCACAATAATCTTGTGGTTGAGAGCTGGGACTATATAAGAGAGTTATCCCTCTCTCACTTGTTAGATTATTCATTCGTTCATATTTTTTCTTTGTTTCTTTCTCACAGAGTCTAGGGTTTGTGCTCTGTTGTCTTGTATCGTCTTATCTAGTCTTTGTAAGTGTTTGTATTATTGTTTCAGTTCATTCATCATCAACAACTGGTCTAAATAACCAGTAGTTGTTGATAGACTTTGTATCTTCTTATTAAGATCTTAACGATTGTTAAGATCTAGGGTTTGGTTGGGTGTTTTCTTGGTTTGGGTAACTAATAAAGTTTTGGTCACCGTTTTGTCGCTTCTCTTGTGTTTGTGTATGGTTTGTTATGAGTTTTGTTGTTTGAGAGAGATTTAGAGAGTTAAAGTTGTTGTATCATATATTTTCTACATGGTATCAGAGCTTTATAGCTCTTGATTCTGTGGTGTCTTGAGTCTTCCGCTGTTTGTTTGTTATCGTGTCTTTTGTTCACAGATCTAAGTTGTTCTGGTTTAGATCTGAATGTCGGGTAAAAGGTTTTGATCTTCTTGATAGATCTTGACCTGTTGTTGTGTTAATAGATCCTATCTCTCTAGATCTAGTTTATTACTGTGTCTTCTTTGTCTTGTCTGTATAGATCTGGAGTACAGATCAACTATTGTTGGTTTTATCTCTGGATTGTGTTGATTGCTATTGGATTGGAGCTGTTCGTGCTTGGAGTGGAATAATTTTTTGCTTCAATTGCACTCACAATACTGTACCATAAGTGAAGGTACAGATTGTGAGTATAGGAGAACCCTAACTTGGGTCCCCCTCTCGGTGAGATCTTTCCTTTATCTTGTTATTTTTTGATTGTTGTGTCTAGGCGTCTTGACCGGGTTAGGGTGGACCGGTATTTGTTTGTTGTCTGGTCTTGTGTCTGTCTTATTAGTATAAGTAGTATATTAGCTCTAAAGAGCTCCTGTGTTAAGATCTGCGTGGGCACCTTTGAGTGATGAACCCATGATCTGAATCACTGGCACAGCTTCGCTCTCTAGGGTTATTGGTCTGTGTTGAGTTAGTTATCTGCTAACTTGTGTTTGTATTCTTGTGTGATTGTCTATTTGTTTGCTTGATATCTTCTGTGTGTTTGATTGTCTGTTATCATGGGTGATGAACAAGGTAGAAATTCAGGGGGAGGAGGAGTTCCTAACCCTGGAAATGATGCCTTGGCTGTTGGAACCCTTGTTAGTAAATTGGATATTAGTGATCCATTGTTTCTTCATCCGAGTGATACATCTAGTCTATCTGTTATTAATATTAAACTAAAAGGAACTGAGAATTACTCTGTGTGGGCTAACTCTATGAAACTTGCATTACAAGCTAAGAATAAAATGGGATTCATAGATGGATCATGTGTTAGGTTTGTTGATGATGATGTGTTGTTTAATGAATGTAACATTTCACATTTATTAATTATACGTTACGGAGTAAAACGACAAGTTTTATTATTTTTGGTGATATTTTGAGCCTAATGCGATGATTACTATTCATATATATATATATATATATATATATATATAATAATAATTATAATGTTAAAGAAATAATTTCAGATTTTATATATATAAATATATACATTTAGTCTTATACTACAACCCAAATAAAACCCAACACCTCTAAACCCAAAATACCCTCTTTATATTCCAGCAACAGCCCAAGCCCCCCTTCCTTTTTCCCTTAGAAATTCCGGAGCCCAGTGTCCTCAGCCCACAAACCCGGCCCAACAGCTTTGGTCCGGCCCACTAACCCCCTTCACTGATTTTAAAAGGAAAAAAAACAATAAAAATGGTTGCCTCAGCCGGGTTTCGAACCGGAGCCAACCACATAGCACACACACGCACCAACCAGCTTAGCCATGATGATCTTTTGTTTTATTTCTAGTCCGTCTTGTATAAGAGCCCACGTAAATTATCCCCTTCTTTCCTTTTCTGTTCGCTGCAACCAGTCACGCGAACCCATTTGGTCAACCATCCTTATCTTCCTTAATTGACGCACATAATCTCAATTTTTGGAACAATTCGGGTTGATTGGTGACCGACACACTCAAACCTTTAATTCTGCAATTATAATCGTTCCATATATTCCATAATTTAGCCATCAATCGCGTGTTGACTATTCCTAGTCAAACAATTAAAAAAAACTTCCAATTATACGATGGAATCTGTGATTGTATAAATTGAGCATAGGATTTCGTTTAGTAACAACCAATAGACATAACCTCACAATCACATTTCACTCTCGCTCGCTCTCTCTTGCTATTTCACGATTCGTTGACTTTTGTTTGACTCGTCGTTCTACATCAAAACCAAATTGTAAGTCCAAATTTGTTGTACGGTTTTGTTAATCGGCCATTAACAAGCAGTAGCCCTATCATTGTAGAGGCTATTGGATGTTAATTTATCGTATTAGAAAAACTAGGGTTCTTATGTTTTGATTTGGGGAAGAACACGAATAACTGATGTATTTATTTTATTTAAACAGGAACCAAACACAACCACTGGTCTAGACCAAGTGGTTGTGTCTGGTGTATTCATTCTAAGCCACCCAGGTTCGAGTCCCGGCAATGGCGTTTTGTTTTTCCTTTTTCATTTTTAAAACAAACAAACCTCATTTATTTATATATATTACATATAATCTTATAAATTCGTTTTTAATTATCAAAATCCTTTTATAAATTCTAAAAAAATTATTTTTAACAAATCTGATGTAAAAGTTTTACTTACAATTTTTAGTTTTCAAAAATTTATGTATTTAATATATTTAATAATTAAATCAATTTTATTCTATTATATTTATAAAATTCCATTAAAATATCAAAACCATTTTATAAATTTCCACAAAAATTATGCTGAGTTTATATAATGACAAACTTTTCTGAAATGATTTTTAATTTTGAAAAATCATTTATTTAATATTTTTAATCAATTTTTGTTAGTTTTAATCATAATTAAATCATAATAAATTCAATTTTTTAAATTTTTGCACCAAAAATTTATACAAATTATTTCTGAATATTTAGAACAGAAATATAAATTTTAAACTAATAATTCTTTAATTTTAGTATTTTTAAATATTAAAGTTAAATTTCGACAATTTGTTATAAATAGATTTAATAATCTATTCTAAAGAAAATAATTTTATAAAAATTATTTTTATACTTTAAATACATTATTGTGACCATCTTAAATTTAAATTTCATAAAAAGATTTTTGGTTATTTATTTACTAATATTTTCTCAATTATCAAACATTTTTTATATTAATCAAACAAGCATTTATCCCCAAATTCGAAGCCCTAGAACGTTTACATTTGTAGACTTGATAGACTTAGACATATTTATTACCTTATTATAGGGTGATACTTGATACATTTAGGCAACACTATTATTCATTTTTTAACAGATACAACATTTTGCTAAGGGTGAGTTTTACATAGCCCCTTTTCTATTTATCACCATTTTTGGGGTGAAACATGTTACAACAATATTTATGCAATTCAAACATCAATGGGTCTATGTGTATTTCTATGTTGCATTATGTCTTGAACATGACTAGGGTAAGCACAATTCTAGCATAAACATTCATCAGCCAAACGGTATACATTGATAGATCTATTGGACTGACAATCCCACCCGGATACGTGCCTCCTACAAAGGTTACGTGGGTGTTTGTTACTGCAATATAAACGAGTGAACCATGAGCGTATGGGATGTACCACAATTACAACAGTCACAAGGTTGATTATGCACTCGATTTACTTCTAGTATGTTTTCGCATATGGACTAGATTGCCATGACACATGAATTGCACAACAATTTTATTCTATTATCAAAACCTATGTAATTCTCACCAACTTTTGTTGATCCAAAACATTTTCAACTTAACATGTTTCAGGTTCTACTTGCTTGAAGATTTGCTTGAAGATATGTGTATAGTTTTATTCAATTTGATGTACGAATTCTTGTAGAACAATTGTATGTAAATTATTTAAATCATTTAATGAAATTTATTATTCACCATGAGCTACTGAACGATCATCACTACGTGACATCCCAATGTTTCCGCCATCGGTTGGGGTGTTACAATGAACACACATGTTCTGTCCAGGATTCCAACTCAAAGAGAGTCCTGGTGACTGGTAGACAACAAGATGGATTGTATTTTGTAGGAGACAATGTGAGTTTGAGTCATGTTTGTTTTAGTAGTGTTAATGAACATAATCTTTGGCATAGTAGGCTAGGACATCCTTCTAGTCAAGTTCTTGCTGTGTTAAAAGAGACAATTAGTATTGGTCATTCAGATTCACAACCTTGTGAAGTTTGTCATAAGGCTAAGCAGGTCAGAGTACCTTTCCCAATTAGTGATCATAAGACCAAGTCTGTTGGTGATCTCATACATCTTGATGTGTGGGGGCCTTACAGGATCACTAGTAGGGAAGGATACAAATATTTCTTAACTGTTGTTGATGATTATTCTAGATCTGTCTGGGTTTACTTGTTAAAAGGAAAAAGTGAAGTATTTGAGAATATTGTTAATTTTTGTGAGATGGTCAAAACTAAGTTTTCAAAAAATGTTAAAATTCTGAGAAGTGATAATGGTTCTGAGTTTATTAATAAGCAAATGACTGAGTTTTGCAATAAGAAGGGTATATTACATCAAACTTCCTGTGTTTACACTCCCCAACAGAATGGGATTGTGGAGAGGAAACACAGGCATCTCTTAAACACAGCAAGGGTCTTACTGTTTCAAAGTAGTGTTCCCCTTAGATTTTGGTCTGATTGTGTTCTTACAGCTGCATATCTTATTAACAGGATTCCTTCTTCTGTGTTAAATGGTAAGAGTCCGTACGAGTTAATACATGGGTTCCCCCCCCCCCCCCCACACTTAGTCACTTAAGAAACTTCGGTTGTCTATGTTTTGAAACTGTGTTTAATGAACCTGATAAACTGTGTAGTAGAGCTAATAAATGTGTTTTGTTAGGATATTCTTTTCTTAAAAAAGGTTATAAAATTTTGAGTCTTGAAACAAAACAGATTGTGTTTTCTAGAGATGTGAAGTTTTATGAAAAGATTTATCCATTTAAAACTGAGTATAAAGAAACTGGTTTTAAAAATTTACATCATCTAAATTTTTTTGATTGTTTTGAAAATGAAGTTTCTGTGAGTGACTATAACAATAAGGATGGCATGAGTCTTCCCGATGATGAAGGGGGAACAAGTAGAGCTCATGACTCCTCACCTGGGGGACAGTTAGATGACTCTCCCAGGGCTGCCAGTGAGGTAGATCATTCTCGTGATCGGCCACCTGGTAGTACAGTAGGTAGGGGACTAACTGCTCAGAAACAGAGGAGTCAAATGAAGAGACTACGACTCCTGAGGGAAATAGGGTTAGTGGTATTAGACATACTAGTAGAGAGTCAGTTTTGCCAAAAAGATATAGTGATTATATCATTGAAGGCAAAGTTAAGTATGGTATTGAAAGGAGTGTTAATTACTCTAATTTGTCTGCTGAGAATCTTTGTTTTGTGTCCAATGTGAATAAGGTTTTTGAACCTGCATCTTACTATGAAGCTTCAAAACATCCTAAGTGGGTTGAAGCCATGAATAGTGAGATGGAGGCCTTATATAGGAATAATACTTGGGTTGTAACAGACTTACCTCCTAATAGGAAGGCTATTGGGTGTAAGTGGGTGTACAAGATCAAGTATAAGTCAAATGGAGAGATTGAGAGGTATAAAGCTAGGTTGGTTGCAAAGGGGTACAACCAAAGAGAGGGAATAGATTTTGGAGAAACATTTTCACCTGTTGTGAAAATGGTGACTGTTAGGTGCATAATTAGTTTGGCTGTTCAGAATGGTTGGTCTCTTTTCTAATTAGACATTAACAATGCATTCTTGTATGGCTTAATTACTGAAGATGTATATATGACCCTACCTGAGGGTTATGCATCAGGTAATGAGTCAAAAGTTTGCAAGTTAGTCAAGTCCCTTTATGGATTGAAGCAAGCTCCTCGGAAATGGAATGAAAAGCTTGTGGATGTTCTTGTTAACATTGGTTTTGTACAAAGTGTTTGTGATTATTCAATGTTTATTAAATCACAAGAAGGTGTCTTTATTGTGCTTTTAGTCTATGTTGATGATATAGTTATCACTGGAAACAGTGAATTAGAAATAAATAAAGTTAAAGAGTTTTTAAAAGAAAGTTTCCAAATAAAAGATTTGGGAAAATTGAAATACTTTCTTGGTATTGAGGTGCTATATTCTAATAACAATATATGTTTAAACCAAAGAAAGTATTGTTTAGACTTGTTGAGTGAATTTGGATATTTAGGATGTAAACCGGTCAATGTTCCAATAGAACAAAACTATATTCTATCAATGAAAAACAGTAAGTCTGAGAAATTTTTGGAAGACATTACTGGTTTTCAAAAGTTGATAGGAAAGTTAATTTATCTCTCTTTAACAAGACCGGATATTAGTTATACAGTCCAATTTCTGAGTCAGTTTATGCATAAACCGACTGAGGCTGTTTTAAGAATAGCTTTGAGACTTCTAAGATATCTAAAGAAGTCTCCAGGAAAGGGGTTGTTATTCAAAAAGTCTGAGGACTTTGGTCTATCTGCATATTCTGATGCAGATTGGGCCAAATGCTTGGTTACTCGGAAATCGGTCACTGGATTTTGTGTTTTCATGGGTTCAAACTTAGTTTCTTGGAAAAGCAAGAAACAAGAGATGATTTCCAGGTCGACTGCTGAAGCCGAGTATAGAGGTTTATGTTCCATAACGTGTGAGTTAGTCTGGTTGTCAAATTTATTGTCTGAGTTAGGTATTAAAGTTGACTTGCCTTTAAAATTGTATTGTGATAGTAAGTCGGCTATTTCTATTGCCGAAAATCCGGTGTTTCATGAGAGAGTAAAGCATTTTGAACTTGATTTACATTTTTTAAGAGAAAAGGTGAGTAATGGATTTGTTCAAATCTTGAAAGGTTGTTCTACTCAGCAAATAGCTGATATTTTTACAAAAGGCTTATATGGTAATCAACATGAGGTGTTGTGTGAAAAATTGAGCTTAACGGATTTATTTAGCAATTGAATTAAGGGGGGATGTTAAAAGAATATATATTTGAATTCTAATTCATTGCTAAAGATATGTTACAAGTCCAAAACACTTGTTAACGTATTACATTCTAAGTGTTATGTTTATAATGGGCTCAGCTAACGGTTGCTTAAGTCTTGCAGGAGTGGGCTCATGAGCTTAGTATTGGGCTTATGATAAGTTGTTGAGTATAAAGCCCAGCCCATCAAGTTGTTATGAATCAACGGTCGAGATCAGCTGGGATTGTGTGCACAATAATCTTGTGGTTGAGAGCTGGGACTATATAAGAGAGTTATCTCTCTCTCTCTCACTCGTTAGATTATTCATTCGTTCATATTTTTTCTTTGTTCCTCTCTCACAGAGTCTAGGGTTTGTGCTCTGTTGTCTTGTATCGTCTTATCTAGTCTTTGTAAGTGTTTGTATTATTGTTTCAGTTCATTCATCATCAACAACTGGTCTAAATAACCAGTAGTTGTTGATAGACTTTGTATCTTCTTATTAAGATCTTAACGATTGTTAAGATCTAGGGTTTGGTTGGGTGTTTTCTTGGTTTGGGTAACTAATAAAGTTTTGGTCACCGTTTTGTCGCTTCTCTTGTGTTTGTGTATGGTTTGTTATGAGTTTTGTTGTTTGAGAGAGATTTAGAGAGTTAAAGTTGTTGTATCGGATATTTTCTACAATGATGAAGTAGAAAACAACGATGTGTAAAATATATGTTATTAAAAACTGAAACTCATAAGTATATCTTTTGAATATTTTAAATATGTACATCACAATAGGCCATACTATTCCTTGCAACACCCTTATATTGGCCCACGTTCTTTGGTGGGACCCTTTTATGTATCTCAAAGGCAGATAAGTATGCCATCGTAGAGCGGTGCTTAACGTAGTGAAGTGGCGTTGTATCTCTTAATGACCATAAGATTGTAGTGGAAGTGATGTAATTACTAAAATGCAGTTTGTAGTGTGCAACATATTTCTATTATTTTAGGGCAACCGCGAGATACAGCGGAGTCAATGTTTTTCATAGATACTCTCGTTTTATATTAGTTTGACAAGCGCCGTAACAAATATATTAGACCAAACAAATTAGTAATCAATATAGTTAAAACTACCAAATCAACTAATAAGAACTTGTCTTCGTTTGGATATGTAAGCAATTGGTGACTTCGTGAGATCAAAAACTTAAATTATATTCCTAGAAGCTTATAGTAGCAGAGAAAAAAAAACCATCAAGGAAGATGATGACGTTGCTCATGAAGTATCTCTACCATATTTGTTTGTATAAACGTCAAGCCTGCATATATCGCTCACTTTAATGGGTTGAAACGTGTCTTGGGTTGGGTGTGTTGGCAAACTTCAAGCCTACATATTCATTTGTGTGCAGAAGTATCACATCATACCATCCTGCAACCACATAAATTTTAAAAGA
The DNA here is from genome assembly GCA_030844895.1 of Ambrosia x helenae. Classification (NCBI taxonomy): domain Eukaryota; kingdom Viridiplantae; phylum Streptophyta; class Magnoliopsida; order Asterales; family Asteraceae; genus Ambrosia; species Ambrosia x helenae. Next base: position 31,441,498 of record CM061225.1, read on the forward strand.
ATATATAAATACATAATATATGATGTAATTTATTTACTATAAACATTGAAAGATATTTAAGTTATGTATGTGAAGAGTCATCACATTATTTATATACCAAATACATGACCACTATTTATAGGACTATAACATTTGTAGATGCGTTTTGCGACTAGTGATTGGATGTTAACATATGTTAGAGTGCTGATGGATAGAAGGTGTATTCTGATTGGTTGAAGGAAAGCAGAAGTGGGCGAAGGTAGATTTATCTGGGCGAAGGTGCAAGGGAGCTTGACTGAAGTTGTAGATTCGTACCTTATACTGGGTGAATGTGGAACTCTTCCACATTCGACCACAGCATATGGGCGAATGTGCAGCATCTATAAATAGAAATTGTGTTTTTGTAATGTATGGAGAGTTATTAGTTGTGTGTGTTTTGAGGTCAGGTTCCAGGTTAGATTGAAAGTGTCTGTTATTGATCTAGATTAACCGAATTGTGATTGTAATCAAGTTTATGCAAAAGTTAATCTATGAAAACCTTTGAAAATGATATTGATTGTGTTTTGATTTGAGTTTTTTATCAGTTTGTTCAAAGCTAGGGTTTCCGCACCTGGTTTTGTAACTTGTATGATCAATTAATCCTGTTTTAGTCAAAATCTTTCGCTCACAAAGTGGTACCAGAGCTATACGGATCATACAACAACAAATTTGATAAACTCAGAGCTGATTTGGACCTAATTTTGATCAAAATACATCTGTTTTTGAATGAAAATGGTTTTTGAGTGTTTTTGATTGATTTGAAGTTGATTTTGTGGTTAAAATTCAAAATTCCAAGAATTAAAGCTGTTCCAAATCAATTCCGAATCAAAACCTGATTAAGATCATTCAAATCCACAAACTTTTGAAAATCAGAGATCAAAATAACCGTTTTTCAAAGTGTAACCGTTTTTCAAACCTGAAATGGGCGAACCTGGAACCTAAGTGGTCGAACCTGACACTGTAGTGGGCGAACCTGAAAATTTTTGGGCGAACGTGAGTGAATTTTGGTCGAACCTAGAGCTTTTCTGGGCGAACCTGGAATTTAGTGTTTGAAGTTTCCACATTCGGGCTTATTTTTCCACATTCGATTCGTCGGGCGGGCGAACGTGGAATAGAAGTGGTCGAACGTAGACATTTTTGGGCGAACATGGAACTTGAGTTTTGATATTCTACATTCTGGTGTTTATTCTACATTCGGCTGATACTTTTGGACGAACGTGGAATCAAAAGGGGCGAAAGTAGAATTACCAGGGGCGAACGTAGAATTTAGTGCCTAAAAAAATTTCGACCTGATTTTAGAAAATTTTTGAGATATTTTTGTTGGAAAAATGATTAATTACATGGCCGTATGTAGAACGGATGAGGAGATCAAAGCTCTAGTAGAAGCTGAAAGAAAGCGACAACAATTACAGAGACAAAATTCTCAAGTTGACAACATTTGGGGATTTCCAATGACACCGAAACCAACTGATGAAATGGTACATGTTAACAAATGTGTTAACAGAGAAGGTGTTCATAGGAATGTTGTATGTTTAGTCAAACAAATGAGACATGATGATTCCAGTGAATTGTCAAAGAGTGATTTGAGTTCTGATACGAGTTCAGAACAAAGTAATTCAGAACAGAGTGATATTTCAAATGGTGATGCAAAATCTGATAATGGTAATAAATCAGATGATGAGGTAAGTGCTAGTTGTTTTAAATGTGTTAAGTTGAATTGTGAATTGATGACACTTATTGAGGACAAACAGAAACTAGCAAATGAACTAGAAAATTGTAAAAACCAAATTAAAGTTTTTGAAAAGAATGAAAAAGATTTGTTAAATAAAATTGAATCTTTAAAGAAAGAAATGTTAGAAATGAATAAAAGTGTTTTAAAGAATACTTCCACATCAGAGTTGGAAATCACAACACCTTGCGTTGTTAATTCTGATTCTGAAGTGAAACAAATGTTTGAACAGAAAACTGAAAATGTTGAAACAACTTCAGAATCTGAATCTGAAGAAAAACCCATATTCAGTTTTCCTGAAGGAGTTGAAGGATCCTACATGTTGGAAGGACATGACAAATTGATTTTCAACAAAGATTTTCTAATTGAGAATATCGAACAATCTCTACTTAAATGTATTTTTGTTGATAATATTGATTTGTTAAATCAATTTAGAAATCAATTTGATCATCTTCATTTTGAACTCAGTCCTAACCAACATGAGAATAAAGAGGATCAAAAGAAAAATGTTGAAAATAAGAATGGTCCTAAAGTAAAGGGACCAAAACCAAACAAATCGAAAGGAAATGATCAGATAAAAAATTCTTATCAAAAGAATTCAAGAAATTTTTCATCTAGATCATATGACTATTATGATTATTCATATAACTCTCAATTTGATGGTTATTGGGGAAACAACTCACCACAGTATTCTCATGGTTATGTTGAACGGAGAAGCTGTTTTGAATGTGGTGAAGTTGGTCGTATTGCAGCTCATTGTCCCTATTGGTATTGGGATGACGGGTATGCATGTGATTTTGAAGAGTATAGGTCTTGTTATAACTACGGAGAGTGTGGGCATTTAGTTGCTTACTGTCCGTATGTTAAACAGAAAAAGACCGAAGTGAAATTTTCTAGAAATTCAGGCAATGTCAGAAAGCCTGTATCCCCAAAACCAATCAAGAAGCAAAAGGGGAAACAGGTTGTGTATGACAATCGTAACAAAATTGCCTTGAATAAAAATGGAGATTGTGGACGGGTTGCTGAGGTAAGGGGGAGTTCGAAGGCTAAGCCTAAGAATAACTCTAAACCTGGGTCTTCATCAGTTAAGTCTGAGAAGATTCCAAACAAAGTTCAGAAGCAGGTTTCAAATAAGAAATCTGAAAAGTCAAAAATCAAAACAATTTCAACAAAATCTAAAATAAACTTTGAACGTGTTTGGAAACCCAAAGCACTTTCTAAATCAATAGCAATTTCTACTTCAAATCAATCCATTGAAAAATCAATTGATTTTTCAAAAGGAGAATGGATTGATGTTTCGAGGATTGATGACCTTGGACGACCCATCATTGTGAAGGGATGGGTGCCTCTCTCATGCTAATTGTTTAATAAGTGTGCAGATTGTTCCAGACAGACCTATTAGCTATTCTTTGATAGTTGATAGTGGAGCATCTGTATACACATTATTTATTGGAGAGGTGAAGGTCAAGGAAGGGTTATTGAAGAAGGAAAACATGATTTCAACAGAGAGGAGAGTGTTTGTAGTCTGTCTCCAACCTGTGAAGTCAGAAAAAGTTGCAATTTCATGCAATTGCTTTCAGGTTTTGGATTTCTACAACAGATGCGACAAAACGACTCTCTTATCTTTGTTAATGGTTTTACTAGTTGAAAGAACAAAGTGAGTCAAGTAATCTGAGTGGAAAATGGTTTTTGAAACTCAATGAGTAAACCGCATCGGATATCATTTTATTTTGTTTTTCTTCAAAAAGTTTAAAAATCCAAAAATATGCTTATTTTTAGATTTTTAGGGGGAGAAAAATTTCAGAAAAATCAAAATAAAAATTAAAAAAACAAAAATGAGTTTTCCCGGAGAAAAAGAGGAGATGATAGTACATTAGTGAACTGTCAGATTACTCTGAAAACAAAATGTATTGATAAACATTGAGTAGCCACTACAATTATATATTGGTAGGCTTGAAATCAAAGTTTAAAGTTCAGCATGGTGATATAAACCTAAAAAAAACATTAACTGATAATCATGTGGATCAACGTCTCATTGACATATGGTCTTAGTACCGAAATTTCGTTTGATAGATTGCCAAAATCGGAGGTTTCGGGTCGTTATATTGAAAGTTATCTGGGGATAGCCTAACTGATCTTCTGTCGTATTGATTTACGGACCTAGATCAGTTAGGGTATCTTAATAAAAGATCTTTAATGACAAAACCATAAGTTACCGAATGAGGAACTTAACATGTGTGATGATAATCAAAGATTATCTAATACATCATATCAGTACTATGATGAAAATCATGTATGATATTAGTCCTCACCCTGGTTGAGTGCATAAGTCGCTTTGAAGCATTAATTTGCTGACCTGTCACCGTTGTGCCTCATACCTTGTAACTAACAGATAACTACAATATAATCACACGTTACGATGAAACTTTGTGCAATTCTTGATACGGGAATGTGTCACGTGTGCAGGGATCATAGATTTTTCAGTATCTAATATTACCATAATGTATCTGAAGTGCTGAACAATGAATAATGATTTTGAGTTTAAGTGGACAAACATACTGGTAATGATTGTAGGATGCTTAATGTCAAAAACAGAAAATTGATCAAAAAGAGTTTTGACTGACTGTTCAAATACTGATATGATCCTCTTACCGGAAAATTCGCAAAAATATGTTCAGTTTACTTTTATGCAATTCCATTTGAAAATTCAAAAAGATTTTTGGTGTGTTTTAGCATAAAATTTGAAAAATCAAAATATTTTGTTTCTACTTTATTTTCGATAACCGATGATGGGATACTTAATGCGAATACTCAGATACTTAAAAGTTGAAAAAGACTGCAGATTTTCAAGTTTCTGGTGCATATTAAAAATGTTTAATAGTTCAGGGGGAGAACTATTGAGGGTCAAAAGGAATGTGATGAGTACTTCCGAGAGTTTTGTTGTGTCTAACGCTGGTTGTAGTTTGTGCAGTTTTTAGTAAATTTTTCTGCAGAATCAAACACAACAGGTGCACTGCTCAAGATTCATCGACAAAGTGTGTAACTGAAAAAGACCTAATCCTGAACATCTAGATCACCAGAACAACAGAAACCAGTCAGAGTTTGTTAAAGAAAAGACTGAAGATCGAAGAATTCAAGATTGATTTTTGTCTTCATCTCTGGACCAACAAATGGCAAAGCCAAGATTTCTTGAGTCTGTCTAAGATTTCGAAGCTTACTGCAGAGATAGACAAGAACTTCGACACAAATGTGCATGAAAATGGAAAGTTTTCAATTCGTTCAAGATGGTGATTGCAAGACTTGAAGAATTAACAGTTTTCTGATTTGGTACATCACTAGCTAGGTTCAAGGGGGAGATTGTTAGTGCATTATTCATGTATATCCCTAGCTAGCGATCCGGTACAAAATGTCGAAGGTTCAGATAATCAGAGATCGATCCAATCAATAGTCGAGGGGGAGTTTGTAGATGCGTTTTGCGACTAGTGATTGGATGTTAACATATGTTAGAGTGCTGATGGATAGAAGGTGTATTCTGATTGGTCAAAGGAAAGCAGAAGTGGGCGAAGGTAGATTTATCTGGGCGAAGGTGCAAGGGAGCTTGACTGAAGTTGTAGATTCGTACCTTATACTGGGCGAATGTGGAACTCTTCCACATTCGACCACAGCATATGGGCGAATGTGCAGCATCTATAAATAGAAATTGTGTTTTTGTAATGTATGGAGAGTTATTAGTTGTGTGTGTTTTGAGGTCAGGTTCCAGGTTAGATTGAAAGTGTCTGTTATTGATCTAGATTAACCGAATTGTGATTGTAATCAAGTTTATGCAAAAGTTAATCTATGAAAACCTTTGAAAATGATATTGATTGTGTTTTGATTTGAGTTTTTATCAGTTTGTTCAAAGCTAGGGTTTCCGCACCTGGTTTTGTAACTTGTATGATCAATTAATCCTGTTTTAGTCAAAATCTTTCGCTCACAACATTGATACAAACATAATAAAGACATGGAGGTTATGAATGTAAAGAGTCACCACATTATTGTTAATTTCCTCATCAATTTTATAATTATGTTTAAATTAATTTGTTCAACAATTTAATATTTAGGTAGAAAGACAATTTTAACCCCTAAATGACTTCAATAAGCATTGTACTATAATCAATAAAGGTTGTATTTACTTAAATTTTGCAGGTATCATTTTTTTTTTTTGAACGGCCAACTAAACAACGCCGGGTACTTCGTACGCGGCCCCTCAGTGGCAAAGACAGAGGCACAGCCCGGCCCACCCCAGACGCACGAAGCCCCTAGCCCGCCTGACAGCCCGCTTCCAGGGAAAACCCGACCCACATACCCGCCCGAAGGCACGACAGTAGTGAACCGGTAAAACCTGGCGAGATCAGGACTCCAACTCATGACCATAGGCCATGAGTCATCCATCATTTCTTATTATGTCATTCGTGGGAATCGAACCTGAGACCTCCAAAGGAGATCCCTGGCCATTCACCAACTGAGTACTGATGCTTTATAATATAGTATAAATAAACCTGAATTAAAATGTTATCTATACCTTAAAAAATTAAAACTTCGAACAGAACTATGTCAAGAGTCAGAACTATTAAAAAAACTATAAAAATGTACAAGTAACATGCGTATATATTTAGGCTAAAAAAAGACGTGGATATAGACTTCTCCATTACTTTGTATTTTATATGTGGGATAGTGATATTTTCCGACCAACAAATGGCTAAAAAAAGCAAAATGCCAACCTTATAAGAATCTTCACCTAAATTCCAACATATAAATAATTATGCTATAACAAGTATAAGGGGGGATAGTGCGCCATCAGAATTGGGCACGGGTACTCTATTACCAGCACGGTAATACCGCCGCCACATGTGCTGGTATGGTTCTCGTGAACCGTTTTCTGGTTGTTGTTACCGTGCTGACAAAGAAACGGTCATTTTCTTAACAAATGATGATTTTTTTTAACGAAATAACTTTTATTAACACATAATCGTGATAATATGTCACGTTTTTCTTTCACCTTTGACCGTGATTTATTGACCGTGTTTTATTTTTTGACTGTTTACATTTTGACCTTTTTTTTTATCTTTTACCCATATACAAATCATACATTCACATAAAATAATTGCCACGATTAACTTTCATTCAAAATTTAAACACCATTACACAATAAACATTAAACAACCGTAAACATTAATTATTAAATAAATCTCGCAACATTCGCCATGACACAAAATGGGTGAAGTCAGTCATTTGTGCACGGTAGTAGTCGGCGCGCGTGAGTTGGATTGCAATGTCTTCTTGAACATTAGAGTGCCTCTCCATCGTGGCTTCATAGAGGACGTTCCAACGGAGACACCTGGACTAGAGAAGAATCCACCTACGAACGAGCGAATCCTTGGAGCGGTCATTTGTGCCGGTAAATTATTGAATATCCTCGACACCCGGTGCCAAAACGAAATTGGGGTATCGACTTCATGAACCCATGTGTTTCTCACTTCCATGTATGCCCTCGTTAACGTGATATCCTCATTTGCATTCCACGGGACCATTTTTACGAAACGATTAAAGTATAACCGGTTTATTGTGTGATTTTTGAAATTGGATTAAGGTGTTTTTATAGACCAAACCGTAACGGTACAAATTCCAAATGGTTGCAACGGTTTAAATGTAACGGTAACAAAATTAATTACCGTCTGACTATACAACGGTTAGTTTTCTCAAATTTAAATGAAATATAATGAAATAATCAGTGGAGTGCTGCCTATAAAAAGTGTTTCAGTGAAGTAAATCAGTAAAGTGATGTAGCAGTGTATAACTGGTTAAAATCAGTGAAAGAAATTTTTTTTCTAGGCTTAAGGCTTAATTTGTCTTTTATCAGTTATTTATATACCTTGCATTTATACTTTCTAAACTTAATTCTAAAAATAAAATTCTTAAAATAAAAACAATCGATTATTAACCAATAAATCGAAGTGAAAAAAATGGTTCATCTGATCCATATTAGCATACTAGCTGATTACCCAGGGAATGTCCCAGGGTAGAAAAATCTAATATTACTTAATAAAAAAGGATAAAAGAAGTAAACAGTCTTAACTTCTTTTAATGTTAAAGAAAGTTGTTCTAATGTTTATACTATCAAAAGGGGTTCTCATGCTGCGTTCCCAGCCAGTGGCGAAGCTTGGTTCGCCAATCAGCGGGGGCCGGACTCAATTTTTTTCGATCAATAGTGGCAAATCGGCGGGGGCCGGACTCAACCCGGCCTAAATTTACCTACGAAAATCGCAAATTTCCACTACTGCGCCAAAAAACAGGGGGGGCCAGGGCCACCCCTGGCCCTCACAATGCTTCGCCCATGTTCCCAGCAGATTAAAAAATCTCAATCTCTTTTAATGTTAAGCATATCGTTATAGCACATGAACATGTGCAATTTATATATGTAATAGTAGGTTCAAAAACATATATACTATCATAACATGATTAGCGACTTGCCTATATATGATTAAGAAATTACCTAAATACATTGTGTTTTTTTCTGCATGAACAAAAACTCACTAAAAAATATTTTTTTTCGTTTTTGTATAACACTATATATGGTGCTCGTTGAAAAGATAATAAAGCGATCGTTAATTTGGTGTAATTTTTTTTTTCAAAAAAAATGTCATACATAAAAGTTACTAACGTTTAAAAATTGTGAGTGAAAAATAAGAAAAAAATAAAGATAAAAATATTAATTAACATATTTGAAATTTTAAAATAATTAATAGTTCACTAACATTTAAAAAATGTGAGAGGAAAATAAGGAGAAGATATTAATTAACATATTTGAAATTTTAAGATAATATAGATATAGATTTTATTTAAAAATCTATCTATATATATAAAAGAAAACGTATATGCTGACGTGGCGTGCAATGGAGGTTTCAACATCCCCTTGAGAGTGTCACGTGGCATTATAATTGAAAGATTTTAGTGTTTTTGAACTATTTCCTTTTTTAATTAAAAAAATAAAATAAAATAAAACCCTAAATTAAATTGAGTTATTTTAGGAAAAAAAGAATTTAAAAATAAATTTAAAATTTTCTCTCTCATGTTTCTCCCATAGTTTTTAAACGTTTATATCTTTTATATACGGGTTTTTTTAAAGAAAAAAATTACACCAAATTAACGAGCGTTTTATTATCTTTCCAACGAGTACCATAGTCCTATATAAAAAACGGAGAAAAATCGACTATTTTTTGTGGGGTTTCGTTCATACAGGAATAAAACACAAAGTGTTCATGTTATTCATTAATCATGTCTTTTCTTTTAAACCAGGTTCTTATCTACGATGTTGAAAATCAGCCCAATCGCCATGTTATCATTGGAATTTTACTAGGCATACTTTATCAAGAGAAGCTAGGAGAAAGAATCGCGCAACACTGCAACACATGGTGTCACCTTATAGCAAGGTTATTTTTTTATTTATTTAATTACAAGAGTAATAATTATTACTATTAGTATTAGTATTATTAGAATGGCAATATTTTTCAACTCCGGGACGCTCCCGGAAAGAATTGATAGTTGCTGACGTGGTGTTCAATGGTGGCCTCAACCATCTCTTGATTATGCCACGTGGCATAATGAGATGCAATGATTACAACTTCTAACTTAAGTGTTTGTTTAGTTGATTAGGTTAGGAATTATAAGAGCCATTAGAATGTGAGAAATTAGAGAGATGTGATGAGTTTTTTAATAGTTGCAGCTTACATAACTGATTCTTTAGATGATTACTGATTAGGTTTTAGATTAATGAATATGAGTTATTACTGATTAGAATACTATGAACATGCAATGATTGAGAGATTTTGTGGTTAGTTGACTTGAGCCATTTGCAATAGGTTATCACGTAAAATTAGATTTTTCAACCCCGGGACCCTTCCGGGGTAATCAGCTAGTACAAAATAAATAAATTTAAAAGAAAGCTTCATATGATGCCACATGACACATTCAATTGGGGGGGGGGGGGGTTGAGGTCTCCATTGAATGTCATCTCATACAAACTCAATTCTTTTATTATAAGTTATATAGATTATAGATTATAGATAGATTCGTATATAATTATATAAGATATATCTTAAAGGCTAACGCAGTATTATAATTTAACCGATAACATGTGACTAACAGAGTAAAGAGTAAATACTAAATAGCATTTAGCTAAGTCTAATTACTAAAACCTCATACATGTAAATTGTTTGGTGAAACTTTACTAAAATATTATAACCAAGACATCCGAAATATAAAATTAACAGTATTTTTAGATATCTTTAATAAAAAAATAATTAGAGGCGACATATATTCTAAAAACTTATACACGATTATCTATATCTATTTAAAACTTATAATTTGATATTATAAAATTATAAAAAAGGGTGTTGATATTTAAGTTTTGACAGCGTAAGGAGGCAAGTAGGAGTTAAAAGGCATTATAGCCAACGGTATTTTGGTGGTGTGATAAAACTTAGAGACTATAAGGTTGTAGGTTCAAATATTACAAGGGGGTTTTCTCATAATTATAAGTTTCCTCCTGAATTGGTGATTTGGTGGTGGAATATGATCGCGTGGTAATACTAGTGTCACGATGAACTCCAGTAATCCGTGAGTGATTCCAATTGGCCGTTAAAAAAAAAAAAAGTAGGCAAGTAGGAATGAAAATAGGTGGTTAGCCGGCAAAATAATCAAAGTAGGTATACACCTTAATCTTATTTGTTTCTTTTTTGTTGTGTTTTTAATTCTAAATAAATAATTTAAGTCATAACCTGTTAATAATATGAGAAAAAATTATTGAGCACTTTCATAATTATATTTTTTTAAGTTTAAACTTCGTCCAATGATGAACTAAGATTTACTATTTACTACAAAATAATTTACTACTGTCACGTGACCCTAATGCTTACTACATGAATTTGCACCAAACTTTATTGAACATATATCAGCCATAAGTTGTTTGTTAACAAAAACTGGCTTTATGTATGTGTGTGTATGTATGTAAGCTAAACAACTTATTATGACAAGTTTAGACTTAAGAACACATATATATATTCCAATTGGTTCATCATTGGAAAATGATTTCCTCCCTTTAGCAAAACAAAATTATATTGTAATATCAAGTGGTATTTATTTATAAAAAATAATAAGTATTTTTAATATATACCCGCAAAATATGCCGTTTAAAATAACCAAGATACAAAATAAGCCTTAGAACATTGACCCTTAAAAATTCGTCTAAAATTCGTAAAGCGAAACAACAATGTATAATGCAACAGAATAGTGGGAAGTAATTGACATTATTCTCATACCACCTTGTAACAGCTGGTATTCTCATTAGTTTTCCATTTACTTTTGCTCTATAATTCCCAATCATTGTTTGTTTTAGTGTTTTAGCAAAGTTCATATTATATATGGTGTTATAATTAAATATAAACAACTTGCAACCTAAAATTCGTATAAATAACTAGAGTAAATGCATTACTACTAATGTAATTATTGTTACGCTATAGGTTTCCTCTTGTGGAGTTCTAAATTCGATCCCTACTATGTGCAAAAAAATGCACATAATGGAACAAAAGTATCACTAGGAAGGATTCGAACTTGGGTAGGATTTAAAAGCCGGTGCTCACCCTGACCCTGGAGGAGGTAGCTGGTGTCTTTGGAACCAGCTGCACTAGCCGTTGAAAAATAAATTAAATTATTTTGACTAAATTCGTCTTTCATTTATCTACTCACAATTATATATAAGTTAGTGGAGTTACTTGAAAAAAAGTGGAGTTACTTGAAAAAAAGGCAATACGTGCGTCCAACCCTTTTTTTATATCATTCTTAACTTGTGTATTAAATACGATTTTCAGGATCTCGGTTTTAACAATAGAACTAGTGTAATCAATTGTTCAACAATACTCGATACACTTCTACTATTTTTTTTACTCTCTCTATATGTGTATGTTCCGAACCATTATTTTACCGCGTTTATTATCCAGCCATATATTTTTTATTATAAAGGTATTTGCAAGATTTATAAAAACCAATGATGAATAGAAAAACAACCTATTTACCGTGATCTAGGTTGAATTGCGGTAGGTATATGAACCTTAAATTTGTTTTGGTTTTGAGTTATTATTTGATTTACAAATTACAATTAATCAATTTGAGTTTTACAACTTGGATCTTCTTATCATGTTATATGAAAATAATTTGGAAAAGAAATATAAATCTTGCATTTTATAAAACCTCAATATTCTTAAGTCATTCAAACATGTGATTTTTGTTTAAGCGTATCAACCTCAAAATTTGAGATCTCAACAATTCCTAATTTCATCCCATCAATCAGAGTTTACAAGTTGGTAGATTATCATCAAAATCTACACTTCAGGTAGCTTTGGATATTGTATGATTTGGAAAGGAACCCGGTGGAAAAAAAAATTCTGGATTCGTCATTTATGGAAGAAACTGATTTCAAAATACAAATCTGCTAAAAACTAAATTGTAGTCTATTTTGCACGTTCAAGTCCTTAAAATTTTAAAAATTCATGTCAAGAAATTGGGAATTAGGCATTGTGAATCTAGTTGATAAGTTGTTTCTTTTATTTGAATATGATTTTTTTAAACTAGAAATATTATATGAAAAATATAACTTTTATTAAACTAAAAATGGTGCATACTTGTAAAATAATGTTTACATTTTTTATATTTGCATGCTTATAAAAAACACGTAATGATTTGTATGGTTTTCAACCTATGCAATTCTTGCTAAATTTTTTTCATTGTAAAAGAAAATAGGCTGTGAAAGGTATTATATAAGTATATATAACATATATCATTCTTCTCAATTTTAATAAGAGATTTTTTCTAGAAGACTTTTTACAAAAACAAATAAGAGAATGTAAAAGTCCAACTTTAACTCCAAAAGCCTATGAGTTTATGATTAAAACAATTGAATAAGCAATCTTCAGCAACTGCCGTATGTCACAAGTTTCCTAGGACCACAAACGGCTGCCACGTAAGTGTAAGTGGATTTTTTTTACTTCAATTCTACGGACTACTCACATCATAATAAGTGTAAGTGGTTATGAAGAGATAATTGAGATGATGTTATGTGGGTCACCATTTTTAAGTTTCTATCATGGTTTTGAAAGTTGGATCACTATTTAGTCGAACCGGTGTAGACCGAAATCTAAGATTATTCACCGGTTTGTATGTATTGTTGAACTGCTTGAGGAGAATTAGTTGTTGACTTCTTGTTGACATGCTAGCTTGAACCGGTTGGATCTAGGAATAAATAATAATAGACCGAATATGGTTGGATTTAAGAGGAGAGAGGAGTGGAACTTGCGTTCTTAGACCTTGCTAGGAAAATCCAGTGGGGCAAAACCATAGCTAAGGGAAAAAGAGTGCAGCGCGTATTGTCTCCCCCAGATAACGTTGCCTCATTAAAAACCTTACTAAGAAAACCCAATGGGATAAAACTTAGTGAAGGGAAAAAGAGTGCAACTTGTATAATGCTCCTCCTCATATGAACATCTATTCTCTAAGTGACTGGTGTAGGTCTCCGTAGAATTTGCTCAAATCTTTTGTAGTTAATGAATTGCGTCTTGATCACTTGACGTGAAAATCTTTAATTCGAACATTGATCTATGATATTCATTCCAAACTTTTAGTCCCTGCTCTCGTAAGTGCAATTCTTTAACTTGAACTCTGTTTGTAAAACTAATGTCTCCACTTCTCGTAAATAAAGTCACAAGATCAACAAATGTGATGTGTTATATTCTCTGCATCTACAAGACTAACCAAACTTGTTTTCATGGGTTAGTGAAATATAATCAAATATCGCTCATACCTGATATCAGTGTTGTATAACTCGCTAGGCGCTAGTCGGCCGGTGGGGTACCGACTAGGGATTAATCGGGATTAATCAGGATTAATCGGATTGGATTTTTATATATATTTTTCCAAATTTATGCATATATAATGCTAATTTTATGCCTTATATGTATAAATTTAGAAGTTTAGGGGCCAAACATAAACTAGAGAATATGGAAGGGGGGTTAAATATTAAAATACCTAAACTTAATAACCCAAATCACCTCCATCGTTCACCATATCCCGTTTTTTCCTCCCCGTTCCTTCTTTCATCGTAAAGAACCATCACACGCAACTAGGGTTCATGAAGTTTTATCGATTTTGCTTCTAAAACATGGAGTATCATTCAATTTTGAGTTAAGAACTTGTTTTATTTGATCGATTTGCTCCAGTTATGACCCGTTCGAATTCATTTTTAACCTAATTTTGAGTTTTTTTAGGTCCGACTAGGACCAATTTGGTCCGATTAATCGGTGATTAATCGCGCACTGATTAATTGTGTGATTAGCCCAAAATTAATCAATAAAGTGAGGATTAGTGATTAATCACCGATTAGTCGGTGATTAATCGGGATTTTTACAACCTTGCCTGAAATATTTGTTTTAACTCATTCCGGTGTCTTCTCGCTTGACATAGGCTATATATTATGATAATAAGTTCATGTGGAAGATATAATAATCATGAATACCTAGTAAGACACTAACGCCCATGTGCATTTAACTATGGTACTTCTAGAATGAAAATCTCTACTTTGGTATGAGATGAAATGAATAATTTTCCATATCAAGTAATTGGACAACCTTTAATGCACTTTAAGTATGAGCTATGTCCACTGTAAAATGTCTCACCATCTTTTCAAGATATACTTTGATGGATTGGTAAACATATCATTGCACATGTACTCGAATTGTAGGCAAGCAACAAGTGCACTATATCAATGACTTTCAAAAATCCCCCTTTTAAAAGTTCTACAGAGTCTCTCGATAATGCTAAGACATTATCACTGTAAACTGCGAGTGAACTTTTAAGAGAGAACTTTTGTTAAAAACTGGATAATACAATCAAACTTATGTTGCTCTTTATCGGGATATCTCATGAGTCATACAACACTCAACCCCCTTATTTTAGTCCATACATATTATATTACCTTTACATAATACTTCTTAAGTTATTGATAGCAATGCTGCAAGCATCATCAATCCATCAAGGACTTTTCCATCTTGACCAATTAAGCAAGTGCATTCACTCTTCAATTGGAAAAACAATAACATCTATTTCTCCAATATATATAGTACCATTGTTATACATTGAAGTATCGTAATCACCAGGATCAGTTTATTACATGTGGTGTATTGGTGCATAATAATTACATCCTATGATGTTTCATATTACCTTTTAAGCACTCAGTTGCTTTAGGATACTCATGAGGAGTTCCCTTGTATTCAATTCAATCGTATAACAAACACAACGTATTCATAATTGAATCTATTTATTCCGATCATAACGTTCTCGAGAACTTACGTTACAAGATTTTGACACATTAAATCCTTCATCAGGTATTTTCATGTAAACTTTCAGTGTCAAGTGTATCATGATATTTATTAGACGCATTTCAATTCTCTCTTTGCATTACCAAACTAATAACATAATGAAAATCATTTTATCCACCACAGGAGAATGTGTCTCCTCATAATCAATTATGGGTCTTTACGAAATTCTTGTGCCACCAATTTTACCTTATATCATTTTCTTTTCAAATGTTGATTCGCACAAAAGACCTTTTCGTATCTATATGTTTTACAACTTTTGTTTTATGGACTATTGGTCCAAGACTTTCATTTTCAATAGAGAATTCAACTCTGTCGTATTTGCGTCTTTCCATTTTGGCCAATCATTTCTTTGTATTCATTAATAGGCAGGTCTTAAATCTTGATTCTCATTTCAAGCGCTACATTACATAAAATTTATAACGACGTCGATTTTATTTCGATTCCATACATTTCGTAGACATGATACTATATAATGAGATCTCTTTATTTTCAGGTACCTGAGGTTCTTTTGGAACCATCATGTTTAATGTCTCTTCAGAAGAACTTTTTACTATAACTTCGACTTGACCATAATTATTACTTGCTCCAATTTCTCGAGGATTTTATTCTTTGGAATCGACTAGTCTACCACGCTTCAGGAGTGCAGTAGGCTTATTGCCAATATATGATTGTCTTTCCCGGACACTCATCTTAAATGGAGCATTAGCAGTTGGTATATGCGACTTGATTAGCTATTCATCATATTTAGGTAAGTTAATGTCTAGTAATTAATTCACTAAACTTTGTGAATGAATTATCCTTTGAACTTTTGGTTCACATTGTTTAGTACGAGGATCAATGATATTTCATTCTAACTCATTTCTAATTCCAACTGCCTTTTATCTCCCCCTGATGTTGGGAATGTTAATCCATTGAGATGGATATCAATTAACTGAGAGGTAAATAAATCTCTTGTTGAAGGCTCTATAAATCATCATATATTCCCAATCACCTTTTAAGGTCCCATCTCTGTGCGTCGTGGTGGATCAATATCAATATATGTCGCACAACAAAAATCTTAGATGGACAATATTTGGTTCCTGACCAAAAACCAACTATAATGGGGAGAAACTATTACCATGTATTGGCTTGATGTGAATAAATGTTACTACATGTAAAATCACATTTAATCAAACATAAACATGAACTTTTGCTCTCATGATCATTGATATTGCAATCAATAGTATATGTTTAGTGATCATCTCAATGAAAGCAATATGTGTATGAACAAAAGCTATATGAAGTTCAACACTTATTCCAATGACCATTATTATCTTGGGAATTGATTAAATATGCCAAACTAGAATAATATGCTTGCTATCTTATTAGCTAAGCCATAAATCAAGAAAACTTCAGGTTGCAAATTTGATAACCATTTAGACGATGCATCGATTTTAAATACTAAATGGTATCATGTTAGGATATGCGTATCCTTAAATCAATTCCAAAATATATAGTGATACTCACCCTACTTTATATCACAAATATATAATTTCGCTTAAGAGAAAACATTACATTCTATGTACCAGATTGAAGAATCTTTAAGTTCTTCATTATGTTCACATCATGATCGACTCGGTGTGGTCTTACCAGTCATGCCAATTAATTAAATAATTATGATCCATAAACTAAACTTCTAGTTTATGATCAAATATGTATTACTTGCACGTATGTAATACAAAACATAAGATATGAAAGAATGTATGTAACTTCAATATTCACACTATCATGTTATATAATCACTCCTTTTATTTGCCACATGTGGTGGTCAATCTCATTAGTAATATGATCATTATTGCATTTTTTATGATCGATCTCATTATTAACTTGGCTATCATTATAGTCATTGATGGTTGATCACATCATGACCATCATTATAACTTCTGATTGGCGATCTCATTATCAACATAACCATCACTACAATTTTCTCAATTATCTCCATGATCATGACAATTTCAATTATTGTTATATAATCTCACTCACTTCAAGAAATAGAGTAAAACCAACCAAGCTTTATTATTTTCTTGGACATAAGAATATAAAGTCATTTCAAACTTTTCATACCCTTTTAATGGTATTGCTACTCCAGGAACGTATTTGAGGTATGATAAGTAAAATTCGTTCTATCCAATTTTCCCATATAAAATTGAGAAGTAATTATATTTCCTCAATTACCATGATCATGGACTTTACACTGATCTAATATCATCACATTCACTTCAGGGAATGGATTATAACCACAAAACTTTCATGATGGAATCTTTACAACTTCCTTAGTTATGTACATGATCTTTAACCTTTATACCGATCATTTTTCATCACATTCACTTCAGGGAATGGGGAATTGATGAGAACTACACCACTTTCATGGTGGTCATTTCAAACCTTTTAATAATCTTGCTACTTCATGAGCATATTTTAAGGTTTGACAATGAAAATTGTTTTATTCAACATATATAAATAATCTTCTCATCACATGATATAAATCGAGAAGAGTTGTATAACCAAGTCGTTATCTATCGGTCTAAAACCGTACAAGCTTTTCCATAGATTTATAATAAGCTTTGGGGAGTTTGACAATTTGAGTGTCATATTATAAATGAATATTGATCATAATTAAATTGAGTTAATAACATGTGATCATGCACCAAAACTATGGTCATTTTGATGATCTTTTCAAAACTGACAATATATGAAACACACTATATACATAAACTTAGATTATACAATACATGACTTTATAACATGTCACATTAATAAAACCAGTATAAATATGACCTTATGAAATAAAATTTTCCTCACTTATAAGAAAAATAATATATATATATTGTTACTGTGATACATTAAGTAGTTTGCCAATGTTTGAACAAATTAGATCATCGGTTGCAAATGCTCTTTATGTTTTCAAAATTGAATTAACAAATCTGACCATAAATAAAATACGGTTTGCAGCCATCAAGCACCTAAAAAGCTATCTAATGCAATCAGATATTACAAATTGCACAAATAAAAACCTCATACTGATCTACAGAATCAATAAAAAGTAATCAGAAAAGTAAACTTACAACATGTCTTTAAATTAAAAAAAATGACAGAAGCAATAAAAAAATCGATAACGAAATATGGCCGACTATGATATAACCTTACTCACTAAAAGAATCATCTGGTTTGGTTATTTTTATTTCAAACGACATTTATTCATTGATCTATTTTTAATGTATAAATAATTAATAAATTAAACATAATTAATTATATAGATATAACCGATATCATATTTGATATCATAAAGAATGATGATAAAGTAACAAGACAATATGATATACCTTATGATTCTACTCCAAAAGCAACTCGTGCTGATAACGTGTTGTGAAACTAGCTTAATAGCAAAGTAATATGATAAGAAGAATAGGGAGAGAGATCTAGAATTTTCATTAATCAAGTGTATTTACAATGAGATACAATAAGGATATATATAGGAGTATAAAACTTGGAGAATAAGCTCATCTAATTTAGGAGGTGATAACCACATTAATATAATATATTTATAACACAAATACATATTTAGAGCAACATAATTATTGATCACTATTGGGCTGAATGGTGGGGTTGGCTAGAGGGTGCTGGTTAAAGTGATATATCAGTGCCACGTAGACAATGGGGTTTTAACTAGCTCATCCTTTAATTAACCCAGTGATTTTAAACACCCTTTTGACTATTAGTTGATGCCCATTCTTTCTCCACCATCTTCACATTTATAAGGTGCCCCCACTATTAGTTGATGCCCATTCTTTCTCCACCAGTATTTTAATTTTCAGATGGATCGTGACAATTGGATGTATAAACGAAGTCATACTGATGAAATTTATTTGGCGGGTGTTCAAATTTTTATTAAAGCCGCAGAAGCTCATCGGGTGAATGTGGGAGATTAATTAATTTTTTGTCCTTGTGCATCGTGTACAAATTTCGAGAAACATGATATTAAGGATGTAAATTATCATTTGATAAGATATGGTTTTATGCCTAGATATACTTGTTGGTCAAGACATGAAAAATCGCTTGCTAACCGTGGCACGCCATCGTTCAATAGAGACAATGATATAATTGATAATAACGAACAAGATATTGATCAAGAAAATGACATTTTGAATGACGACAATGACAATTTTAATGACAACTTTAATGACATGTATAATGATTTAGAGACTAATATTGGTGAGAACGAGCAAGAAAAATTAAGAAAGTTACTTGAAGATAATCAAAAACCATTGTATGATGGTTGTAGAAAATATTCAAAACTTCATGCTGTTTTGAGGTTGTCTACCTTAAAGTCAACACACGGATGGACTGATAAGAGTTTCACAGATCTGTTGGTGCTATTAAATGACATGCTTCCAGAAGGTAACGAGTTACCACTTTCGTTATACCAAGCAAAAAAAAATGATGTGTCCAATGGGATTAGAAGTTAAAAGAATACATGCATGTCCAAACGATTGCATGTTGTATACAAAAGACTTTGAAAATGATCATACGTGTTTTAACTGTGGCGCGTCTAGGTATAAGCATAAAAATGCAACAGATGAAGTTGATGATGAAGTAACGAAGAATGGACCACCGGCCAAAATGTTGTTGTATCTCCCAATTATACCTAGACTGAAACGATTATTTGCAAATAAGAATGAAGCAAAATTGTTGTGTTGACATTCAGATGAACGTATAAATGATGGAAAATTAAGACATGTGGTGGATTCACCTTAGTGGAGAACTATTGATAATAGGTATCCAGAATTTGGTAACGAGGTCAGAAACATACGGTTTGGACTTAGCTCAGACGGTATCAACCCTTTTCCAAATATGAGTAGTCGTCATAGTACGTGGCCAGTTCTTCTTTGCATCTACATCCTTCCGCCGTGGTTATGCATGAAAAAATATACATAATGATGTCATTGTTAATTCAGGGTTCGAAACAACCGTGCATGCATCAAGTATGACTGGGCTACCACATTTCCTTTTTCAACCCGGAAAATTTGTTTCCTACCCAGCTTCGTACCTATATCGAGGTTGAAGCGATTTTAGCAATGCTCGTCAACGACTGGGTTGATCTCACCATTATGTTTTGGTTTACTTCGTAAGTTGTTACTACTATAAACATTGTTTAGATTTAACTTAAACATTCAATTTATCATATATATATTTTTTTCTTGATTTAAGGTACTTATATAAGGTGTCGAAAGCTAAAGAACTCAGCCGTTGCGTCTTCTTTAATGTGAACTCAATCACTGGTGATATGTGTTGTAACATTTCATATTTTTTTCCTATCATGTACGTTTATTATTTAATCTATAAGACGCCGAATTTTATCTTTTTTGTACGCTCTAAAAATATTTCGTACCATTTTTGGACTATTATAACCATATTATAATTTTATTATAAGGAAATCTAGAAATATAATTACAAAAAATAATAATAATAATAATAATTTGCGTGGACCGGGACTCGAACCCGTGTCCACAGCCTAACCAAACTATTCAGCTACCAACTGAGCTACAACTTCTTTGTGGTTTTCATCCAGCCCAAAGAATTAAATACTTTCCTTTAGTTTTACACCATTGACATCTGAAAGTCAAACTGCGATCAATCATTTCCAAAAAACAACTTCAATCCGCGTTTTTCTTGCAATTCATCAATGGTATGATTGTACCGACCTATTCAGCTTATTCTCCACGCAATAATACGATTTAAAACTTACCAAAAAAATTCAGCAATTACGCGTATACGTTTAATGTGGGTTAAAACTTTCTAAACATACGATTTCGTGTTATTAGTATAAATTGAACCCTCCTCTGGAGCCTATACTCGCCGATAATCAAACTCTCATATTCAAAACATCCTAAAACCCTCTCAATTCTTCATAAATCCGCTGCAGTTGACTTTTCTGTTGACTCGATCAATCGAACCTCTAACGCATTGTAAGTACCAATTCTTGTTTTGGTTTTGTTTTTCGGCCCTGTGCGAACAATAGCCCCAATGATTCAGGGGCTATTGGTTGCTGATTGGCAAGATTAGATAATTAGGGTTCATGTTCTTGTCGATTTGGGGATAGGGTTTCAAACAGACATCGTTTAAGTTTAAAATACATCGAAATCTATCACCAACTGATTCTGCAGATCAGTTGGTATCATTCTTTTGTGTTAAGACATGGTAGACGGTTTGTACTCAGGTTCGATCCCCGTCCCCCTATTTATTTTCTCAACCATTTTTGAAACCTTAATCAAGAAGCCTTTATAACTAATTGAATCCAACAATAATCGTTCTCAGGGTCCAGACCAGTTGGTCTGGGCTTGTGATTAAAACACACGAACCGGCCAGAGGCCTGGGTTCGACTCCCTTAAGCTGCAACTTTTTTTGTTTTATTTTGTTTTTCTTTATTTCTTTTGTACATTAATGTATATTACATTTAAAATAGCTATTGTGATATATAAATTCTACAAAATTTATTTTATACTATATGACTAATAAACTTTATTGTACAACTTTTATTTTCAGAAAATTTAATTATTTAATATATATAATAAATATTACAAGTTTATTCAATTATAATCATAAAATTCTATAAAAATATCTAAACGACTTTATAAAATCCCACAAAAATTATTTTAAACTTTTAGATCAATAAGTATTTCAGAAATAAATTTTACTTAAGAAAAACCGTTTATTTAATATTTTTAATTAATTTTTGTTATTTTAATCATAAATAAATCATAATAAATTCTTTTTTCAATATTTTTATACCAAAATTTTACATAAATTATTTTTGTTTATTTAGAACAGAAATATAATTTTAATTTAAAATTTAATTAATTTTAATATTTTTAGATATTAAAACTATATTTTGACAAATAGAAATAAATATACTAAATATTCAATTTTTTGAGAAAATAATTTTATAAAAACTATTTTCATATTTAAGATCATATAATACAACCATCTTAACCAAGATTTTACAAAAAGTTCTTTTATGTTATTTATTTTCCTAAATTTCTTTATCTATTTATTTATTAACAATTTATCTAAATCAACGATTAATCAATCCCCAAATTAGGAACCCTAGAATACATGTAGATTAGAAAACCTAGACTTATTTTATTGCTTTGAATTTAGGGTAATACTTGGAATCGTTGTGCCACATTTATTCTATATCAAGGGATTCAACACTATTATTAAGGTGAGTTTACATAGCCCCTTTTTCTTTTTCACTATTTTGGGGTGAAACATGTTACAACATCAATTTACAATTCAACATAAGTGTCTATGTGTTATTCTATGTTGCATTATGTCTTAAACATTAATATGGTAAGCACAATTATTCTAGCATAATCATTAACTCCGTACAAGCCAACGATACACAATGATAGATCTATTGGACTGACAACCCCACCCGGATACGTGTACCTCCTACATAGGTAGCGTGGGTGATTGTTATCGCAACATAAACGAGTGAACCATATGCGTATGGGATGGACCACAATATTCTAGTCACAAGGTTTGATTATGCACACGATTTACCAGGTAGTATTGTTTTCACATATGGACTAGACTTGCCATGACACTCGAATTGTACAAATTTTAGTCAATATTCAAACCTATGTAATTCTCACCAACTTTTGTTGATCCAAAATATTTTCAAACTTAACATGTTTCAGGTTATAGCTTGCTTGAAGATTAGAGTTAATGCTTGAAGATGTGTAACTAGTATTTTTCATTTTGGTGTACAAATTCTTAGAACAATTGTATGTAAATTATTTAATGAAATTTATTATTTACCATGAGCTACTGAACAATCATTCATACGTGACACCTCGATGTTTCCGCCATCGGTTGGGGTGTTACATGTGTGATGGCGATCCTCAAATGGTTAAAGATCACATGGTGGAAATGGTGAAAAAGCACAATAGTAAAGACATTATTTTTGCACCGCACCTAGCCGAGTAAGTATATTTTAATTACGTTTCCTTTATTTTATTATTACAATTTACCTAACTATTCAATAACCTTAATTTTGTAGCAACCATTGGTCGTTTTTCATAATTGCCCCACGCATACAACAAGTATATATATTGGATTATACATTCTTAAGGGGAAATAAGAACCATACTCACTATCGGCTTTCGGGTCTAATTAGTAATGTTTTAGGATCAGATTTATCATATGACATGGTCCATGTATGTTTTCTTTTCTATTTCTTACTTGTTTGATTTTCTTAAGTTTTATTTTAAATAATAATAAATTGTTAAATTAATGTAGTGCAAGCAACAAAGGAGCGGTTAGGAGTGTGGATACATGGTAATCCAACATATGTTCGATTTTGTCGAACTTTATGAAGACCAATTTCCCCAATGAGTAAGTAATTTATTATTTCTTAATTAGAAACCTTACACATTATGCATTTGCTCCTTGTGTTGCTGTAAGATTTTTATGATATGATCGTCAAAACGCTACTTTGCTATATGTAAGATAAGCGCGCCCCAGACCTACGCCTTATGCTGATTTTTTGCCTGAAAAGTGTGCCTTACCTGCGTTTTATGTACACCACTCGCCTTACCTACACAAAACTGATGGGCTGGTACCTGAAGTCTCCTTGCGCTTAGGCGTGCCTCAGGCGCACATTTTAAAACTAAGAATATTGTGTTGGTATCTACAAGTGTTAGGCAACTCATGCAGCTAGTTTTGACTTTTCATAACTGTGTCAAATTCATTTTATTATTTGAAATGCATCACTTGCATGGCTTGATTTAAACTTTTATATTTCATAAGAATTTGATATTCTCATATTCAGGTTATAATGTGTAAGGTTTCTAATAAAACATATCATAACTTAGGGTTTCACTTAAATATAATAATCACTGGAAACTTTTGATTAGTTTGTTACAGATTACTAACAATGAAACATTAATTTGAGCTTATTTTCTTGTGTATACTGTTTGTACCAAAATGTGTATACTATTTGCACCAACTATGTTTACATTGGTTTGCTTTGTATGTTATAACTTAACTTTTTGTATTTACTTTTATCTTAGATGTGGAACGACACCAAATTCGTCACGGACGAAGAGATTGATATTCTAGTAAAGAAGTTGATTCCAATTTTACTTAGTGAGTTAGATATTCCTATTTAGATTAACTTTAGACATTGATTTTAGCTTTTTGAAAACTCGTTTGATCAGTTTTGTCGGATGAATGTGTATTGGATCATTTTGAACAAGTTCGGAATGATGTATTGGGCCGATTGAATTATTTTGCAGGTTTTGATTTGGTATGAAAACTAGACGAATTGGGTTTATTGAATAAGCAAGTTTAGTAGGTTTCCTAATATATAATCTGATTTATTTTAAATTGTGCTAAAGACGGGTTTTTTTAAACTAAAAGACGTGGTTCAGTGCAAAAGACGGGGTCAAGAGTATACTAAAAGACGTGGTTCGTTATTTTTATATAATATATAGTATAGACTTAAAGACGGGGTTTACTGAAAAAGACGGGGTTCAGCTAACCGTTGGTGAATGACCAAAAGACGCAATGCATAAGACGGGGTTGTAAACCCCGTCTTAAAGGCATATTCACCCCATCTTTTGCCTATCATTTGTACTAGTGAATGCAACCAAAACAAAATCTAAATTAGTAGGGTTGTGGAGTGTGGAGAAGAAAGGAGGTGGGGCTGTGAAGTGTGGAGAGGCTGATATGATTAAAATGTAAGGGTTATGATTAAATTTTAGAACATATCAAATGTATTGTATATAATATAATATGAATTAAGGTTACTTAATAAAAGGAAATAAATAAAAAAAAATAAAGTAAAGTTTAATTAAACGAACAAAAATAAATGAACAAAAATAAACGAACATAAATGAATGAACATAAACGAACGTTTATGAACATAAATGAACGAACAAAACATGTGTTCATGTTCGTTCGTTTAATTAAACGAACAAAACATGTGTTCATGTTCGTTCGTTTAAATAAACGAACTTCCCGTCAAAAAGTTCACGAACAGTTCATGAACGTTTGGTTTGCTTACAGGCCTAGGAATAATCGACCGAATATGGTTGGATTTAAGAGGAGAGAGGAGTGGAACTTGCGTTCTTATAAGAAGTTATCTAAAAAATAACAAATACATATTTAGAGCAACATAATTATTGATCACTATTGGGCTGAGTGGTGGGGTTGGCTAGAGGGTGTTGGTTAAAGTGCTATATGTTGGGAATCATGGTATCAAATACACAGCGGAAGCAATTTTGTTTATTAATAAAATCGATTATGTACAATATATAATATGAGCCGATTTATATATATAAAATATATGTTTAATTTTATTAATCCAATTAACAAAATATTCCCAATCAGGATCTCGGTTAAACGCGTATAAACAAATAAATAATGAACAACCATAGGGGGTTTAGTAATCTACCTTTGACGACTACACCGTAATTGTAACACGCGGGTTACAACGAATCCTCGCTAGTAGGAAGTTCACACCCGAGTACTGGCCAACCGAAAGCAACACTTTGCAAGACGGATGCAGCGATGATGGTGGTTTGCGGCAGACAAAGGGGCGGTGGCTCCTAAGGTTGGCCGCAAATCTTGAAGAGGAGACAAGGGTTATTTTGTTTTATCTTTTCAAAAAGATGTGTGATTAGAGTTTCTATCACACCTATTTATAAAGATAAAAGACACTTGACCACTTAATTAGTCAAAGTCATTCACTTGACCATTGACTAGTCAAGGACTTGACCATTTAATTAGTCAAAGTCATACACTTGACAATTTGACTAGTCAAAGACTTGACCACTTAATTAGTCAAAGTCATACACTTGACCATTTGACTAGTCAAAGTGTAAACTTTACTATTTAGTCCCTCGAGTTCAAAACTATTATTATTTCATAAATAATAATCCACCAACACATGAACTTATCTGATTCGTGTACCAACGTGTAACTCTTCGGATCGTACCGGGTCGGGTTACGTTGACCTCGACTTTTAATTACATCGGACATACTATATATCCAACAATCTCCCACTTGGACGATTTTAATTAAATGAGTCAACGTGCGCAGAGTTGGACGCCTAGCTGCATCGCATTGCACCCAAACCAGTATGACACTTTACAGTCGTCAACTAGTTCTTTGAGTTCAAGTAACGCTTTACTTAACCAAATACTATAGCCCTGATAATTCTATCAATAAGTCCCTTCTGTATAGATATCCGTTGATCATAAGACATGGATCATTCATTCTTATATAGTGATCAACCATTCTATATTCTCGTCTCTAATTCAAAGTGGTCTAACGAACTACCTTAGTCCAAGCGTGGCCACGCGTTTATACCAGTTTGAATTAACGAGGGCGCCAGAATGTCTAGACTTCTAATCCTATAGAAGTACAGAATTCCATCAGCGTCATACAACTCCCACTTAATCTTGGATTTCTCCCAACGCTACCCTTATTGCTACCCATGTTTCAGGACAGTGTTAGATAACATCAAGGATAGTCCTTGATCAATGTAGTTTAATATGTGCCTTAGGAAAAAGGATAGATTGAACATATCAATATCAAAACATCTCATGACACAGATCCATGGAGATCGTTTTGAAGCGAGTTACATCCAATATCATTCCTTAATGATATCTGTGAATTATGATTCTCAAACCATTGAGTTATTCATCTCATGAATACAATCATCTCAATTCACAATAGTCCTACATTCAAATTCATTCCCATGTAATTTGATCGACTACGGATATTTAGAATACTCTTATTCAAGGATTTAAACATACAAATAATGAACACGGTCACAAAATATTTAAATTTGCATTTAACCCATTAAATCAAATAAATATTCAATGTAACTGTTATAGTTCAAAATAAAACACCAATACTAATTACAGATCATGCCCACTGTGTAGCAACTCTAAGCCCTATCTTTCCAGCATGCTCCTCATGTTTAGCTTGAGGTAAAGGCTTAGTAAAGGGGTCAGCCAGATTTATATCTGTATGAACTTTGTTTATCACGATGTCTCCATGTTCTACTATCTCTCTAATATAGTGGAATTTCCTGAGTATATGCCTTGTGACCTTGGTTCCTTTGCAAGAGCAATGGCACCAGTGTTGTCACACAGTATCTCGATTGGTTTCTTTATGCTAGGCATAACATCGAGATCACTAATGAACTTCTTCATCTAGGCAGCCTCCTTTGCAGCATCCGATGCAGCATTGTATTCTGATTCACAGGTGGATTAAGCAACCACACTTTGCTTAAAGCTGTTTCAAGTTACAGCCCCACCATTCATAATGAAAACATATCCCATTTGTGACCTTGAATCATCACGATCAGTCTGGAAGCTTGCATCAGTATAACACTTAACTGACAGCTCCTCATCTAGTCCTCCATATATTAAGAACATGTCATTAGTCCTTCTCAAGTACTTAAGAATGTTCTTCACTGCAGCCCAGTGACTCTCTCCTGGGTTCTGTTGATATCTACTCGTCATGCTAAGAGCATACGAGACATCAGGTCTAGTACACAACATGGCATACATGATGGAACCAATAACAGAAGCATATGGAACTCTTTCCATTTTCTTCCTTTCCTCTTCAGTGTTTGCACACTGCTTGTTATTAAGAATGGTTTCATGTGCCATGGGCAAGAGCCCCTGATGTGCTCAAAGTGGTTTAGTAAAAACTAACTAAATTAACCTAAACTAGACACTCTAAGTTTTAAATTTATAACCTAAGACTCTCTAAACCTAAACCACACAACCGGCAAGTGTACCGGTCAGTGCAGTACAGCTAAAGTAAGTCCGAGTATCGAACCCACGAGACTCTACTAGAAAACGTAAACTAGACTCGATTACTTATCTACAAACTGACTTAATAATGTTTTATTGCTTAAAGGGGGGGGGTTTCTAATAAACTAATAAAAATAAATAAAATAAAACTAAAATAACTTAAAACACAAACTGGAAACTGGAATTCGGATCAAGTGATGAGAAGGCACTACCTAGGCTAGAATCCTACACATGAATGATGAGTTTCTAATGGTCATGGAACTGGTGTGGAACCGGGATCTTAAAATACTAAACTTACAGATAAACTAGAGGACCCTCGACCCTTCTCAAGGCGAAACCTAAGGTTACCTATAAGCCGTTAAACCACTGGTTGAGAGGTTACCCTTACAGGCTTACCTACTCGAATCTTAAAGTACCCGCTAGACAGTCTACCTCACAGCGCGAAAGTCACAATACACCAGAAAGTGCAAGGGGTAACTACAATATTTCTGATAAGACTTGGCCTACAAGGAATGCTAGGGAAACTAGGAAGATCTTCTCACAAAGCCTCTAGAACTAGCAATTTAACACCCTAGACAGACCAACAATCTCGCACCTTACAGCTATTGAGAATTGGTAGAACACTTAGAATCATCTAACTAACAATTACAACTCCTATGGATAATCCTAGGCAATTAACCATAAACTAGCTGCTAACACCCAGTCCGCAACCTAACCCGCATTCATACATGAAAGACATTCACAAAAACGCAAGTGGAGTTTATAAAAGTTAATTAAACAAAACTAAATACGCATATACATCAAACCAGAAAATAAAGAGTTCTTTACTAAAAAATTCACCCACAACCAAAAGTTCCAAGAACCAAAAGAAAATAAATCATACAAGTGTATTCATCATCGCCTAGGTAGCATAAAGGTTTAGCCACTAAAAATCATGATAATATCAAAACAATAAAAACAAATAAAATTCATGGCGTTCACAACGGGTTAGAATAGAATAAATAAATAAATATTGAATTAGAACCGACCCGTGCTCGCACCTAGGCTTCAACCCTTGACCTCCACTTCTCTTAATGTGCACTTGAGGCTGCTTTCTGTCGTGATCCTCCTCTCCACAAAATTATAATGTCCCTCTGATGTGCTCCTTTTCAAAGAATTAGTGGCCTTCCTTCCAACCAAAGAAAAATTCGCTGCTGTCCCTTCGATCTTCTGCTCCAAATTAATAATGTTCGCCCCCCATCAAATTTAGCCCTATTTGTTTAATATATCAATTGCTTGGTGGGCTTTTTGGGCCGTGACATATAAGTCACGGTTTGTTTTTTTTTCTTTTTCTTTTTATTTTATTATTATTATTATTATTATTATTATTATTATTATTATTATTATTATTATTACTCGGCTCTTTTGACTCGGGTATTCTTGACTCGATCAAAGTTGGTCGTTTATGCTCCAACGTCCATGAACACCTTCACAAATTAAAATAAATACATAAGTACTAAGAAAGACGCAAAACTAATAAAAATCTATAAAAACCTATACTAAATAAAATAGACCATTACAAGCCTAAAACTAATAAAAACACTATCTAAACGACTCGAAAACTGTACAAACTTTACACTGGAAATCGATGTATTTTACAATACATCAAATATCCCCACACTTGTCTTTTTTTCGTCCCTGAAAAAGAATTATGCTATGGAATCACAGTTAGGTTTACATCCAGTTTCAAAACATCGGTTACTTAATTAATAATCTACTAACGTGTTGATTGCGATTGCAGATATATTGATCCTCTTAAACCCATACCGGTTTTCAAGCCCCTTTTTATTTATGTTAAGTTCATGTTGATTAGTCTATCTAGGGTCTCACTCAAAGGAAACCACAGATCCTCCTAATCCCGCCTCAAGCTTATGAAGCTAAAGGAACGACCAATTGACCATTTCCCAACCGTCTTATGTAAAAAACCAAGAGAATTTAAAATCACTTATTTCTTTTTTTTTCCAACATACTTAACTCAGAGGGTGTGAACAATCCAAGTCGCTGTCCCAGTGGCCAGGCACCTTAAGCTTCAGCATTTTTTTTTCTTTCATCTCAGCATACTTAACTCAGAGGGTGTGACCAATCCAAGTCGCTATCCCAGTGGCCAGGCACCTTAAGCTTCAGCATTTTTGCTTTGATTTCTATTTTTTTTAGTGATTAGGAATTCTAACGGTTTTCTACTTATAACGGTGCTTCTTATACTATTTTTGGCGGTTTCGGTCTCCCCGTTTCTCCTAGATGAGAACCCACAAAATAGCCTAACATAATTAATTTATTACTTTTCAAAGGAAACCTTTCTACCGGCCGAGCCTACCCACATATCCCAAATCAGACACGTTTTCAATCAATTTTAATCTCTTATTATACATACTATTTGAAAACCGGACACTTAACTTTACCTATCATTTTCCATATTTTATATAATGCAAACTTCAAAATCAGGGACTTTTTTTTTCTAATTTTTTTTTTTCATTTTTTGACTCAAACGACTCTTTATACAGACTAAACGACAGTTTCCCATCTCCACACTTAAACTCTACATTGCCCTCAATGTAGGAATAGAAAACGACTTAAAACAAAAAATAAATTCCGAATACAAAAACAAAAAGACAAGGGCAAATTGGAAAGGACTTAGCTGGTTTATTAACGCGTAAGCTCCAAAAAATCTAGTCCAATCCAGCTCGATCGTATAGCATTTCATTCGCGATCGGCTCTGACACAATGGTAAACTCTGGGCTTGCCTTGATAAATGATAAACAGCTTCGGAATCACCCGAATGAAGATTGGGTACGGGTGGTGCAATCCAAACCTGCGCAAAACGAAACAGACAAAACCCGAGCATAATACCGAACCACACAAAAAAAAAAAAAAAAAACTCAAACTACTAACTTAGACTCATAATATAACAACAAACAAGAATACGTACCTGCTTGGCAAAATGGCGGTGAATGGTGGTAGAACCAAATGGGTAGAAAGAAAAAAAAAATCTAGTTCTCGCTCAACGTGAAGGACACTGGTGATCACAACACGCGTTGCAAGCGAAAAAAAAATATAACTTTCCGGGGTAATAGCTGGTCGCATGAGGCGAACAGGTCAGCCCAGACTCCTACATTACGTGAAAAGCCTTTTTTCACAGAAAGTTAATTTATTTATTTAATTTTTTTTTTAAGAAAAATTCTCTTTTATTACCCAAACCTTTTTCCAAAACTCCCATTCATAAATATATATAAAGATGATACATGGGATCCGCTCATGGTGAAATTTCCTCTACCCAAGCAAACACGCAAACAGACTCAAAGACACAAAAACAAAGATAAAATAGAAAGATAAAAAAAACTATGAACCACGACCGAAGGACGGACCACAAATAAAAAAAAATATGAAAAGCTAGAAAAAAACTAATTAAGTATAAATATATATTTACAAACTCTACAGAGCATCCCCACACTTAAACTTAATCAGGAGGCTTCTCTTTTATCTGGACCCGATCTAAACCGTTTAATTCCACCCGGTTCTTATTAACAATTAAAAATTTATTTGTGGAATTGAAAAATAATTTAACCATGCTTAACGGGTCAAACCACCAAAATTTAAACTTACCTGGAATTAACCGGATGCGTGGCATGTAGCAAGAAGACTGATCGTGCTTGACTTTCACTGGCTTCTTCTTCTCCAACTCGTGCCAGCTGTTGATCCTCTTTCGATTCCGGTCCTTTCTTTTTCTCTTCCTTGCCCTCTCCCGTGTGTTGTTGATTTTGAAGTTCCATCTATTACCACGGGCCAACTATGGTGCGCTTCTTCTACCACCATTTCCATAGGATGATCCCCACACTTATTTCTTTCATCTGATGCAGGTTCAGTCATGTCTGTCGGTTCACCTTCAAGTAGGGCATCTAGGTATGCTA
The DNA here is from genome assembly GCA_030844895.1 of Ambrosia x helenae. NCBI lineage: Eukaryota > Viridiplantae > Streptophyta > Magnoliopsida > Asterales > Asteraceae > Ambrosia > Ambrosia x helenae. The sequence goes on from CM061225.1 coordinate 31,473,527, forward strand.
TATCCCCATCGGGATCAGACTCCCCAACTCCTTCATAAGCAGGTAAACCATCTATATCCAAATCTAAAAATTCATCATCCTCAGATAACGACTCCTCGCTCATCTCATTGTCTTCCTCTGCACCAAACATCATACCAACGGAATCTCCCAATTCCACTTCTTCTTCAATCACTTCCCTTTTTACTAACGACCTCTGATACGCCGCCCATTCTTCTTCATCATCCTCTTCATCAGAGTCACTCCCAAAATCATATATAGTAACATGTGGCACCGGAGGTGGGACTTCAACGTCCATTTTCGTCTCCGTGATTGGGATGATCTCTTCATCTGACTCATCAACGTATTGCATGATCGGCTCTTTCCCTTCTTCTGGAAATGTCGGGAACAACTCCCCCAGAGCATTCATGTAACCGAGGTAGTTGCCTTGCTCATCATATGTATAACCAACTTTAGGCAGCTGCTCTTGCTGAACTGTTTCTTCTTCTTCTTTCTTTAATCTCCTAGCAATGTCTTCTACTGTTCGTTGAAGATCTAAAAAAGCAGCCTGTCGGTCTTTTACGAGGATGTCATGGTTTTTTAGGAGGGTGTCCTGCTCTGCTAACATGTTCTGGGTATTGGCATCCTTAGCAACTAATAATGTCAACAGACTCTCAATTTTACTCCAATCATTACCACTATTCTCACAAGAATTGCTTCCAGAAAATTGGTCAGGATACTGATTAAAATGTGGCTGCTGATACGAGCCATCATAATAATTTGTAGGACAACCCTGTGAATAATATGGCTGCGGCTGCACAAAGGAATTAGCACAATAATGTGCAGAGGACCCCGCATTTTGTGGAAATCTAACGGTAAAATAGGGTCCTCCACAAATTTCAAACATATTTATATACTCGACAGAAATTAAAATACACAAACAATTAGACTCCTACGACTCACTATACAAAAAGACAGACTCAACACAAAACACAAGTAGCACAGATATAGCAGATAAGTGTAATCAAAGCTAGTAAACGCAATCGCCAAGAGTCCCCGGCAACGGCGCCAAAAACTTGATGTGCTCAAAGTGGTTTAGTAAAAACTAACTAAATTAACCTAAACTAGACACTCTAAGTTTTAAATTTATAACCTAAGACTCTCTAAACCTAAACCACACAACCGGCAAGTGTACCGGTCAGTGCAGTACAGCTAAAGTAAGTCCGAGTATCGAACCCACGAGACTCTACTAGAAAACGTAAACTAGACTCGATTACTTATCTACAAACTGACTTAATAATGTTTTATTGCTTAAAGGGGGGGGGGGGTTTCTAATAAACTAATAAAAATAAATAAAATAAAACTAAAATAACTTAAAACACAAACTGGAAACTGGAATTCGGATCAAGTGATGGGAAGGCACTACCTAGGCTAGAATCCTACACATGAATGATGAGTTTCTAATGGTCATGGAACTGGTGTGGAACCGGGATCTTAAAATACTAAACTTACAGGATAAACTAGAGGACCCTCGACCCTTCTCAAGGCGAAACCTAAGGTTACCTATAAGCCGTTAAACCACTGGTTGAGAGGTTACCCTTACAGGCTTACCTACTCGAATCTTAAAGTACCCGCTAGACAGTCTACCTCACAGCGAAAGTCACAATACACCAGAAAGTGCAAGGGGTAACTACAATATTTCTGATAAGACTTGGCCTACAAGGAATGCTAGGGAAACTAGGAAGATCTTCTCACAAAGCCTCTAGAACTAGCAATTTAACACCCTAGACAGACCAACAATCTCGCACCTTACAGCTATTGAGAATTGGTAGAACACTTAGAATCATCTAACTAACAATTACAACTCCTATGGATAATCCTAGGCAATTAACCATAAACTAGCTGCTAACACCCAGTCCGCAACCTAACCCGCATTCATACATGAAAGACATTCACAAAAACGCAAGTGGAGTTTATAAAAGTTAATTAAACAAAACTAAATACGCATATACATCAAACCAGAAAATAAAGAGTTCTTTACTAAAAAATTCACCCACAACCAAAAGTTCCAAGAACCAAAAGAAAATAAATCAAACAAGTGTATTCATCATCGCCTAGGTAGCATAAAGGTTTAGCCACTAAAAATCATGATAATATCAAAACAATAAAAACAAATAAAATTCATGGCGTTCACAACGGGTTAGAATAGAATAAATAAATAAATATTGAATTAGAACCGACCCGTGCTCGCACCTAGGCTTCAACCCTTGACCTCCACTTCTCTTAATGTGCACTTGAGGCTGCTTTCTGTCGTGATCCTCCTCTCCACAAAATTATAATGTCCCTCTGATGTGCTCCTTTTCAAAGAATTAGTGGCCTTCCTTCCATCCAAAGAAAAATTCGCTGCTGTCCCTTCGATCTTCTGCTCCAAATTAATAATGTTCGCCCCCCATCAAATTTAGCCCTATTTGTTTAATATATCAATTGCTTGGTGGGCTTTTTGGGCCGTGACATATAAGTCACGGTTTGTTTTTTTTTCTTTTTCTTTTTATTTTATTATTATTATTATTATTATTATTATTATTATTACTCGGCTCTTTTGACTCGGGTATTCTTGACTCGATCAAAGTTGGTCGTTTATGCTCCAACGTCCATGAACACCTTCACAAATTAAAATAAATACATAAGTACTAAAAAAGACGCAAAACTAATAAAAATCTATAAAAACCTATACTAAATAAAATAGACCAGTACAAGCGCAAAACTAATAAAAACACTATCTAAACGACTTGAAAACTGTACAAACTTTACACTGGAAATCGATGTATTTTACAATACATCAGCCCCCTTTTTGAGTCTTACATTGAGAAGCGTCGTAAGACCTTATCAATATATGTACTTTAACTCAAACCCAATAACCACTTTGATCTATCTCTATAAATCTTTATAATATAAGAGGCTTCACCTAGATCTTTCATTGCGAAACATTTACCCAACCAGGTCTTAACATCTTTAAGCATAAGGATATTGTTTCCAATGATTAGTATGTCATCTACATACAGTATAAGAAAAGTGATATAGCTCCCACTAGATTTCTTGTAAACACACGGTTCATCTTCGTTCTTGATAAAACCAAACTCTTTGATTTTCTGATCAAAACGGAGATTCCAGCTGCGAGATGCTTGCTTTAATCCATAGATGGATTTATTCAGCTTGCACACCTTATTAGGATTCTTTGGATCGACAAAGCCTTCAGGTTGAACCATATAGACATCTTCCAGTAAGTGTCCATTAAGGAACGCGGTTTTGACATCCATCTGCCATATCTCATAGTCATAATATGCAGCAATGGCAAGTAGAATTCTAATAGACTTAAGCATGGCTACTGGCGAGAAAGTTTCCTCATAATCAATTCCTTGAGTCTGAGTAAAACCTTTCGCTACAAGCCTTGATTTGTAGGTTTGCACATTCCCATCCATGTCAGTCTTCTTCTTGAAGATCCATTTGTTTCCCACAGTCCGACATTCGGTAGGACGATCAACCAAATCCCAGACTTGGTTATCATACATGGATTGCATCTCTGTATTCATGGTTTCTTGCCATTTCTTGGATTCTGAATCCAAGATTGCAGCTTTGTAAGTAGTAGGCTCAGCTTCATCAATCATGAAGATATCATCATACTTTACCGGTGCACGACGATCCCTAATACTTTTCCGAACACTTGGTGTTTCTGTTGCTTCTTGAGTCCTCTCAGGCTCAACTTCAACAACTGGATCCGTTACATCTGGTTCTGTCTGAACAGCTGGTTCAGTCACTTGTGTTTCTCGAATTTCTTCAAGATCCACATGGTTATCTCCAATCCCTCGCGCCAGAAGCTCTTCCTCTAAGAAAGTGCCTCTGTGTTTGGTGAAAATCTTATTTTCAATGGGGTGGTAGAACAGGTAACCGATCTTTTTACCGTATCCAACGAAAACCACTTTTCGCCTCTGGGATCTAGTTTATCCGAAGATTCTAGAGTGACATAAGCATTACATCCCCAGACTTTAAGGTAGGATACATGAGGTTTCTTTCTATGCCATATCTTATAGGGCGTTTTATCAACCTTTTTCGTTGGAGCTATATTCACAAGTCTTGCGGCAGTTTCCAAAGCATAACTCCAAAAGGATTTTGGAAGGTTTGTTCAACACATCATTGATCGAATCATATCTAATAGAGTTCGATTTCTCCGCTCAGACACACCATTATGTTGTGGTGTTCCAGGTGGAGTGAGTTGTGAAACTATTCCACAATCCTTTAGATGGTCGATGAATTCCTGACTAAGATATTCACCGCCTCGATCTGATCGAAGCATTTTAATAGTTCTATTTAGCTGATTTTCTACTTCGTTTTGGTACTCCTTGAACTTTTCAAGAGTTTCATGTTTATGCTTCATAAGATAAACATAACCATATCTACTGAAATCATCAGTAAATGTAACAAAGTATCTTTCTCCATGTCTTGGCATTGTTCTGAATGGACCACATACATCTGTATGTACAAGTCCTAACAGATCATTGGCTCTTTCTCCAACATTTGAAAAAGGTGCTTTTGTTAACTTTCCACTTAAGCATGATTCGCATTTTCCAAACGACTCCGAACCTTTGGAATCCAGGATTCCTGCGGTTTTGAGTTGTTTAACACGATTCTCACTTATGTGACCAAGTCTACAATGCCACATATACGTATCATTAAAGTCCAACTTATTACGTTTATGGGAGATATTGCATAATATGTTATCGTTTTGGATTTCTATCTCATAGATCCCATTGTTAGGTTTTGCATCAAAGTAAAATACATCGTTAAAATAAGCAGAAATAAATTCCCCATTGAAACGATAATTAAAACCTTGTCCTCGCAAAGCCGAAACTGAAACAATATTTCTAGTCACACTAGGAATGTAATAAACATTGTTCAAAACAAGTTCTAAACCAGAAGGAAGTAAGAGAACACATTCTCCTATAGCCTTCACAGCAACTATTTGTCCATTGCCAACATGGACCTCCAAGTCGCCTTGTTTCAGCTTTCTAATCTTTCTTAGTCCTTGCAAAACATTACAAATGTGGAAACCACATCCTGTGTCAAACACTCATGTTTTGCTAGAAAAAGCAAAGATTTCAATAACATATATACTTGAGGACTCTCCTCCTGAAGCCTTAGCTTGCTTCAGCTCAGCTAAATACTTAGCATAGTTCCTCTTCCAGTGCCCAGTTTCATCACAATGAAAACACTTGGCATCTTTCCGAGGTTTTTTATTGGCAACAGATTTGCCTTTGCCCTTCCCTTTGCCCTGATTGCCCATTTTCTTGGTTTAGGTTTCTTAACTTATCCCTCCTTGATCACTAGCACTGGTGCAGTCTTGCTAGGTATGTTCACCTCAGCAGTTTTGAGCATCTGATGCAGTTCTGCAAGTGTCTTTTCCATCCCGTTCATATTGTAGTTCATAATGAACTGGTCATATGACTTGGGCAATGAGTTTAGGATAATATCCCCCCGCTAACTCATCGCTCAAGGGGTATTCCATACGAGCCAAGCGATCAAGATATGCCTTCATTTTTAGCACACGAGTGCTAACTGGTGTAACATCGCAAAATTTTCCCCAAAATTTTAATACATAAAAAGCCCTTATATATATATTTTTTTTATTACACCTTTATCATTAATATTATACAAATGTGCCTAAGTCTTTATTTATCCTAACTCACAATTTATATACATACATAAATGTATATAAATAATAATAATAATATGATTCTAAATTCTTTTTTTTTTCACATACAAGATTTTTTTTTAAATAAAGCCTTGAGTCAAATAGTCAAAGTCCTAGTCAAAGTCTTAGTCAAACAGTCAAAGTCTTAGTCAAATAGTCAATTCTTCATAAAACCTTACTTTATGGTGTTGACCAATTTTAATGGCTAATTGACTCCAAAACTAGTATAAAAACCCACCTATGACCCATTATACTTGGCACCTCTAAATCGATTGTTTCAATCCTATTAAACTTTCTCTCATACCTTTCTTCTATAGTCTATTACTTCTACAATTGAAGCTTTGATTATAAGCTCTTGTAATTGGCGAATTGGAAGCTTGATATTCTTTCTTTTTCGTTTTCTTCAATTTGGACTAGCTACGTTGTTGAGTCTTTGGGATTCGCCTCGCATACATTCACAACACTTAGAGGATAATTCACCTTAGCCAATGTGAGTTTACATAGCCCCTTTTTCTGTTTTACATTTTGGGGTGAAACATGTTTAAAACATTTTATACACTATCATTTACTCATTCTTACATTGTTGAAACTTGTGATTCAATTACAATATCATTTACTCATTCTATCATTTGACTGTAACAAAAAGACACAGTACAATCATTAACATTGATCAAGCCGCCTGTTTAGATTATAGCGCTATAGGTCTGACAAACCCACTCCCCCGCATAAATTCAGGGATGATCGATAACAGTAACAACATTTAACTAACTTGCGAGTTAGTCATCAGTCGACACAAGGTTTGATTGTACAAAGACGCATTGTTACATGTCGGACAAATACTCAATCATCATACAACTGTGATTGTTGTACAAACTATTATTATCTATCATATTCCAAAAACCTATGTAATTCTCACCAACTTTCGTTGACCCAAAAAATTTTCAAACTTAACATGTTTCAGGTTCTACTTGCTTGAAGATTTGAGTTAATGCTTGAAGATGTGTGCATAGTATTATTCATTTTGATGTACGAATTCTTGTAGAATAATTGTATGTAATTTATTTAAATCATTTAATGAAATTTATCATTCACCATGAGCTACTGAGCAATCATCAATACGTGACATCCCGATGTTTCCGCCATCGGTTGGGGTGTTACAGATTGGTATCAGAGCCATGGTTATAGGGAATTAGGTTATTAGAAAAATAATCTAGTCTATAACCATAGGATTATAACCAGTATTTGCTTCTTTTACTTGCCATTCTCTATCTCCCTCCTACTTCTTTTCCCTACTTTCATCCTTACAAGAAGGTTGCTCTCCACCATTGGATCTACTCTTAGACTAATTGGACAAAATCCTCAGGTTTAGCCTGAACCACCTTGAGATCTCGTCGAAGTTCTAGATTTTAATAACGAACACGTGCAATCTGGAAGGGTGAACGCCTGTATTCTGAGTCTTCTGTCTAGGCTGGCATTGCGCATATATCCCAATCAGACGAGGGACCCGGATGCCTACCTGGGAATTCTCGGGATGAGTGTTCACTTATAGGCTAAAGCATGTCTTCATATGTTATTAGAATTTAGAATCCTTGATAAGTCAACGTTTTCGTTTATTCATTTTAATTAAATGAATAAATGATTACATTCCTTATATTACCTCATTGTCCTTAATTCAACCCATATCTTATTGAAAATTCATTACCCAAATCACTTCCGTAACCGATGCCCTAAACTAAACAGAGATCAAGATCCTCCAACTACCTAACCGCAAGTCTCACCATTTGACTATTGGTTGCTTTTATTCTATGTATTGACGCTATTTGATTCTAGTAATAAAATATTTGTCTGAGAGTTGTTACATGGTGCATGATTGTTTGAATGTGAACTAATTATATAAATCTATACAACTACAACTCATATACTGTGCTTGTTATACTTGCTTGCATAAACATGTTATCAATTTGCAACCTATGTGTATAATAAATGCTGCACTTAATAGAGGTCATCATGCCTTTTCAACAGTTGGGAGAGGCCCTACAACCTGCTCCACGACTGGTGGAGGCTATCGAACCTACTCAACGATTGGTAGAGGTCATTATGCCTTTTCAACAGTCGGGAGAGGCCCTACAACCTACTCCACGACTGGTGGAGGCTATCGGACCTGCTCAACAATCGGTGGAGATATAGAAGGACGCAAAACTTTAATGTAAGGTAAATTGGTGATTGCGGTCCGGAACGTAATCATGAATTTACAGGTACGTTAAGGTAGTGTGAAATTCTATCAAGGTTTTCAGTAAATAACCAATTATAAACTCTAGTTACCTGGTAGTTCATTTAGTCTTTCTATAGTCAATCAACTCATGCATTTCTTTTAGGAGTCCTAAAACTTAAGATTCTTATTCTCCTTGCTATTTCAGATGAACCTAATCCAACCCTTAAAACTCACACATATCAAAACTCTTACCCAAATTATTCGAAACAGTTTATTCTGTTACCTATAAATTTATGTCATGCCTTAACTCGAAACTTCCCAAACCACCCTTGTCCTAATTTCTACTCAATCACCTTCAACCTGTGTTTTCAATGAACTTCGGGACGAAGTTTCCAAAAGTAGGGGAGACTGTAACATCGCAAAATTTTCCCCAAAATTTTAATACATAAAAAGCCCTTATATATATATATTTTTTTTATTACACCTTTATCATTAATATTATACAAATGTGCCTAAGTCTTTATTTATCCTAACTCACAATTTATATACATACATAAATGTATATAAATAATAATAATAATATGATTCTAAATTCTTTTTTTTTTTCACATACAAGATTTTTTTTTAAATAAAGCCTTGAGTCAAATAGTCAAAGTCCTAGTCAAAGTCTTAGTCAAACAGTCAAAGTCTTAGTCAAATAGTCAATTCTTCATAAAACCTTACTTTATGGTGTTGACCAATTTTAATGGCTAATTGACTCCAAAACTAGTATAAAAACCCACCTATGACCCATTATACTTGGCACCTCTAAATCGATTGTTTCAATCCTATTAAACTTTCTCTCATACCTTTCTTCTATAGTCTATTACTTCTACAATTGAAGCTTTGATTATAAGCTCTTGTAATTGGCGAATTGGAAGCTTGATATTCTTTCTTTTTCGTTTTCTTCAATTTGGACTAGCTACGTTGTTGAGTCTTTGGGATTCGCCTCGCATACATTCACAACACTTAGAGGATAATTCACCTTAGCCAATGTGAGTTTACATAGCCCCTTTTTCTGTTTTACATTTTGGGGTGAAACATGTTTAAACATTTTATACACTATCATTTACTCATTCTTACATTGTTGAAACTTGTGATTCAATTACAATATCATTTACTCATTCTATCATTTGACTGTAACAAAAAGACACAGTACAATCATTAACATTGATCAAGCCGCCTGTTTAGATTATAGCGCTATAGGTCTGACAAACCCACTCCCCCGCATAAATTCAGGATGATCGATAACAGTAACAACATTTAACTAACTTGCGAGTTAGTCATCAGTCGACACAAGGTTTGATTGTACAAAGACGCATTGTTACATGTCGGACAAATACTCAATCATCATACAACTGTGATTGTTGTACAAACTATTATTATCTATCATATTCCAAAAACCTATGTAATTCTCACCAACTTTCGTTGACCCAAAAAATTTTCAAACTTAACATGTTTCAGGTTCTACTTGCTTGAAGATTTGAGTTAATGCTTGAAGATGTGTGCATAGTATTATTCATTTTGATGTACGAATTCTTGTAGAATAATTGTATGTAATTTATTTAAATCATTTAATGAAATTTATCATTCACCATGAGCTACTGAGCAATCATCAATACGTGACATCCCGATGTTTCCGCCATCGGTTGGGGTGTTACAACTGGCGTTTCTAGAACATACAACTTGTTCTCCGCCTTGAGAACAATTTTCAAGTTGCGGTGCCAGTCCATGAAGTTGGAGTGGTTAAGTTTGTCCTTCTCTAAGATGGACTTGAGAGAGAATTGGGAGGCGGAATTGTTTTCAGTTGACATCTACAAAGTTCAAAATCTAATTTATTAGTATTTCATGTTTTAAGTATCCTAATTATTTTATGACCCAATAAGCAAAATTAATTAGGATGATATCCCGATTCATCAATACACAATGAACTGGCTTAGCACTGTCCACTGGCATGATTAGGTAGGTAAACAACGATTGTTAATTGTGTCCACTACACAACTCTCCTTTTTGGGGTTATCGCTAAGAGCGATGTATGTTTAACCCCAACTATGCCCACTTGTCAAACAAGCGATGTTTGGCCTTTACTGTTAACTGTAACACCGGCCTATGTTACACAGGAAACGCGATGATTACCTTCACTCATGATCAACGCCCAGATGCAGGGTCAGCACTAACATTTGGGTTCGATTTAAAACGAAGTGTTAACTCGTTAAGGGTGGCATAAAACATCAATTTAAAATTGGGATTTAATTTTAATATTTACCATAAATATTTTGAATGACTCGTTAGCATGATGTGAGTCACACAATAGTTTATAAAATCCAATTTTATATTGTTCGTGATAATTGAAACTCCTTTCAACACTCGACACGGTATAGTTTTAAATACCCTATTTAAACTACGTTGGTCGTATTATCGCGAATGGACTTGTTTTAATATTAATAAAACTCTTTTTATTAAATATGCTTTTCGGTTTTTATAAAACTTGTTTTAATAAAACCGTTGCCATGATTGTGAAAATTTTATTTATTTTGGGTTATCTAAATTATTTACAATAAATAAACCACAACCACAAAACATAATAATAAAATTAAACGAATCGAGCCCCTAATAGGTTGTCCGTTTCGTTTTAGCCAGAAACGAAACGAACCAGTCAAAAGGGTTTCAAAACTATTTTTGATATAGCTCCCACTTGACCCGAGATCTCTATCTTCATGGAACCTGTTCGCCTTTTTATCTTCGTCTTGATCGTACTTGTAGGATTACAAATAAATTTGAAATACAAATAAAACAAATCTATTCTAATCCTATCTATTACACCGGATCCAATATCCGTAATAAAAAATACAAATCAATAAAAAAAATAAAACATCACAAACACAACCATGACAAGGGTCAAAATACCTAGGGCTCGATTCACATCACAATCCATGAACAACAAAAAAAACTTTTGATCTTTTGTCAAAAAAAAATAAATTTTTGACAAATAAAACATAGATCAAAATTATAACTTTACCATCTATACGCGCGTAACCGTGGCTCTGATACCACTGTTGGGAATCATGGTATCAAATACACAGCGGAAGCAGTTTTGTTTATTAATAAAATCGATTATATACAATATATAATATGAGCCGATTTATATATATAAAATATATGTTTAATTTTATTAATCCAATTAACAAAATATTCCCAATCAGGATCTCAGTTAAACACGTATAAACACAAATAAATAATGAACAACCATAGGGGTTTAGTAATCTACCTTTGACGACTACACCGGAATTGTAACACGCGGGTTACAACGAATCCTCGCTAGTAGGAAGTTCACACCCGAGTACTGGCCAACCGAAAGCAACACTTTGCAAGACGGAGGCAGCGATGATGGTGGTTTGCGGCAGACAAAGGGGCAGTGGCTCCTAAGGTTGGCCGCAAATCTTGAAGAGGAGACAAGGGTTATTTTGTTTTATCTTTTCAAAAACATGTGTGATTAGAGTTTCTATCACACCTATTTATAAAGATAAAAGACACTTGACCACTTAATTAGTCAAAGTCATTCACTTGACCATTGACTAGTCAAGGACTTGACCATTTAACTAGTCATAGTCATACACTTGACCATTTGACTAGTCAAAGACTTGACCACTTAATTAGTCAAAGTCATACACTTGACCATTTGACTAGTCAAAGTGTAAACTTTACTATTTAGTCCCTCGAGTTCAAAACTATTATTATTTCATAAATAATAATCCACCAACACATGAACTTATCTGATTCGTGTACCAACGTGTAACTCTTCGGATCGTACCGGGTCGGGTTACGTTGATCTCGACTTTTAATTACATCGGACATACTATATATCCAACACTATATCAGTGCCACGTAGACAATGGGGTTTTAACTAGCTCATCCTTTAATTAACCCAGTAATTATAAACACCCTTTTGACTATTAGTTGATGCCCATTCTTTCTCCACCATCTTCACATTTATAAGGTGCCCCCACTAAAATGTGTTTAACACTCGTCCCTTGGTGCCCCCCCCCCCCAAAAAAAAACACCCGGGTTTAACGCCCCCAATGTGGTGCACACGTCTCTTAAATGCCTTGTTAGCATGGGGCGTGAACCCACACCATGTAGCCTTATGCTTATGGAGTTACGCAGGGGCACGCCTTATGGTGGCCGAGGATGCCACCAGGCTAGGGCACGTAATTATAGGAGCATATTTTTTTTTTTATAAAATTCCTATATTATATGTGTGTGTGTTTAATAGAAAACTCGTTTAATACTTAAACCCGAGCCTAATAAAACTCAAATCTTGTTAAGTTGCTAAGTAACCCATAACACATTTATAGGCCCATTACCTTTTTGCTCAAATCTTGTTAAAATACCGACACCATACCGGTACCGTATATTTTCGGTATCAGTATCAATACCAAGTTTTGACGAAAATTGATATCAGTAAATTCTGTATCAGGATCAGTTCGGTATGGTATGGTATCGACCTCATTTCTAGTTCTATTGTTACGATTTATTTAGATATGTTATCGTAAAACGTTAAACATAACACATATGAAACACAATTACTATTTAGTGGTATTCTTTTCAAGTTTAAGACCAAGTAGAAAAGGATTCTGAAGAACCAATAAACAACTTCCATAACTGTTTCATTTGGATCTTTCATTTTACACAATTATAAAAAATTTAAAACAATAGTGAATCATGAGCGACTTTTATAGTTAAAAAAAATTATGAGCAACTTTATTTAAACAATATTGAAACTTAATTATATTTTTGAATAGCCATTGGGGTTGGTGGTCCAGTGGTAAGCCAAAGTCTTTTAATACACTAAAAAAGTGTGAGGTCTTGAGTTTAAGTCTCACAAGGAACAAGAAATTCGTCTTTCAAAAAAAAAATTATATTTTTGAATATATCTCTTTTTTTTTTTTTTTTTTTTTTAGATTTTGTGCATCCACATAGAGGTGTACAAATCGGGTTTTTTTAATACCCGGTTTCGGGTATGGTCGGGTATTACTTCGACCCGGTATTGAAAGAACCGGTTTCAGTTCCGGTTCCTAACATAAAAAACCATACCCAGTATACCGGTTTCGGTTTTTCAATACCCGGTTCCGGTTTTTTTAATACCCGTTCTGGGTATGGAACTGGTTTCGAGTATATCGGGTATTGAATTCTTTTTATACAATGACGTCGAAGGGTAGTGCGATTTAGATGATTATAACGCGGTTATAGATTACTTTGAGTATACTTTTTGAGTATTCGGAAAACCCGGTTCCGGTTTTTTAATACCCGGTTCTGCCTCAACATCAAAATGCAAAATAGTCCTGTCGCTTGACACATACTTTTTGAGTATTCAAAAAACCCGGTTTCGGGTATTCAGAACCCGGTGCCGGGTATTCGAAAAACCCAGTTCTGGGTACAACCCGGTTCCGGATATTTTAAAAAACCGGGTACAACCGGGTATAAATCGGGTCCGGTTCCGGGTCCGGTTTTTTACATAGAAATGTATACCCTATGCGTACCCGGCGGGTAGAGTCGGGTACGGTTCCGGGTTTTCTTTTTCGGTTCCAATTCCGGTTCCGGTTTTTTTTTGCACCTCTACATCCACATACTTCTTAAATTTTAAAATTAATTTGATAATTATGTTATCCCGTTTTTGGATTCGTTTAACTTGATAGAGTGATCGGCTCAATAATTTGCTCGGTTTTCAAAATATTGGCATCAACCAAATGTGGGTTTAACGTGAGTTTTAGTTTTATACGTTTACACTAGTTTTTTTTTTTCTTTTTTGAACGGTTAATAAAACTTCTTTATTCCAACCACTAGCAAGAAACTAGCTTCGAATACGCTGAAACAAAACAGCCCGAAAACATTTACACTAGCTAAAATTTAAGAAAGAGATTAAAAAAATAGTAATAAAATTAGTTGTATACTTGTATGTAAATATATACTAGTGGGTATGCCCGCGCGTTGCTGCGGGTGCGTTTGTTTTGTCATCTCATAGTTGCGAAGCTCACGTGTTCCAGCACACTTTCTTAGCAAAAAAGTTTAAATCATGCAACGAATTTAATAACCAATATGACAAATATGCACATTTGACCATAGGTCAAATGAAATTCCTGGTCAAATATATATGTAAAATTAACTATATGTCTATATAATAAGTACTGCACTATGCATACATTTTTTCCATAACCATTGGTGTTAATCTATAAACAAATTTATTATAAGGTATATAAAGATATAAAGGCAATTAATACTGCACTACTTATAATCAAAAAGTAACCAACAGTCAAGTGGAAGGAAACTACACAAACCCAATAATTTACATATTGTTTCCACTTGAACAATATTAAATTGAAATTTCTTTTGAAAATCTTTCGTTAGTGAATTTCTTCATCAAAAACGTTACCCAATTGAACCCACCAGACTCATTAACCCGTCAGAAAGCAACACATAGTGCTTATTGTTATATAGTAATAGATTTTGTTCACGTGTTTATTTCAAGGCGGAAAATGGGAAATCCCCTATCATCGGGCCACCTTGCTGCGATCTTGTTATAATTAAATAATTAACTCCATGAACCATAACAAGCATTACCTGGTTAAAGTGTTGCTGCAGTTTCTCATTTGTGAAGTTAGTGCAAATTGTTCAAGATGCATAACTTTCATGAAAGTCAATAATACAACAGTCAAAAGAGATTTTAGTTTATAAAATAAATACATCTATGGTGAGTCTCGAACAACATATAAAAAAATCATATATGATTTCGCATCAGATACATACTTCAAATGTTTTTATCCTTAAGCACAAAGCGGATGAAAACGATTAATGGACTGTGAACACTCCCAAATCACTACCAGATCAGCCACATATTACCACCAGATCAGTCGCCGCCTTGACACCCGTGTAGCCACTAATTGTTGTTGTTTAACCGGATTCAACCCTCTTCTGGTCGCCATTATTCTCCGCTGCCTACTACACTGATTTACAGATGTGGCCGCCAGGATTCGCCATCACAGAACCACTGTCTAACCACTTGTCCGCTTTTGAAAACCTCGTAGCCAATTGTTGCGGCTTTGACCGACCCGTTACATTACCACACCAGCTCATTAACTGCCTTTGATGGAGACGGTTTTAGTTGAGAACTATAAGTCTAAAATTACCTGAGGTTAATATCATGGTGATCGATCCAGAAGATGACATATTCATACTTAAGAGCCTAACTTAGAGGTACACAAATCGGTTTCTTTACCAACCTGATTCGGAATTTAAAAACACGAATTAACTTCATTATTAGATTATTTATGTGCTTAACTTCAATCACAAGACAGTTAAACTAACCTGACCCATCTAAATCTTTGCCATTTTTATCCAAAATAACATTAGGCTATACTGTCTTACCACCTCCTTCCTCAATTTCTTGACATAGACCCACAATTTATCATGATAAATAATCACACAAAAACATCATATTTACATGTTTTACCTTAACACTGACACCGGTCCCATCCTTTATGGCCTCAACTGTATTTCTCTTCATCTTCCTTTGACCACTATAAATAAACCAATTATTGAACTAATAAACCAATTCTTGACGATGCTTGCTTCTCCAAATCTGAATCATTGCGTTTGCCTTGTCATATATTTATTTGCTAATTGATGAAGTTGATAACTGCAGAAGGAGGAACGATTGAGTAGAGAAAGATTTAATAGCACTTATTTCAAGGAAAGTGGAGTAGGATATGGAACGATTCATTGACAATCACTTGAGTTGTATGACACTTTTAAAGGCATGATGAAAATCAAATGAAGAGACATTTAATTCATGATTTTTTTTTTTTTTTTTTTTTTTTTGAGTAATTCATGAATTGAATGTCAAAATCATCGGTTTCGACCGGAGCTATCAGATACCACCATAATGATGAGTAGCATGGGTAGATTGTACAATTAGGCTTAGAGATTGTATAGCAAGGTCATAAATGGAAGAAAGTGTGTAAAATATATTGATTATGCCTATGTCTCTTCACATGCCATCTTAAAAAATGTGTGAATTTACCTTTTTGTCCATCTCTCCTCCTTAATAAGGTAACATAGATATTTCAGTTTATCAAAAAGTTCATAAACAACATCCAAACATACTTGAATGTAATTAACAATAAGAATTATATTTTATTGCAATAAGTTGTATCTATAATAATAATAATAATAATAATAATAATAATAATAATAATAATAATAATAATAATAATAATAATAATAATAATAATAATAATAATAATAATAATGCTACGGAGTTTGTTTTATTGGTATTACCTAACCTTGATGAAGATGTCAAAAAGCTATTACTTGTTTAGTTAACTTCATATTTACGTTACAAAATAATCCATAATTCCTAGACCTTGTGTTAATCAAGTTTTATTTAATACTAGTGGGAAGGTCCGCGCGTTGTGGCGTGTATTTATGCTTTTTTTCCCGCACGTTGCGCGACGGGTTTCACATTTTGCAGCACTTTGTTTTTCAACGTTTCGTTTTATGTTTGGTTATGTGCCTTGTGTGGAATATCTACATAATGAATTCCCGTGAGTAAGAAATGAAAAGAAGTAACGTTTAGTAAAGGAATGGTTCTTATGCAAATCGTAACGGTAGCAAATAATGTGCATGATTTTGTCCATTTCAGGTGGGGCCATGTCTTCTTAAAGTTCCAAGGGAAGGGTGATTGTCGATGTACTACCATTGAGTGGTATCACTTAAATTTTGGCCGGTGCTTAGCAGCTTTGGTTAAAGCATAGTATCACTTGTTATATTTATTTCATAGTGTAAGTGAGACAGTTGGATTGGGTCGACCTCTTTTTTACCCATTAGACATTCTGGGTAGATGGTTACGTTGTAACACAGAGAAAATATGTCGTACCTAATCAATGTGTGTTACATTCCGGGTATAGTGTAAATATATCGTTTTAAACACTTGATACAAGTGCATTGTTAATCATTACAAATTAACAAGTATGAACTTCAATCCATTACAACGAGTGTTGCATAACATTACACATAAAGTCAAAATTTGGAGAAGATGAACATTTTAGGATTTCTCCTTTAATCCACTACAACGTGTGTTGCAGCTTGTGGATGTTGTCCATAAGACACAAGGAGATTTGATTTATAAATATTAAAAATTTTGATTTATATTCTCAATGAAGCAACTTCTTACCTACCAAAAATTTCAATGATTGGGATCACATACATTGCCATGTCGTATAGATATGTTCTAATTTTTCATCTTTATTTTTAAAAAAGAAAGGAATATTGGATTTTAATACTCCCAACTTTCAGAGTTTGGCATGCAATACTCCAAACTACAGAATTGTTTGCCAGCACTCCCAACTTTTAAGATATTTTCTACTGGCACTCCCAAACTAATCCAGTTAGTTGGTTCAGTTAGTTTGCTGACGTGGCATGCTGACGTGGTCATTATTGCTGACGTGGCATGCTGTGGAAGATGATGTGTCATCTTATGTGTCATCCATGTCAGCATGCCACGTCAGCAATAATGGCCACGTCAGCTTTCCACGTCAGCAAACTAACTAAACAAACTAACTGGATTAGTTTGAGAGTGCCAGTGGAAAATACCTTAAAAGTTGGGAGTGCTGGCAAACATTTCTGTAGTTGGAAGTATTGCTGGCTAAACTCTGAAAGTTGGGAGTATTAAAATCCAATAAACCAAAAAGAAATGCATACAAACATATTTTTTTTACTATATAGGAGTTTTAACAAAAAAAAAAAAAGGGCAAAGCCGGTGCCCAAGGTGAGCAAGCATGGTCTTGGGTTGTCGTTCCAATATAGGCATGATATGTGTATATTAAAATTTTAGATTAACTTCCAACAACTAAACCATTGGTTTTAGTTTCTCAATGCTATCAGTGGTTGGTGATAATACAACACAATATCAAGGTACACTATTTCCCATTTACTATACTTATGCATCCAATCTATTTTTTAGCTGTATGTTTCTTACTAATATTATTAACAAGAACTAATTTGAATTTTAATTTTTAATTAGGGGAAAAAAAAGACTAACAAAGAGAGGAAGACAACCTTATTGATGATTAAGGAACCATTTAACTTATATATATTTTAATTGTGAATTTAGCTTTTAAAAGACCCGTTTTGGCATTACTCAGTTCTTTCTAACGTGGTCCATTTAGGTACCCACTGACAAAAAAAAGAAGCCGCTCGACTTGTATCTTGTAGTTGGAAGTGAATTAATAAGATTTTCAGAAAGACCCCGACTCTCAGTCCCAATAGCCACGCCTAAATCAAGTAATTCCTGCACGAATTAACCAAGGGTATTTTAAATTCGTTCTTGCTGTAATTTATTAAGAAAACCTTAACATTAGCATTAACCAATGAGCACTAAATAGAAACCTCGTATGTCATATTGTTTGGATCGATATCATCCTGCCAAACAACCTGCAAAGCACACACATTAACTTTTTGTTGCAATGAGTGTATCATAGACAAAATACGGTCAAACTGTCAACTAATAAAGCTAATTCTCAGATTGGATAATAAGCCTGATTATGGACTCAAAGCATTCATAAAGGCCCATGAAAAAAAATCAAACTAAAAAAGCATACCGGAGAACTTGAAGCACCGTTTGGACTATACTACCTGCGACATTAAAAAAATGGCATAAGTAAATCTGATCATCAACTAAAGTTGATATGAAGAATCAAATTAGCTACATAAGATATGAGTAAAAATTAAATTAATCACTACATGCAAATTCTAGCTTAACTTCCTAAAGGGCAGCTACTTTTGGTTTATATGTATAAACATACACACACACACATAAATATAGAGGTTTGTTGAAAGATAACCAACATTATAAGTAGAGAAACTACGAGAAACACATAAATGCTTTTTAATCGTGGTGTTAAAACTATAGAAAAACTTTTCTCTATAAGTTTCCAACATATGGGTCAAGTTTTTCTTCTTCTTCTTCAAGAATTCTTTTATGAATCCTCTTCTTTATTTTTCTTGTATTTTTTTCTAGTCTTTCAAATGAGGCACAAAGTTTTCTATGTATACAAGACCTAAGAATGAGTGAAAAGACTAACTTAATTAGAGCCATAAACTCTAATAAAGTGAAATAAAGAAATCTACTCAAGAGTCTCCTTAATAATTTTACTAAAATCAATTAAATTCCATTCATCATATTATTAAATTTTTGTAATTTCCAACATCTTCTTGAATGAAACATTCATTGGTAACATTGATGATGAAGAAGGAAAACCATAAGGCAAAGGATGTTTGTGAGGGTAGGGATGAAAGAAGGAGGGTAATATTGTAAAAGTGTTTCAATATTGTAAAACATGAGGTGGGTAAAATTTCTACATTGCCCCTTTAAGTGTCTTAATTGTCACAACTATCCGTATAATACCCTTGAATTTCATTCTTTAATATGTTGTGCATGTTGCATCTTAAGTTGTACAGAAATGCAAATTACTAAATGGTACATCACCCCTCCTTTATAAAGTAGTATAGAAGTATAGATAAGAACTAGTGTATCCCCGGGGTGCTTTCTGGGATAGAAAAATCTAATATGAAGTGATAAAATTTGTGTATCGTAAAAGGAATAAGTCATTTTTTCAGGAATTTTTTAAGGATCAACAGTCGATAACTAATAAAACCTACTTCTAATTCTAAATGTGCACATCTTGCTCGAGTGAAGACTGTGTACAACTTTCTCACTTCCTCAAGACATTCTAAAACTATGATGTGAACCTGAAAAAAAAACAAGTTAACAACCAAATTGGTATCAAATAATATGTCATGATGATGATTTATTAATTTAAGAGATGTACATGGCGGGGTGATTAATTATCACTTATTACAGGGCCGTCTCCGAAAATCTTAAAATTTGTTTGGGCCCTTTGCGAAAAAAAAATCGGGCCTTACCACCGCAATATGATATAAATTCATCATTCAAATATAAAAAAAAAACATAATATAACGTTAATTGTTATAAAGCAAACACAACAAAAGTTTTTTAACTAATTGATCGAACCTACTTACTTAAGCGAATCACGTGGATCTCCTAGCGTTTTTGGAAGCAAAGTTCTCGATCAAGTCTTTATACTCCATACTTTCCAATATTTCGTTTTCAATAGATACTTGCCAATCATGTTGATCGAACCTACTTACTTAAGCGAATCACGTGGATCTACTTACTTGCCAATCCATTAGTCTTTGTTGGGACATTGTCGACCGTAAATAAGACTTCAACAACTTCAATTCAGAAAACCTTCTTTCTGTCGATGCTACCGTTACCGGAATTGTCAACAACACTCTATAAGCATTTATAGCATTAGGATAAGAATCGCGTTGCTTCTTCAAACTGTCTAAAGCATCTAAAGGGCTAACAGTTTGACTCGGTAAAAATGTCTCAATTAACTTCAACTCGAAATAAAGCTCATTAGCTCCTTCATACCTCAATGCATCTTGAAGACGATAACAACACGACTTAAGATTGGTGTGACAACCTGCACCCTTCACTTTTCATAAATGTGCATAATTGGTTCCTCAACTATTTCAAAATTTTCATTTTTAACCCTCGTATTTTAATAGGACCAAAATTCACAATTTAATAAAACTTGTAATTTTTATAAGTAAAAGTATGCATGTTTTATACTCACGACTACACCTGAGCACGTATGTTTCAGACCTTGATACTCAAAGCCATTAATTTTCGGTCCTAAAACAACTTAGAAACAGAAGGAAACAAGTCTAGAACTTAAAATTGATTAAATTGGAAAAAATATTTTTTTAGCCCTCGCGGTCTGCTGAGATAGTCAAACACTCAAAGTTCTAGTCAAAGTCTCAGTCAAAATCCTAGTCAAATAGTCAATTCATCTTAAAACCTTACTTTTGTAACCTCACGAATTTTCCCATTTATTTTGCATTAAAGTATTTCCCGATCCATAATATAAAGTCTAATTTATTTCTAAGTATTCTTATCTTTATCCGTGCACTCTATTTTTCTAAGTTCCTTTTATCATTGTACTTAAAAAAAAAATCTTCAATCATGACATATGTCCTATCCTAATTCTATTTATAAAATCGTCATTTTATAAGACGGTGTTTTTTTTTCTAATTCAAACTAATGATTTTTTTTATTTCTTATTTAAAGCTAATCATTTTTCCAATTACATTTATAATCTCAAACAAGGAAGATATAAATTCATTTCAAAATAAAGCCTTGAGTCAAGAGTGAAAGTCTCGACAACATAATTCTTGGAGTCAAAGTCTTAGTCAAACAGTCAAGGTCTTAGTCAAATAGTCAATTCATCATAAAACCTTACTTTATGGTGTTGACCAATTTTAATGGCTAATTGAATCCAAAACTAGTATAAAAACCCACCTATGACCCATTATACTTGGCACCTCTAAATCGATTGTTTCAATCCGATTAAACTTTCCCTCATACCTTTCTTCTATAGTCTATTACTTCTACAATTGAAGCTTTGATTATAAGCTCTTGTAATTGGCGAATTGGAAGCTTGATATTCTTTCTTTTTCGTTTTTTTTATTTATTTATTTCTTCAATTTGGACTAGCTACGTTGTTGAGTCTTTGGGATTCGCCTTGCATACATTCACAACACTTAGAGGATAATTCACCTTAGCCAATGTGAGTTTACGTAACCATGTTTATGCAATTCTTTATACTTGCAACATTATACTTAAGCAATTCTACATACATGTCTAGTTGTAAACTTTAATACCTCATGATTTAGACAACAACAACAGTTAGACTCGTTTCAACAATACATAATCATTAGCTATGGCCAAGCCGGCGATACTCAATAATAGATCTATTGGATTGACAATCCCACCTAGATTCGTTGACCATCTTTTATGCGGAGCGCGGGTGATTGTTATCGTTCCAACGTGATATTAAGGTGAACCGTGGATGACGGGATGGACCTAAACTAGTCGGAGGTTTGATTATGTGCATACTATACTTCATGTTTATTCATGTAGACTTAAATTTACGATAGACATATGAATTGCTAAACTTTTATTCTTAAACTTAATTGCTTGACATGGCTTATGTATTCTCACCAACTTCTAGTTGACCCCCCCCCATATTTTCCAAACTCAACAGGAAATACTGATGCTTGAAGTCTAGAGCTAGCATGAGGAGACATTTGAAGTTTATGCTTTATTTGGTTATTTGATGTATTAGAATTCCATTCAAGACTTATTATGTATTTTCAATTTTGGATATTTTTACTTTAAATAAATATCAAATTAAAACTTGAATACCATGTGCTACTGTATACTCATTCTTACGTGACACCTCGATGTTTCCGCCATCGGTTGGGGTGTTACAGATTAGTATCAGAGCCATGGTTATAGGGAATTAGGTTATTAGAAAAATAATCTAGTCTATAACCATAGGATTATAATCAGTACTTGCTCCTTTTACTTGCAACCCTACTTTTTTCTATTCTCTATCTCCCTCCTACTTCTTATCCCTACTTTAGTCCCTACAAGAAGATTGTTCTCCATCACAAGATCTACTCTTAGACGAATAGGACAAATCCTCAGGTTTAGCCTGAACCACCTTGAAGATCTCGTCGAAGTTCTAGATTTTAATAACGAACACGTGCAATCTGGAAGGGTGAACGCCTGTATTCTGAGTTTTTTGTCTAGGACTAGCATTGCGCATAAATCCCAATCAGACGAGGGACCCGGATGCCTACCTGGGAATTCTCGGGATGAGTGTTCACTTATAGGCTAAAGCATGTCTTCATTATGTTATTAGAATCTAGAAGTTTTGATAAGTCAACGTTTTCGTTTATTCGTTTAATGAATAAATGATTACACTCACTTTCCTTAAACTAAGCTCTAAAATCTCAAAATTTTACAGCTTAAATCAATCTCATTTCATAACCATCTATGGATTTCACAATCACACTTCACCTTACCATCTTAGCCACTTTTTAAATATTCAACACCCTACCCAAATCATATTATTTCATTTCTCCACATGTTACTTATTTTTTTAAAAAACTATAACCTCATACCTTAGCACAAACTAAAGATTTCTAAATCTTGTTGTATTTTCATTACCTAGTAACTTTACAAAGTACATATTTTTGTTAAAAGATGTCCTCGAACTTAAATTCAATTGTTTATTTATTGACGTAACAAACAATTTTCTATATAATGCTTTAAACTATAAAAAAATCACTTAATAGAACCTTGATCTTCAAAACCTAATGTCATGTTTGAAATCTCCAACTAACGGGAATATTTTAATCAAAGCCCACTTAGCTTGTACTATTTAACAACTTTTGCTTTATGTATAAAACCAATTTTGAAAATAAGATTTTTTTTTCCATAGGAATAATATCTAGTCTCTAAATTCTCTATCGACACTCACTCATTTTCAACTTGTTCAAATTTTTACAATATTTGGCATATACCACAATCATGTTTTCTTATACACTTGATTATAACCTTTGATCCAAACCCCAAAATTTACACTGCTACATAATCTCCTTACTATAAAATAAACTCTTTATAAACTATCTTCACATTCACTATCTCTCACAACCTTGATTCTGCTTCAAGATTTTTCATCATCCTCTCAAGAACTAAATTCATATCCTTCACCTTCTCACACATGAGCTAGTTACCCATGATAACCAAACTATTGAAACTTGATTGTGTGTTGCATCAAACATAATCCTTAGTTATACATGAGGATTCGACTATCTACCATATTTGAACATTTGAAACTAGAATTCATGGAATATAAACTATTTGCTATAGACACACCTAGAGCCATTAACCTTGTCTAGGGCAACTCTATTACAACTCGTATGATATACTTGATACTTGATTGCTTACATGTACATATTATCAATTTGCAATTCATGTGTGTAATAATTGGTGCACTTAATCAAACAACTGATAGAGGATGAAGTACTTGCTCAACAGTTAGTAGAGTACCAAATAACCTACTCAACGATTGGTAGAGGTCATCATGCCTGCTCAACAGTCGGTAGAGGCCCTACAACCTGCTCAACGACTGGTAGAGGCTATCGCACCTACTCAATAATTGGTAGAGGTTCTTACTCACTAACTGGTAGAAGTCTTTTTCCTGCTCAACAGTTGGACTCATTTTTGGATACATTGTATACGATTCAATCACAAGGTTATTTTGCATTACTTACATGTGTGTTTAGAGTCATAGAAGGACAAAAAACCCTAATGTAAGGTAAATTGGTGATTACGGTCCGGAACGTAATCATGAATTTACAGGTACGTTAAGGTAGTGTGAAATTCTATCAAGGTTTTTGGTAGATAACCAATTATAAACTCTAGTTACATGTTTAGTATTTCTATAGTCAATTAACTCATGCATTTCTTTTTAAGATTCCTAAAACTTAAAGTTTAGTGTTTTGCTAGATTCTTATTCTCCTTGCTATTTTAGACGAACCTAATCCAACCCTTAAAACCCACACCTATCAAACCTCTTACCAAATTATTCGAAATAGTTTATTTTGTTACCTATAAATTCATGTCATGTCTTAACACAAATTTTCCAAACCACAGTTTCCCTAATTTCTACCCAATAACTGTCAACCCGGTGTTATTTTTTATAACTTCGGGACGAAGTTTCTAAAAGTAGGGGAGACTGTAACCTCACGAATTTTCCCATTTATTTTGCATTAAATTATTTCCCGATCTATGATATAAAGTCTAATTTATTTCTAAGTATTCTTATCTTTATCCGTGCACTCTATTTTTCTAAGTTCCTTTTATCATTGTACTTAAAAAAAAAATCTTCAATCATGACATATGTCCTATCCTAATTCTATTTATAAAATCGTCATTTTATAAGACGGTGTTTTTTTTCTAATTCAAACTAATGATTTTTTTATTTTTTATTTAAAGCTAATCATTTTTCCAATTACATTTATAATCTCAAACAAGGAAGATATAAATTCATTTCAAAATAAAGCCTTGAGTCAAGAGTCAAAGTCTTGACAACATAATTCTTGGAGTCAAAGTCTTAGTCAAACAGTCAAGGTCTTAGTCAAATAGTCAATTCATCATAAAACCTTACTTTATGGTGTTGACCAATTTTAATGGCTAATTGAATCCAAAACTAGTATAAAAACCCACCAATGACCCATTATACTTGGCACCTCTAAATTGATTGTTTCAATCCGATTAAACTTTCCCTCATACCTTTCTTCTATAGTCTATTACTTCTACAATTGAAGCTTTGATTATAAGCTCTTGTAATTGGCGAATTGGAAGCTTGATATTCTTTGTTTTTCATTTGTTTTTATTTATTTCTTCAATTTGGACTAGCTACGTTGTTGAGTCTTTGGGATTCGCCTCGCATACATTCGCAACACTTAGAGGATAATTCACCTTAGCCAATGTGAGTTTACGTAACCATGTTTATGCAATTCTTTATACTTGCAACATTATACTTAAGCAATTCTACATACATGTCTAGTTGTAAACTTTAATACCTCATGATTTAGACAACAACAACAGTTAGACTCGTTTCAACAATACATAATCATTAGCTATGGCCAAGCCGGCGATACTCAATAATAAATCTATTGGATTGACAATCCCACCTAGATTCGTTGACCATCTTTTATGGGGAGCGCGGGTGATTGTTATCGTTCCAACGTGATATTAAGGTGAACCGTGGATGACGGGATGGACCTAAACTAGTCGGAGGTTTGATTATGTGCATACTATACTTCATGTTTATTCATGTAGACTTAAATTTACGATAGACATATGAATTGCTAAACTTTTATTCTTAAACTTAATTGCTTGACATGGATTATGTATTCTCACCAACTTCTAGTTGACCCCCCCCATATTTTCCAAACTCAACAGGAAATACTGATGCTTGAAGTCTAGAGCTAGCATGAGGAGACATTTGAAGTTTATGCTTTATTTGGTTATTTGATGTATTAGAATTCCATTCAAGACTTATTATGTATTTTCAATTTTGGATATTTTTACTTTAAATAAATTTCAAATTAAAACTTGAATACCATGTGCTAATGTATACTCATTCTTACGTGACACCTCGATGTTTCCGCCATCGGTTGGGGTGTTACAACTTTATTGTGTTGACCAATTTTAAAGCCTAATTGAATCCAAAACTAGTATAAAAACCCACCTATGACCCATTACACTTTGCACCTCTAAATCGATTGTTTCAATTCGATTAAACTCCCCCTCACACCTTTCTTCTAGAGTATATTACTTCTACATTTGAAGCTTTGATTTTAAGCTCTTGTAATTGGTGAATTGGAAGCTTGATGTTTTTTCCTATTCGGTTTCTTTTCTTCTAAATTGGACTAGTTTCGTTGTTGAATCTTTGGATTGCTCGCATTTTCACGCTCGCTTAGTCATCTAGTCATTTGGCGAAAGTGAGTATATCTTTCCCCTTTTTCATGTTTTACACTTTTGGGGTGACTCATGTACGCTTATTACTTCACACACTTAATCATGCTTTAAT
Organism: Ambrosia x helenae; assembly: GCA_030844895.1. Lineage (NCBI taxonomy): Eukaryota > Viridiplantae > Streptophyta > Magnoliopsida > Asterales > Asteraceae > Ambrosia > Ambrosia x helenae. The sequence goes on from CM061225.1 coordinate 31,500,093, forward strand.
CTATATTCACAATCGCAATTCTTGTGTGTGTTTTCATTGTTGATTCGCTGATAGCGTGTACTTATGAACTTAATCATTAACCCGGTGTGGGCCTAGCATAGCAATAAATAGTACTTGACTATTGTTATGTGTAATCTACTTGCTTTGTCGCATACTATATATAATCATACTATTGGGCGACTACTATACATATATACTAGATATCTCATTATTCTTGGATATCATTTCTACTCTAAAGGTTTGATTTTGGGTGACATTTGTACGTAGCTTGAACACTAAATTGTAGACAATATAACACGTGAATTGCGAAACACCTTATCTACTATATGTATTCAAAACAGGTATGCTCACCAATACATTTTGTATTGACAAAATTATTTTCGTACATGTTTCAGGTTATTTATGAGACGACTTTTTAGCTTTTGGAATTTTTACTTAGATGTTGAGTTCATTGTATTTCAGTTTTAGTTTTCGCTTTAGAATTTTGTATCTTGTAATTTCTTTCAATGTAATAAACTATTCAATACAATCTATTCAAAATTTACACTTTAGTACCATGAGCTATTGAGCAATCGTCACTACGTGACACCTCGATGTTTCCGCCATCGGTTGGGGTGTTACAGATTGGTATCAGAGCCATGGTTATAGGGAATTAGGTTATTAGAATGCCTTTTAGCCTAGTCTATAACTAAGCTTACATTCACGAGTCGTCTCGTGTTTATTTCTCTTTATCCTATTAGTTTCTTTCAAGATATTTTCACTATGATTCTTTCTCGTTATTCTTTCGGTGTTTTGTTTAGAGAAGAAGATACTCGTATTTCACAAACGAAACGATATCACCAAGTTAGGAGTGACATCCATACCTTGGTGATTAGTTTCACTCCTATATATGTTATTTATCTTAGGAATGTATCTTTGAGATAGGAGTGACATCCACACCTCAAAGAGTATTTCTTTCAAAAAGGAACTTAACCACTAAGCTGGGAGTGATATCCTTAACTTAGTGATTGGTTTCATTCCACAATCGTTTTCAATTTTGAAATACATCTTTGAGTTAGGAGTGAAATCCAAATCTCAAGGATCTATTTTTGCATCTCGTTTTTAATCTCGCTAAAGTTTTGGAATTCACTAGTGATGGGGCACGTGCAATCTGGAAGGGTGAACGCCTGTATCCTGAGTTTTCTATCTAGGCCTGGTATTTCATATAAATCCCAATCAGACGAGTGACCCATATACCTACCTGGGAACTCTTGGGATGAGCATTCACTTATAGGCTAAAGTACGCCCCCACAAGTCACTAGGAAATTTCAAATACTTGAGTTGGTCAAAGTTTCCTATGGAAACAATTCCAATGTTTTATATCATTGATATTTATGTTTTTTTTATCATTTGAAGATTCCATTTAATCACTTTATGTTTCATATGTCATTATTCATTGATCATTCGCTTTTGAATCCCTTATCATCATTACTAAAACTTTTGTTCGATATATTATCACATTAAAGCATACACTATTTCACTTATGCTCATGATTTTTACACTATAAGGTATTGCTCGTTTTGCGTTAAAACATTTTTACCCATGACTTAAGTTTTAAACTCTGTGTTTAACTTTGACCACATCCTGATTTTAGGAATGTTGCGTCATTATAAAGTTAAAAATGAATATGGTTTTTCCAAACTTATTATTTCAACTTGTTTTATACCTTCATATTTACAAACTAACTTGATCGAAGTAATAGTATATCCTCATATACCTAATACTAATATTGCTGCACCCAGTCTCCTAAGCCATAGCCAACTACCATTAGTTAGAACTTCTTAGTCAGACTAAACTCCTACATAAATGCCCACCTACACGATACGCACTAGTACACTACTCTCTAAAACGATTAATTTGACAACTTATTCTATAAGTCTTTTCACAAAGCCTATTCGCCAAAAGTTAAAAACCCAATTGTGTAAAACACAATGGACGACATATAAAAAACACAATGAACAGAAGACTAAAACACAATGAACAACATAATAAAACACAATGTACACCTAAATACAAAACTCATTTGCGTAAAACACAATTAAAAGCATACTAAAAACACAATGGTCAAAGTTAAATCATGTATAGACTAAAAAAACATAAATAACATATTTATAAAGCACACATGCATACTATAACACAATGAACGAGCAGAAAGACACAACGGAGAAGAAAACCCATTTAGCATGATTTTTTTTTCAATTTTAATATAGCAATGTGGTACTCATATTAAAGATAAAAAAACGCTCGTTAATATGGTGAAATTTTTTTGAAAAAAAAATATCGTATGAAAAGTTATAGACGTTTTAAAATGATGGGGGGAATTGACATGTGCATTGCATGTGGAGAGAGAAAGTCAACAAATGTGGTTTTCCTTTTATGCCCTTACTCTAATTTATTATTTATTTTTTTCAAACAAACTAATCTCAACCCTTCAAATATATGATCAATGGATCACAATCCTTCTCACCCTTTCTAGAAAAAGTGTCTTGTGTATTTGATCCTAACCCTACAACTGAAAACGATATATTATTATAGGGTTAGAATCAAATAAAATATAACTCTATCCATCTAACATATTACAAAATAAAAAATAAAATTCAGTTAAAAAGTTTTACAAAAATAAATTAGACATTATAGTTATAACAAAATATCTATACTACTATATAACTAGTAGTGTACCCGTCCGTTGGGACGGGTTTCTGAAAATTTGAACATTCAAACTGTGCACATTGAAGATTTCGATGACAACTTATCTAATTGGGATTAGTAAGCACCGAAGTCGGTTAATTCCCGTACACATTAACTCAAATTTTGTTATTTAGTTGGCGCAATTTAACATCGTTGTTTCGTTGTGTATAATCAAGAAATTTCCAAGGATTATATAGGCTTGAATTTCAAATGCATGAAACAAAAACAACAAAAATGTATCAGTGACCCACGAACAAATATATATCATGTAAAACCTATATGCAAAAATATTTTTTTGGATGTGTTATAAATATAGAATACAACCATGGTTTCTCCTCCAAACACAATTATTTTTCGCTGTTTGATAAGAAAAAAAAACCAAGTAAAAACGAATGCAAGAACTTGACTAATTTGTGGTAATACCTCACCATTATCATCACTTTTATAGATACCATATCTGAACGCCTAGCTTAAATTGTTAGCTAAGGTTGCCTCGTCGTAATCTTTATCTTAGCAATCATCATCGTCACTATCTCTACCACAATTATGAAGTGTAGCAGGTCTCCTGTTAATTTAATTGGATAGCAGAAGAATTAAAATAATACATCAATTGTAACATCAAACTGATAGATATTTAGATACTGAAACAATTAGAACTATTAACTTAATTAGATAAAAAAAAAAGACAGTTTGCCAAACACCCGCAAGCCCACTGGTAGACATTTTCAAGTGTGTTGCGTTTAGTCGTGTAAATCGGTATGCCACTCTACCCATTCACAGATTCACTATCACCCTGTCAGAAAGTAAGCATTTTAATCTAAAGCAACCATGTAGTGGCAAAATATTAGAAATTATTCAAAATATAAAATTAAAGAATTGAAAAGGCATGAAAAAACCTACAAATACGATTGTATGAAGCTATTATTGATCTCTTGTTCAATAAGTTTGTTTGCTATACGTGTCATGCACCCAACATTTCTTATCCTAGGTGGTGTTCTTCCTTCTGCAGGGAGTGTTAGCTGTAACGTTCACCAAACTCAGTTAACTATGGAATAATATATATATATATATATATATATATATATATATTCCTTCGAACACCATGAGTATCAATTCATAAAAACTTGACAATTTAAAAAGTAGCACATTACATTTTTTTTGGCCGAGTTCAATGCACAATTCTTCTAAGCGTCAAGAATTTTCTGACAAGATGAAAATCTTCAAGAATATGTTGAATGAGAGAAGTTTTATTGTTCAGAGTTGAACTAAAGCTCTTTATTCGTCCGGGTTTCACTTAATTGTTCTTCCTCGGTTTGGTTTTCTCATTTTTAATACGTTTTTTTAGTCAAAACTGAAAATCAAATCAAACCGAATTCAAAGATGGTAAAGACGAACCAAAAAACTCGAATTCTAATTTGGTTCGGTTTCGATTTTGAATCAAGACACCAAATTTTAAATCGCACACTGCAAATGTATTTTCGTTGTAACCACGTTATCATGTCACATATTTTCTTTCGATTTCATCATACAAGCCTACCAATTTAGGTGCGGAATCCCTAAATCAGTTACGAAATGATAGTAATCGAGTCAAACACGCAAATTCACCTTTTCAATATCCATTTCATTAATAAACACTTGATAAAACCTTACAATTGATGTTTACAATGAAATAATAACGTTTCAGACACTTTAAGATAACCTATAGAGAATTCAGATCGAACTAGACACACAAATGACAAAAAGTAAAGTTTAAAATGAAATTCTAAGTATATATAGGCCTTCACATTCGCCCCCCGGTAAGGGTCGAATGTGCAGGTTCGACCCATAAAAGGTTCGAACAAACACAATAGCTTCTGTCTTCCACGTTCGTCTGAATTCCTCCACCTTCGACCTTCACAATCCACCTTCGACCAACTAATTTCCACCTTTGACCCCACAATATTGACAAAAAAACTTTTAATGTACAATCCAATAGCATTAGTCGCAAAACGTGCATCAACAAACTCCCCCTCGACTATTGCTTGGATTGTTGTCGTTGGTAATCGAGTGTCTTGTTCATCAGCTTGATACGCAAATTCGTCTTCTGCTCTTTAGTCATAATTGGTTCGAAAGTTGGTTTAGATTTCTTCTTTTCTTTTGATATCTTCACAAACTTTCCCAACTTCTTATCGTAGTCACATCCCGCATTGACATCCCAAGCGAAACACAAGCATACCACACGTTGGTATTTCAGAGCTTGTTCGCTATCCTTCTCTTCACAGTAAATTGGGTTGTAATACAGCATTATGATATGTGAGCAATTGATTAACCACATTGGATCAAAAACATGAATCTTCTTAAACTCATCTCTTTTATCCTTCAGCAAGATAACAACTTCTGCGATCTTCCGATCATAGTACCACCACATGAATTCTTTCGAAAAGTGTTGTGGAATCGGCATCAAAGGAATATGTTTTAGAACGGTCGGTGGTTTATATTTCAAAGTCACATTGTTCATCCCAGTAATCGGATCAATAATCTTTTTGTGAACAATCCTTTTAGGATACTGCGGAGTGAACACATCCCATTTTGTTCTGCTCTCTCTTGCCATGAGATCAGCAAAATAGCCAACTGCATCATTGTTTACAGTTGCTCTAGATAAAGTATGTCGGCAGACGTCACGTACAGCCCAGTAAGGTAGTGATTTATATCATGGAATCTGTTGAAATACAGAATTTCCTTCTCCCATTTAACAGCAACACAACTTAGCTGTCTCAAATATTTCCAACCGAGAGCTCTTCCTTTAAACAATTCGTTGTGAAACTTGTAGAAACCTCCCTGAATTTCAGTCTTTGGTCGGTTGGCTTCTTTTTCTTTTAGTTTCCTCAACAAGCTTTTCAGATCATCAGATTGTTCATCATTTGGTTTCTGATTATCTGCATTCTTGAATACTTCACCAACGAATGTCTTACTCTTCTCCCGTGCAAGTTTCTCAGCCTGATTCAACATTTCTTCAGAAAATTCAGGAAATGCATCATCCTGTTTGTCTTTAAAGTATTCTAGATATTCCTCACTAGTAATATCCTCAATCTCAACATCTTCAAATACTGGTGCATCTCTATCATCAGAGTGATTTCCTGCTTCTTTCTCAGGAATATTAGGAATCTGATTGTCACTCATCAACTCTTCAAGAGATTTACCGACTTGTTTCGCCAATCCTTCAAGTATCTCTTTAGATATGGCTGTAGAAACTTCACCATATTCAAGATCAGGATCATTATATTCAAGCTCGTATCTCATATCATCAGACTCAAATATCTCTGGAAACTTTCCAGTTAACTCAATCGTCCAGACTTTCTTAGTCAACATCTGACGATATAACTTCTTATCTTCATCTGATAAAGATCTAATCTTTTCATTCCAGAAAATGTTGTCATCATCATTGTTACCACCAGGAGCTTTCGAGCTTGATCCTCCTGTATCTTTAACAGAATCTCTCTTTTCACACTTATACTTCTCTATATCATCATCATCGTCGTCATCATCATCATCTACAGAACTGTTATCTCCAGCATCATCTCCAGAACCATCTTTATCATCATCATCCTTCTTCTCAGGAGCATCACCGACATCCTATTCCAATTCCTCATCATCATATTCTTCTTCTTCAGACTCAGATGGTTCGAAATCAACCTGTTCTTCTTCACGTTCTTTATCTTCCTCTCCAGCTTTCAGTTGTGGAGCTTTTTCATAAAGATCATCAATAAGCTTCCTTAAACTCTTATTGTCTTTCTTCACCTTTTTGTTCTCGAGTCTCAAAGCGATGTATCTTCTTGTATTTCTCTGTTCGTGTGTTAACAACTTCTGATTTTCTTCGTGAAGTTGTTTAATCTTCGCTTCTAATTCTTCTTGACTCTCTTGTGAAGATTCAACAATATCCAACATCTTTTTATCATTCTTTCTCAATTGTTCAATCTCTTGCTGTTGCTGGTTAATAACTTTCATCATTTCTGCAAGCTTCTAGTTAACTGCATTCATCACATCACTCAATACAATAACCTGTGGTGTTGAAGCCTCAGCAACAGGAGTCTTTTTCTTGAATTTATTCAATACACTTTCCATAGCAGCATCAAAATCAGCAGAAGGATCAACATTCTTTTCAGCTGCTGATTTCTTCATCTTCTTAGCAATCGGGGATGTCACGGGTGTAGCAGATTTTGAACTAGAAACTTCAGGAATTTTCTTTCCTGCAAGTAAGATCTCAACTTCTTTTGCCCGTCCCTTCTTTGGATTCTCTTTATCATCTTTCTTTGACATGGTTTTGTATTTGGGCTTCTTCTGTTTTTCACCAACCATTGGAGATCCACTGAAATCTTGTTCACCAATACCAAGACCCAGATCAATCTCGTCAATTGCAATCGGACTCTTCAGTCTCTGCTCCTCTATGGTTTTATTAAGACTTTCAGACTCACCAGCCACAGTGGCCTTGGGCTTGGTTTGCTTTACAGTCTCTTCACCCGAATCCCATCTCTCATCTGTTTGAGTCTCCTCAGAATCGGCAGACTCTTCATCAACTAGCATAGTACCTTTGCTCGCTACGCTTTTCTTTCTCCTTGATGTTTTCTTTGGTAGTTCATCTTCAACCTCCTTTTCTTTACCTTTCCCTTTTACACTCTTAGCAGCAACATTAACCACTTGTCTCTTCCTCTTTGCTTCTGGATTGACATGAAACAAAGGATCATCATTATCTGATTCACTGTTAGCATTTCTAGCTTTGTCCTCACCCGGATCCTCATAATCTGGATTGATCAAGCGTCCAAACAGATTCTTGTGAGGTGGTCTTTCGTTCTTAGGAACCCCTTTGTATCCTTTCATCCTAATCAATGTATTCAGATTCGTGTGATCTTGGACTAGGATCTGAGTAGGATCTTTTCTCAGCTTTTTATATCTCTAATCAAAAATCATTTGTAGGAATCTAGGGTATATAACAAGAACTTCTTGTGCTTCAAACCTTTCAAAGGTTCATGCATGTGATCCAAGATCATTCCCGACACATTAAACGGCTTGTTCAGCACTAGAGAAACCATCAACGAACTGATGCTCTTCCTCATCACATCATAACCACCACTAACGGATCCAAAAACGTGTATCATCACATGAGCTAGATACTTAAACTGCGGACACAGTTTTCCTTTGTGTAAAGCTCCATCTGTAATCAGTCCGTTATACTTCATCCGAAGAAAACATTTTCTCTGTTCAATCCAAGACAAACTTCTAGGATCTGTCGGCTCATCTTTCAGTCTCAAAGTGTAGGATCGAATAACGCTAAATCCAACAATCACGGGGTTTATACTAGAGGTGCGGAATCCCTCTAATATGCTTTAATAACAGATACGATAATGAAACAATGATAAACGAGTAATCACAACACACACACGGGTCAAAAGATTATAGATTAATCACTAAAACAGAGCACGAGTGTTTACAGAGATCAAATCAGACCTTACAGACCATGGGAGGGTGTTTGGAGAGTGTGTGAGGCAAGAACTCCTGATTAGGGCAATGATTGGGCCTATTTATACCTCCCGTACACGTACAGGTCAGTACAGGCGAGTAGGAGCTATCCACCATGTAAGAACTAGCGAATGAGCCCTATTCGCTTGAATTAATGGCGAGTGTAGCCTAATCGCCTATACCTATAGGCGATTACAAGCTAATCGCTAATACCCATATCCCTACTCGCCTGGGAAGCCCAAACACCCTAAAAACGCTTATAAACGTCTCCAAACACCCCGTGACACGTCCAATCAACATATATACTAGCCTAGGGACATCATGCACTTACAGACTCCCCCTTGGACCAGGCTAGTATACGTACAAAAATTACTTAAGACAACGTTTATAGCAACAACTAGCAACTTTACAGACTCAAAATTGAAAACATACAAAGCAAACATAACATAAACAAACATGCAGCATCTTCAGTCTTCATCAAATTGACATTGTCTCGATCCTGGAAAGTCTTGACCAGTCGCATCCCGCATGAACTTTGTTGGCGTGACAGAAACGAATCACCCGTTGGAACTTCAATGCTTGATCGGCTTCGGCCTTCAGATGTTGTATTGGATATAAGAACAATGTCTCCACGTCTTTCTCCGAGCAGTTAATCAGCCACATTGGATCCCATATTCTAATCTTCCTGCACGGTTTGGGCGAGTTGCTCAAGACTATTACGGCTTCTGTAGTCTCTGCGTCATAGTGCCAGTAATACAACTTAGAAGCGAAGTCTTGCTCAATCGGAGCTAATGGAATCTTCGACGCGGTTTCGGGTGGTTTGATGATGTGCTTCCAAATGGGTTTCTTTGTGATGGGATGTATCTTGTTTGTCACAACAGATTTTGGGTACTGTGGTTGGAACTGGTCCCATCCTTCAACACTTTCTCTTCTCATAATGTTGTAGAACCCTTGAAACTCATAGCGTGACTCATGATACAATGGAAGGTGCAGTCTAACCAAATCACGTATATGCCAGAAGGGCAGACTGAAGACTTTCGTGTACGGTTGAAAGTAGAGAAGACCATCCTGCCACTTTACTCCCAACATCTTAGCATGTTTAATGTAAGCCCAGCTGATCACGCTTCCTGACATCTTTACCAACTGTTTCTTGAACATAGAAGCCTGTACAGGTTCCTTTTTCTTCTCAGACTCGCCTCCAGATGGAAACCACTCAGGATACTTTTGTCTGATCTTGTCATGTCGTTCTTTCACCTTGTCTGGGACAGGTGTAGGATCAGACTTTAGCTTTTCTTCAGACTGGTTAAGCATCTCCTCAGAGATCTTAGGTATCCCGCTGCTCGACTCATCAACTACATACTCAGGTGTAGTGATATTGATTCCATCTTCCATCTCCACTTCATGATTATCTGGATGCAGTTCTGGAGCGAAGTGGCTAGCACTGGAAGATTCTCCAGGTGCCAAGCCAAAGATCTTTTCCAAGTCCTCAGGTGTAACCTTAGGAGGTATTTCACCCTCTTCCAGATCATAATCAGAGGACACATGAGGAACACACAGGTTGCCATCATCATCATATGCAAAGTAACTGTTTAGGGGCTCCACGTCTTCAACAAGAACTATCGCTTTCTTCTTTACTTTATCGCAAAGTTCTTGAATCTTGCTCATCATAGGAGCTGGCTCCCCCTGAGCAGAAGAACCTGCCTTGGGATCATTGCCTCTGCGATCGTGACTTTTCTTCGTTCGTCCCGATGCAGACCCACCAGTTGATCCACCACCGCCTGTGGCTCCGGGATCACCACCATCACCCTTACCATCATTGTCATCATCGTCATTAGACTCATCATCATCCTCTTCATCATCATCGTCTTCTTCACTATCCTCATCATCATCATCAGCACCAGTACTAGCTCTAGCTTCCGAACCACCAGTAAGTCTAGGTTGAGTTCCAGTCAACGCATTCAACCTAGTCCTTAGCCTTGTGTTTTGCTTCTTATACTTGGTGATTCGACGCTCGTTGTTCACATTTGCAAGCTGGAGATCACGGTTAGACTGAATCAGCTGCTGGTGTGATTCCATGAGCTGCTGTTGTGATTCCATGATCTGCCTGTTCGACTCCAAGATTTGCTGATTAGATAAAGTAAGAGCGTCGACAGTGGTTCTCAGATCAGTGTTAGCAGTGATAGTGTCTCCAATCAATTCCAACATCGCCGTCTCATTTTCTTCTATGTTGGCGTTTTTGCTCTTTATTTCAGCCATTTCCCGTGCTTGTGCAGCCACTATGGCAGTAAGTTCGTTGATTTGGCGCTGGAGTTGTTCGTTGGTTGTTGGAGTCGAAGATGAGGATTGGCTCGAAGGTCTAGCAGCTGTCGATCTTGCTGCTTCTTTCATCATTCTGATTCTATCACCTATCGGATTAGTGGCTAGCTGTGAACTTGTCGCTTCAACGGTAACTGAGACTTGCTCAGTGAAGATTACCGAGGAAGGCATTGACATAGTCACCCTCGCAGGCATAGCTGCACTGAAGGAGAGTGGGACAGGCGTTGTTGCCGCTGTTGTTGTATCAGTTGCTGCTGTTGTTGTTGCTGTTGTTGTAGTTGCTGTTGTCGCCACTTGAGAGGATTGAGTCACTGGATCCCCAAAAGCTTCAGGAAGGGTAAACCGTCTTCTTCTTGAGGTTTTCTCAGCTTGAGGTTTAACAGACATCGTCTTCTTACCTCGTACCCTGTCCTTCTTGGCGGTTGTCTTTTGTCTCTTTGCAGGAGGCGAGGAGGCAAGTTCTGCATCAATATCTGCAACAAGATCACCACCACCTGGAGAGAAAGTGGGATCTCTTGCAAGGTCTCTCGCCTCAGCTGTGAGAGCTCTATCTTCTTCTAAAGAAAGTACATCGGCTGACTCATCTTCTGTGGCTTCAGAGTCATCATCTGCATCAGTTATGTCAACTGGTGCGTCGTCATCAATATGTGCCTTACCTCTATGAGACTGAGAGGTATCGGGTTCTTGTGCTGCTCCCGAATGTTCAGAGAATCCAATAACATTCGGATCAAACTCCTCATCATCACCTTCTGCAGTGTCAGAAATCCTGCCTGGGGCGTTTTCTCCCAACTCATCTGTGCTACGCCCTATATTGTCCCCTTCTTTAAACACTAACCCGTGGACACGAAAGTCATCCTCCGAATCACTGTCTTCGTGTCTCCACCTGTTGCCTGGTGGAGACGCGTAGTCTACTCGCTTCATGTGCCCATATAGTCGTCTATTCGGAGGATATTCAGATTTCGGTCGCCCCTTGTAGCTTCTCATCCTGTTCATTTCTACCTCAGTAATATCATCAGTCCCTATATATTCAGCCGGATGCTTCATCAAATCAGGTACTTGACTATCGATGATCAACTGTAGGAACCGGTGATAGACAATGAAGGTCTTCTTTGTTGGCGGTAATAACACGATCTCCTTTAAGTGGTGCAGGATCATCTTGGAGAAGTTAAAAGGCTTGTTGAGTGTCAGAGCGACAATCGCAGAAGCCAATGTATCCCTTATCGCATCAAAAGTGCCTTTTCTCGGACCAAGGCACTTCAAAACCACGTGAGTAAGATACTTAAACTCTGGCGGAAGTAATCCTTTCTTCAGCATCGTCTGTTTGTCGACTCTTCCCAAATACTTCATCCTAAGAAAGCCGCCACGTATCAGAATAGCATCAAACACTATAGGATCAGCTTCAGAATCTCCAAACTGTAGCACTTCTCGAATGATCTGTTCGGTGATAATGACATCTTTTCCTTGAACCGAACTAGTAATCACGATCGGATCAGCCTTGGGATCAACCTTGGCGTTTCGATAGAACTCTAGCAGGATATCCTTGAAAGCAGCGTGCTGCTTGGATATCGCATAATGTATTCTTGATCGCTTTAGGAAGTCGATGACGCCTTGAAAAATTCTGCCTTTATCCACTGTAATCGGTCCGAGAAAAGCACAAACGTTGTGCTTTGGCGATGTCTTCCAATTTTCCATCCTGTACACCACAAAACGCGTAATAAGAATCATACAATGATAATATATTCATAAACAAGCATAAACGGACAAAAACGGACAAGAACGAACAAGACTTTGACAAATTTTGGTCAACAGAAAGTTATACACGATTATAAGATGCACTCGCTTATAGCAATGGGCGAATAGGCATGTTTGAACGCGAATAGGTCTGTATAAACACGAGTAGGCCATAGACAGACCATAAGACGCGAATACAAGACATTTATACGCGAGTGGAGTGAAAACCGTGCAATGTATACACGATTACACTCACGGGGTTTATACCACTTGTAGGATCGAATAACGCTAAATCCAACAATCACGGGGTTTATACTAGAGGTGCGGAATCCCTCTAATATGCTTTAATAACAGATACGATAATGAAACAATGATAAACGAGTAATCACAACACACACACGGGTCAAAAGATTATAGATTAATCACTAAAACAGAGCACGAGTGTTTACAGAGATCAAATCAGACCTTACAGACCATGGGAGGGTGTTTGGAGAGTGTGTGAGGCAAGAACTCCTGATTAGGGCAATGATTGGGCCTATTTATACCTCCCGTACACGTACAGGTCAGTACAGGAGAGTAGGAGCTATCCACCATGTAAGAACTAGCGAATGAGCCCTATTCGCTTGAATTAATGGCGAGTGTAGCCTAATCGCCTATACCTATAGGCGATTACAAGCTAATCGCTAATACCCATATCCCTACTCGCCTGGAAGCCCAAACACCCTAAAAACGCTTATAAACGTCTCCAAACACCCCGTGACACGTCCAATCAACATATATACTAGCCTAGGGACATCATGCACTTACACAAAGCTTTCCGAATATCACTCTCAGTAACGATAGCAAGCTGTCCCTGAATGGTGCTTACTATGGCTGTTTGATTATCCCAATAATCCATCTTTGCATTCTTCCAGAAATCCACTTGATGATCTTTATAGATAATAGCTGGTGTAGCTAATGCATCAACAACTCTGCTTCGTTTCAGAAAATCTACAATGCCAGAGAATTCTGTGTGTTTCTTGACCTCGCCAAGAAATGCACAGCAGTTATGGGCTTCCTCAAATGGCAATTCCTCTTCTGTTTTCTTTCCAGTATCTTTTCCTGATGATCCAGCCGGTATATCAGTGTTTTGTGGTTCTGCCATTTGAAATTCTGCAAAAACGAAACATGAAAATTCATTAGAAACGGACAAAATTTGCAAAACTGAAATTTGGTTTTGAAAATCCACATTCGACCCATCGGGGGTACGAATGAAGAAAATTTGAGGTTCGAATGTGAAAAATAAGGTTCGAATGTGAAAATTTTGTTTAAAATTGTTCATTCGACCTTAAATCCACATTCGACCCTATGAACAAGTCACATTCGACCAGAAAAGCCACATTCGACCCTTCTTAAATGGTTGAGCCAGACTGTTCATATGACCAAATGTTCAAAATTCAATTCAGACCATCTAAACATGTAATTTTCATTTGTTTATCATCTAATATGACCGATTAATCATTTTCAACAATCAATTGTTTCAATTATTTAGTTTTTGATTATTTTTATTAAAATCTAGGGTTCTATCAGTTTTAAACAATCAATCATGTAATCTGGCATGTTATTAACCTAGATTTTGTTATACTCTCCCCCTAAAACAATCTACAACTAAATCCTTATCATCAATTTCATCTATAACAGCCTATAATTGATCCAACAGTCCAGTCAAGGGTTCGAACACAAAATTAAGCAATTTGCCTTCGTTACTGGATGAATACCTGTAAATATGGTATCAAAATGATCAGAATCGAGCAATGATCAAAGTTATAAGGTCTAGAAATCAAGAGCAACAAGGGTTGGTTATCTCAGAATTTTGAATTTTTTTTGAATGAGGGGTTCGAATGTGCAGAAGGGTATATATAGGCTCCCACATTCGACCATTTGATGAGGGCGAATGTGAAACTATGTCTACATTCAACCCTACTGAAAGGCTCGAAAATAGAAAGAGGGTTCGAATGTACAAAATACACTGGAACACTCACATTCGACCAAACTAAAAAGCTCAAATGTAAGAAAAATTACACATTCGACCCATCGAAGGGGCGAATGAAGATTGGAATTTTTGAACATTTTACCAAATCTCAAAATCGAATCCCGTTCAATCTTTTTTCACACCTTTTAAGCTTCAAACATTCATCATTTCACATTTAAAAGTTACAAAACTCAATATGGTTCATCAAGTTTCAGAAAACAACCATCAATCACCATCAGTTATCAAAAATAACGTAGAAATGTAAAATCTTTTTGGTTTTTCTGAAATTTATGCTAAAACACACCTCAATTTTTTTTTTTTGAGTTTTTGTATATTTTGAACAAATGTAAAATGCAGAAATGTAATCATAAAGCAGTAAACATTTTGTGATTTCCGATAAGAGGATCATATCAGTTTTTGAGAAATCTGATCACACCATTGATCTTTAGTGTTTACTATCATTAAAGGCAATGTGTGATCCAGCAACTGCTGATATTGTTATCCACATAAGCTCACATGCAAACTGTTATGCAGTGTTTAATACAATTATTTATAGTATAAACAAAATTGTCTGTGGTTCCCACACACACGACATACTCCCGTATCAAGGAAAATTTGCACAAAGACTCATTGTAACGCGTGATTATGCTTTCGTTATCTGTAATTTACAAGGTACTGAGGCACAGAGGTGTACAGGTTAGCAAATTAATGCTACAAAGTAACTTGTGCACTCTACCAGGTTGAGGGCTAATATCAATCATGATTTTCATCAATGATTGGATACGATGCATTAGATAATCTTTGATTATCGTCATACATTGAAAGTTCCTCAATTCGGTAACTTTAGGTTTTGGCAATAAAGCTCTTTTATAAAGATACCATGTCTGATCTAGGTCCGTAAAACCTTATGACAGAAGATCAGAGAGGCTATCCCTAGATAACTAATAACATAACGACCCGAAACCTCCGAATTTTGTACAAAAACCCTATCAAACGAAATTACGGTACTAAGACCATATGCCCATGAGGAGTTCATCCACATAACAATTCGTTTGATATATATATATATGTATCCAACACGCAGTAATAGGTCTACGAAGCCTACCAGCACATCACATAGACTCAACACACGGCTTATATAATATTTCAAATCTTTAGCATGTGTCAGATCCCCACTGATGTACTATCATTTCCTCTTTTAATCCTGGAAAATCATTTTGGTTTTTCTAATTTTTATGGCTTTTTTGGATTTTTCAATGTTTTTGGGTTTTTCTGAAAATCTAAAGACTCCCCTAAAATGTAAAACATATTTTTGGGTTTTTGGATTATTGAAAACAGGAAAACTAAACCTAAAAGTGATAAACCGAGGTGATGATCAGTCTTGTTTCTCTTTTATACCGTTAGCTTTTAATAAAAATTCGAATCGAGATCTATCGAAAGCTTGGTAAAAAGATCTGCACGTTGGTAATCAGTGTGGATTTTGACCATATCAATCAACTCTTTGGCATAACAATCACGGATAAAGTGGATTTCACTCCTAACTCAAAGATGTATTTCAAAATTGAAAACGATTGTGGAATGAGACCAATCACTAAGTTAAGGATATCACTCCCAGATTAGCGATTAAGTTCCTTTTTGAAGGAAATACTCTTTGAGGTGTGGATGTCACTCCTCTCCCAAAGGTATATTCCAAAGATGTATAACATATAGAGGATTGAAACTAATCACCAAGGTATGGATACTACTCCTAACTTGATGATATCGTTTCGTTTGTGAAATAAGAGTGTCTTCTTCTCCAAGAAAAATATCGAAAGTATAACGAGAAAGAATCATAACAAAAATATCTTGAAAGAAAATATAAGAATAAAGAGAAATATACACGAGAGGACTCGTGAAAGTAAGCTTAGTTATAGACTAGGCTAAAAGGCATGCTAATAACCTAATTCCCTATAACCATGGTGTAACACCCCAACCGATGGCGGAAACATCGGGATGCCACGTATTGATGATTGTTCAGTAGCTCATGGTGAATAATAAATTTCATTAAATGATTTAAATAATTTACATATAATTGTTCTACAAAAATTCGTACATCAAAATGAATAATACTATGTACACATCTTCAAGAATTAACTCAAATCTTCAAGCAAGTAGAACCTGAAACATGTTAAGTTTGAAAATATTTTGGGTCAACAAAAGTTGGTGAGAATTACATAGGTTTTTGAATATAATTGATAACAATAGTTTGTACAACAATCACAGTTGTATGATGATAGAGTATGTGTCCGACATGTAACAATGCGTCTTTGTACAATCAAACCTTGTGTCGACTGAGGACTAACTCGCAAGTTAGTTAGATGTTGTTACTGTTATCGATCATCCCTAAATTTATGCGGGGGGGTGGGTTTCTCAGACCTATAGCGCTATAATCTAAACAGGCGGCTTGATCAATGTTAATGATTGTACTGTGTCTTTTTGTTACAGTCAAATGATAGTATGAGTAAATGATAGTGTATAAAATGTTTATAGTTGAATCATAAGTTTCAACAATGTAAGAATGAGTAAATGATAGTATATAAAATGTTTAAACATGTTTCACCCCAAAATGTAAAATAGAAAAAGGGGCTATGTAAACTCACATTGGCTAAGGTGAATTATCCTCTAAGTGTTGTGAATGTATGCGAGGCGAATCCCAAAGACTCAACAACGTAGCTAGTCCAAATTGAAGAAATAAACGAAAAAGAAAGAATATCAAGCTTCCAATTTGCCAATTGCAAGAGCTTATAATCAAAACTTCAAATGTAGAAGTAATATACTCTAGAAGAAAGGTATGAGGGAGAGTTTAATCAAATTGAAACAATCGATTTAGAGGTGCAAAGTGTAATGGGTCATATGTGGGTTTTTATACTAGTTTTGGATCCAATTAGCCATTAAAATTGGTCAACACCATAAAGTAATGTTTTATGATGAATTGACTATTTGACTAAGACTTTGACTGTTTGACTAAGACTTTGACTAGGACTTTGACCAGGACTTTGACTGTTTGACTAAGACTTTGACTCCAAGAATTATGTTGTCAAGACTTTGACTCTTGACTCAAGGCTTGATTTTGAAATGAATTTATATCTTCCTTGTTTGAGATTATAAATGTAATTGGAAAAATGATTAGCTTTGAATAAGAAATAAAAAAAAAATCATTAGTTTGAATTAGAAAAAAAAACACCGTCTTATAAAATGACGATTTTATAAATAGAATTAGGATAGGACATATGTCATGATTGAAGATTTTTTTTTAAGTACAATGATAAAAGGAACTTAGAAAAATAGAGTGCACGGATAAAGATAAGAATACTTAGAAATAAATTAGACTTTATATCATGGATCGGGAAATACTTTAATGCAAAATAAATGGGAAAATTCGTGAGGTTACAGTCTCCCCTACTTTTAAAAACTTCGTTCCGAAGTTATAAAAAAAAACACCGGGTTGACAGTGATTGGGTAGAAATTAGGGCAACTGTGGTTTGGAAAATTTGTGTTAAGACATGACATAAATTTATAGGTAACAGAATAAACTATTTCGAATAATTTGGTAAGAGGTTTGATAGGTGTGGGTTTTAAGGGTTGGATTAGGTTCGTCTAAAATAGCAAGGAGAATAAGAATCTAGCAAAACACTAAACTTTAAGTTTTAGGAATCTTAAAAAGAAATGCGTGAGTTAATTCACTATAGAAATACTAAACAGGTAACTATAGTTTATAATTGGTTATCTACCAAAAACCTTGATAGAATTTCACACTACCTTAACGTACCTGTAAATTCATGATTGCGTTCCGGACCGTAATCACCAATTTACCTTACATTAGGGTTTTGTGTCCTTCTATGACTCTAAGCACACATGTAAGTAATGCAAAATAACCTTGTGATTGAATCGTATACAATGTATCCAAAAATGAGTCCAACTGTTGAGCAGGAAAAAGACTTCTACCAGTCAGTGAATAAGAACCTCTACCGATTGTTGAGCAGGTGCGATAGCCTCTACCAGTCGTTGAGCAGGTTGTTGGGCCTCTACCGACTGTTGAGCAGGCATGATGACCTCTACCAATCGTTGAGTAGGTTATTTGGTACTCTACTAACTGTTGAGCAAGTACTTCATCCTCTATTAATTGTTTGATTAAGTGTACCACATAAATTGCAAATTGATAATATGTACATGTAAGCAATCAAGTATCAAGTATAGCATGCGAGTTGTAATAGAGTTGCCCTAGACAAGGTTAATGACTCTAGGTGTGTCTATAGAAAATAGTTTATTCTATGACTTCTAGTATCAAATGTTTAAATATGGTAGATAATCGAATCCTCATGTATAACTAAGGATTAAGTTTGATACAACACACAATCAAGTTTCAATAGTTTGGTTATCATAGGGATCAAGTTCATGTTCAAGAAGGTAAAGAATATGAATTTAGTTCTTGAGAGGATGATGAATAATCTCGAAGCAGAATCAAGGTTGTGAGAGGTAGTGAATGTGAAGATAGTTGATAAAGAGTTTATTTTATTGTAAAGAGATTATGTAGCAGTGTAAATTGTGGGGCTTGAATCAAAGGTTAGAATCAAGTGTATGAGAAAACATGATTGTGGTATATGCCAAATATTGTAAAAATTTCGAACTAGTTGAAAATAAGTGAGTGTCGATGGAGAATTTAGAGACTAGATATTATTCCTATGGAAAAAAAAAATCTTATTTTCAAAATTGGTTTTATACATAAAGTAAAAGTTGTTAAATAGTACAAGCTAAGTGGGCTTTGATTAAAATATTCCCGTTAGTTGGAGATTTCAAACATGACATTAGGTTTTGAAGATCAAGGTTCTATTAAGTGATTTTTAATAGTTTAAAGCATTATATAGAAAATTGTTTGTTACGTCAATAAATAAACAATTGAATTTACGTTCGAGGACATCTTTTGACAAAAATATGTACTTTGTAAAGTTACTAGGTAATGAAAATACAACAAGATTTAGAAATCTTTAGTTTGTGCTAAGGTATGAGGTTATAGTTTTAAAAATAAGTAACATGTGGAGAAATGAAATAATATGATTTGGGTAGGGTGTTGAATATTTAAAAAGTGGCAAAGATGGTAAGGTGAAGTGTGAATGTGAAATCCATAGATGGTTATGAAATGAGATTGATTTAAGCTGTAAAATTTTGAGATTTTAGAGCTTAGTTTAAAGAAAGTGAGTGTAATCATTTATTCATTAATTAAAACGAATAAACGAAAACGTTGACTTATCAAAACTTCTAAATTCTAATAACATAGTGAAGACATTCTTTAGCCTATAAGTGAACACTCATCCGAGAATTCCCAGGTAGGCATCCGGGTCCCTCGTCTGATTGGGATATATGCGCAATGCCAGCCTAGACAGAAGACTCAGAATACAGGCGTTCACCCTTCCAGATTGCACGTGTTCGTTATTAAAATTCTAGAACTTCGACGAGATCTCAAGGTGGTTCAGGCTAAACCTGAGGATTTGTCCTATTAGTCTAAGAGTATATCTTGTGATAGAGAGCACTCTTCTTGTAGGGACAAAAGTAAGGATAAGAAGTAGGATAGAGAATATAAACAAGTAAGTTTGCAAGTAAAGGAGCAAGTACTGATTAAAATCCTATGGTGAATAATAAATTTCATTAAATGATTTAAATAATTTACATACAATTGTTCAACAAAAATTCGTACATCAAAATGAATAATACTATGTACACATCTTCAAGCATTAACTCAAATCTTCAAGCAAGTAGAACCTGAAACATGTTAAGTTTGAAAATATTTTGGGTCAAAAAAAGTTGGTGAGAATTACATAGGTTTTTTAATATAATTGATAACAATAGTTTGTACAACAATCACAGTTGTATGATGATAGAGTATGTGTCCGACATGTAACAATGCGTCTTTGTACAATCAAACCTTGTGTCGACTGAGGACTAACTCGCAAGTTAGTTAGATGTTGTTACTGTTATCGATCATCCCTGAATTTATGCGGGGGGATGGGTTTGTCAGACCTATAGCGCTATAATCTAAACAGGTGGCTTGATCAATGTTAATGATTGTACTGTGTCTTTTTGTTACAGTCAAATGATAGTATGAGTAAATGATAGTGTATAAAATGTTTATAGTTGAATCATAAGTTTCAACAATGTAAGAATGAGTAAATGATAGTATATAAAATGTTTAAACATGTTTCACCCCAAAATGTAAAATAGAAAAAGGGGCTATGTAAACTCACATTGGCTAAGGTGAATTATCCTCTAAGTGTTGTGAATGTATGCGAGGCGAATCCCAAAGACTCAACAACGTAGCTAGTCCAAATTGAAGAAATAAACAAAAAAGAAAGAATATCAAGCTTCCAATTTGCCAATTGCAAGAGCTTATAATCAAAGCTTCAAATGTAGAAGTAATATACTCTAGAAGAAAGGTATGAGGGAGAGTTTAATCGAATTGAAACAATCGATTTAGAGGTGCAAAGTGTAATGGGTCATAGGTGGGGTTTTTATACTAGTTTTGGATTCAATTAGCCATTAAAATTGGTCAACACCATAAAGTAAGATTTTATGATGAAATTGACTATTTGACTAAGACTTTGACTGTTTGACTAAGACTTTGACTAGGACTTTGACCAGGACTTTGACTGTTTGACTAAGACTTTGACTCCAAGAATTATGTTGTCAAGACTTTGACTCTTGACTCAAGGCTTTATTTTGAAATGAATTTATATCTTCCTTGTTTGAGATTATAAATGTAATTGGAAAAATGATTAGCTTTAAATAAGAAATAAAAAAAATCATTAGTTTGAATTAGAAAAAAAAAACACCGTCTTATAAATTGACGATTTTATAAATAGAATTAGGATAGGACATATGTCATGATTGAAGATTTTTTTTAAGTACAATGATAAAAGGAACTTATAAAAATAGAGTGCACGGATAAAGATAAGAATACTTAGAAATAAATTAGACTTTATATCATGGATCGGGAAATACTTTAATGCAAAATAAATGGGAAAATTCGTGAGGTTACACATGGCTCTGATACCAATCTGTAACACCCCAACCGATGGCGGAAACATCGAGGTGTCACGTAGTGACGATTGTTCAATAGCTCATGGACTAGAAATGTAAATTTGAATACATTGAATTTAATAATTTATTACATTGAAAGAAATACAACAGTTACTGTGACACCCTGCATTTTCAGGATATTACTTTTACTGAACTCTAGTTAACTTTCATGTACCTTCGTGACTAAACACCTAACTAGGGGTAGTTAAGAAGGTCTTTCGATATGTTATGGGATAATAACATATGTTGGATGATATTAACGTACGTTATAACTAGGAAGGTTTTGTCTTGACACACACACGAGTCCTGTATCCCGAACGTTGGTGATTTGTCAAGCATACATAATCATATGATCTATTGGGTGATGATGAATGTGAATTAATATGCGTTTGTGAATTACATGTTTATGTGGATTACTGTTTTAATAGATAGTCAGTACGTAAACCCTACGAATTATGTGCATTCTGGAATTAACATGTTATGAGATGATAAAAACAATAGTTTTTACATAAGTTAGTATGAATAATATTATCGAGACTATTCTCGGGATTAAAACCGTATTAACGGGCCCGTTTATCAAGAAAAAACCCATAAACCCGAAACTTTGGCCCATGATCTTAACCCTAGTGTATTATGTTTATAAAAAAAACACAAACCCTAGCCTCCATTTGCGCCGTGGGTTTTCAAGAGGGTGTACCCTCTTCTTCACTTTCAATCTTGCATCAATTCCTTACAAGTTCAAGTGATTCGGGTGCTATCTTGGAGTTTTAAGGACTTAAGCGATTCAAGGTATATATTTTATGTGTTGTATGATAAGTTTTAAGGCTGGAAAAGTTGTAAAAACCCTAAGAAATACTTATGTTAAAATCGCAAATCAACATGTGTAGGATATCTTGGATGTTTGTTATGTATGTTAATGAGTATTGTTGATAAAAATCATATCTAGAGCACATGGTACATAAAAATCATAGGTTAAATGTGATAATATGGATTTTGTTGTGTTAATATGAGTTTATTGCATGATTGTGGGTTATTAAGGATGATTAGGGTTTATAAGAGTCATGTTGTTAAAATTCTGATTTCTGGCAGATTATCTGTAACGACTTGTATGGCTGTTATAGGGTGATTAACATGTGTAATCTTATTTTTTTCTGATACTAAAACATAACTTATGATGTTAGCTTTTCAAAAAGTCCAAAATCATACGTTTTGGACTTGTTTTGATATGTATTCATGATTTTATAAGTTTAAAGGTCATATCAGATTTTCAGAATTATAAATTCGGTCAACTTTAAATGGTCATAACTCGAGATTTACAACGGGTTAAGTTATGAAATTTGGACAGTAGGTCAAAATTGGAAAAAATTGGCTTTTTCAATTGGATTCAACCCGTTTGGGTGAATACACAATTTTTGGGAATTTTTCTACTAAACTGACCTGCTGTGGAAATTTTCTGGACATAGTTGTGTTGTACGAATTTTAATAATTTTTGTGTTTGGTTGTGAGACAAAAACAAAATATGGGTTATCAAATGAATCCCAATAAATATTCAGTAAAAAATTGGGATTTTAATTCGTTCGTTAAGTATTTTAAATAATTCGTTTTTCACAGCGTACAATCTGCCCTGAAAACACAGATTGTGTAAGGGATGTTTACGTGACTATTTGGAGTCTTATATGGTATGTATTTGACATGAACTTGCATGAATACTTATATGAGATGTGTATGAGGTATAAAACTGATAATAATCAATATGATCACCAACGGGATACGTAGGACTTACTTGTGCATGTAGAGTCATTAGGTGTCATTACACGGTTTGAACTTTAAAAGTCTTGGACAAACGAGTTGTATGGTGTGTTGGTTATGCACATATACTCACCTAGTGAAATTTGTAATAGAGAGTCGGTAGCTCATTTCTGTTTGAGGAATTTGGATTATTCACGTGCAACCTAAGGTGAGTTTCACTACTCTTTTCTCAAAAGCATGCGTCTCGGGTTGAGACAACGTACTTAACTTTTTCTAGTCCGGGTTGGGACTACTATTTTCTAGTCCGGGTTGGGACTACTACTTTCTAGTCCGGTTTGGGACTACTTACACATCCCGGGTTGGGATGCTATGGATCCTTGTGTGGGTCGGTTTTTGCTAGTTCGCAAACTGTGTCCTTGATGAACTAAACCAACTCTATCATCTGTAAGTCCTTCACATACCGAATGAGTTGTCGGGTTATGGCAAGCGGGTTATTAGTTGATAGCGCTAATAGGTCTAACAAACCTCACACTGGCTCGGGGAGTGCGGGAGTGAACTATAACTTAACAGATTTTATCATTGTTGATAGGCAATGATGTAAGGCATGCGTCTCACATTTGTGGCTACACGTACATCAGCAGTTCGGTATATCGGTGTTAGTTATCATGAATGGGTTAGCTACCCTTGACATGCGATGAACTAGTGTTTACACGGTTCTTGGAACCAACTCAATACTTGTTTACGTGGTTTTGGAAACCAGCGCATTTACATACTCATTTACTTTACTTAGTGAACTCACCAACATTGTTTGTTGACCCATGATATACATGCTTTTGTAGGTAGTTAGCTTCCGGTGCCAGGATTAGAAAGCACTGCACACTTCACTGCATTTGAGTCTTGGGCATACACCTAAATTACATATTATGCTTTTACATTTTGTTTCGTATGGTTTTAATTTGGGCGCGTTGTTTTGCGCATGGTTTTTAAAGGTTTAAATTTGGTTTACGCTTCCGCAGCTTAACTAAACTTGGTTTTTGAAAACGAACTAAATGGTTTGGGCATTTAGAGTTCGTTCATATGACTTATGGCTATGGGATCCTGGTATGTCATGCGCCTCGTGGTATAAACACTGAAGTGGAAATTTGAGGGTGTGACAGTTACGACTAGCAATCTAAACTAAGATACAGTAATCTCAATCTAAGTCTAAGTTCCAAACGCTTGGAAGTAATCTCATAAGAACCTGAAACATGTACAAAAATGATTTGGTCAATACAAAATGTATTGGTGAGCATACCCTGTTTGAATAAATATAGTAGGAAAAATGTTTAGCAATTCATGTGCGGTACCATTTGCAATTATGTAATAAGTAATATCCGTTCAAAATCAACCCTATGTAAAGAAAAGCAGATATATATAGTATGCGCTAGTAGTAATGTAATACATAGCAATGACGAGAACTCTCAACAGAGTCACAAGGGTATATACCATAGTACTATTCATTGAAATGCCACGTTAATGATTTTGACAAGTCATAAACACACAAATTAACATAAAGCACACACACATGAGAATTGCATTTAGTGAAAGAATAACATTTAATCATAGTGTACATGAATAGCCCCTAAAGAGTAAAACATGAAAAAAAGGGGAATATATACTCACCGTTTGCGAAAGCGATCAAAATCCAACTTAAGCGGTCGTGAGCTAAGTAATGGGAATTCCGAAGAATCCAACCTATAATGTATGAGAGTACTAATAAGGAAATGTCCAAGAGTCTAAGGCAACTAGAGTCTAAGGCATTAGGGTTTGTTAAGTCGATTTGGGGAATTAAAGTGTTTATGAAAACTCGAATTAATATAAAAGTTGTATATTAAAAATAATATACCAACGTTCGTAAATGTGGTTTAAGTAATATAACTGTTACCAATTGAATATTTAGATAAAACTTATGTTTGAATAATTTAGACAAAATAATGTAGTTAATTACTTTCACAAAAATAATGTAAATAAATACAATAATTATAAATGTTTAAATAAATAATCATGAGTTACACCATGATCCAACAAATGGTAATTAAGATTTTCAACATAGAAATATTTCTATTTTATAAGAAAAAAATATTTATAAAATAGATGTTTAAATAATATAAATAAATAAATGTTTAATTATGTCTAATTAAATATTAATAAGACTAATAATGCAAGACAAACCCCAAAAATGCAATTTTTATAGAAAATGGATGCTTTCTTATGTAAATTAACGAAAATAATTTTCTCATAATATTTATAAACTTATTTATATTTAAAACTGATTTAATGAGATTAAATCATGTTTAAATGACTAAAAATAGGAAAATCAATAAAAATAAATGTTTTTTGAACCAATAATTTTTATTTCAGATTAGAATGCTTAGAAATAATTATCCTAAAATTTTGAGATCAAAATCTTTAAAAATGAATTTTTAATCAATTAATTATGATTAAAAAAATTTAAATTAATAAAATAACGAAAATTAAATAATTTTCAGAAAGCAAAAGTGTGATAATTTTCTTTATGGTGTCAAGATGCTACACCTAAATTTTCATAATTTTTGAAGCAAAAATGAATTAGTTATGAATATTCTAAGAATAATGTATTTATATACATAATATAAATAACAAAAATGAAAAATAAAGCAAAATAACAAAAAAAATCCAACAGACTCGTGGGTTAAGAGAGTCGAACCCGAGTCTGCTGGTACTACACAGTTACATTCTACCACTACACCACATGGCAAGTTGTTTACTAGATTAAAATGTAATTGTATATATATAATATGATAAATTGGTCTTCTTCCCCAAATACTAGCTCAAGAACCCTAACCCTAACCCCAAATTTAATAATCCAATACACACGCGATTGATCATCTGTAATAAAGGGCTTTTAAAGAGTGTCGAATAAACAGCAAAATGGCACAAAAAAATTTAACTTACAAAGCTTAAATGATTGTGAAAAGAGACGATAACAGACCAAAATGAAAATTCGAATTTGAGAGTCTTGTGGGACGATTTGATGCAATATTATTATGTGTTTAGGTCGTGAATAAGTGAAGAAGTCAAAAGGAATGAATAGCTTAATATAAAGGTCGCTAAGAAAACGGACAATTCGTTCGTCTCTTCTTTCCGGCCGTTACACATAATAAACCCCATTAAAACTCAATAATAACCGCATTTATACTCGAATTAATCGTTGAACTCGGTTGATTATAGAAGGAGAAATGCATTGTAAAGATTAAAAGCGAATAAAAATTAATAAAAACCCATTCATACACCTCGCCGGAGTTGCAGGTTCGCCGGTCGGCCAGAAAAACGTGACTGGAGAAAGGAGGGAAGAAAAGAGATTTAAAACTTTCATTATTTGGCAGAATTGGTCCCTCAACCTTAACTTAGTTAGTTTGATTATAATTTGGTTTATTTTTTTTTCTATATAAAACTTAACCAAGTTAAGTTAATTTAACCAAAGAGTTTCAAAAACTTTATAAAGATTGATATATTTATAAAATTCTTTTACGAATACATTTTAACATACGCATCTGATTAAAACTTATACCCGGTCCATAATATATAAATGATAAAATTTTAGTTTGCTCTAAAATTAAATTTTAAAAACGACAAAACTTATAAGGGCTATAATGGAAATATTTGAAGGGCTATTTTTGTCAATTAGGTGAAGACGAGGGTGACGGCTGTCACAACCTGTGAGCAACAACTCGAGGCTGCCACATATTCTGCTTCGCAAGTAGATAGTGCGACTGCTGTCTGCTTCTTACACTGCCAGGTCACGAGCCTGCTCCCCAAATATTGACATCCAGCCGTTGTGGATTTGCTGTCTTTGTCACAACCGCCCCAATCTGCATCACTAAAAGCAAAAAAGTCAAAATTATCATCATTAGGGTACCATAATCCTCTCGACGGACAACCCTTCAGATATCGTAGGATCCGTTTGACGGCTGCAAGATGACTTTGTTTCGGCTTCAACTGGAATCGTGCGCAGAGATATGTAGCGAATGTAACACCCCAACCGATGGCGGAAACATCGGGATGTCACGTATTGATGATTGTTTTCAGTAGCACATGGTATAAATTGAAATTTTAAATAATTTATTCATAACATAAATATCCAAAATGAAATGATGTCTAGAAATCCAAATACATGATATCAAATAAAGCAACAACTTCAAATAACTTCAAAATAAACTTCATAATAATCCTCATGCCTACTCTAAGCCTCAGCTTCGTTGTTACCTGAAACATGTTAATTTTGAAAATATTTTGGGTCAACAAAAGTTGGTGAGAATTACATAGGTTTTGATAATCGAATAAAACTTGTACAATTCAAGTGTCATGGCAAGTCTAGTCCATATGTGAAAACATACTAGAAGTAAATCGAGTGCATAATCAACCCTTGTGACTGTTATATTGTGGTCCATCCCATACGCTCATGGTTTACTCGATTATGTTATGCGATAACAATCACCCACACTACCTTTGTAGGAGGCACGTATCCGGGTGGGATTGTCAGTCCAATAGATCTATCATTGTATACCGTCGGCTGATCAATGTTAATGATTATGCTAGAATTGTGCTTACCCTAGTCATGTTTAAGACATAAAGCAACATAGAAAAACACATAGACACTTTATGATTGAATTGCATATAGAATGTTGTAACATGTTTCACCCCAAAAATGATGATAAATAGAAAAGGGGCTATGTAAAACTCACATTGGCTAAGGTGAATTATCCTCTAAGTGTTGTGAATGTATGCAAGGCGAATCCCAAAGACTGAACAACGTAGCTAGTCCAAATTGAAGAAAACGAAAAAGAAAGAATCAAGCTTCCAATTCGCCAATTACAAGAGCTTATAATCAAAGCTTCAATTGTAGAAGTAATAGACTATAGAAGAAAGGTATGAGGGAAAGTTTAATCGGATTGAAACAATCGATTTAGAGGTGCAAAGTATAATGGGTCATAGGTGGGTTTTTATACTAGTTTTGGAGTCAATTAGCCATTAAAATTGGTCAACACCATAAAGTAAGGTTTTATGATGAATTGACTATTTGACTAAGACTTTGACTGTTTGACTAAGACTTTGACTGTTTGACTAAGACTTTGACTAATCAATTTAAGGAATGTGTTAAGTTTATTTTCTTCTGAAATACTACACAAGATGATAGTTGGCTCAGTTGGTTGTCACTGTGTGTTGGTTGGCTGTGGACGCGGGTTCGAGTCCCGGTCCACACAAATCTTTTTTTGGCAATTATTTCCCTAAAACTATATTATTCTAATTCATAATATGATTATATAAGCCCGAAAGTGACTCGAAATATTTTTAAAACGTACAAAAGTGTCGAGATACAAATAATTATTAGTTTAAGGTATTTAAAACATATATTGTTTAAAACAATACATTCTTTTTATCAAAAAAAAAGGGGGGGGGAATTCGCGATGTTACAGCGAACATTATGTCTAGTCTAAATGCTGTGAGATACATCAGAGATCCGACGATTGCTCTGTATTTGAAAGGATCTGTCAGCTCCCCCTTAGCGTCAATTCCAATCCCGTGATTAGGCTGTATCGGGGTATCCATTGGCTTCGAATCTTCCATCTGGAACCGTCTCAAGACTTTAGATACGTATTTAGTTTGGTGAATAAAGATCCCCATTGGTCTTTGTTCCACCTGCAAGCCGAGGAAAAAACTGTGTTTCTCCCATCGCACTCATCTCGAACTTTTCCTGCATTACCTTTTCAAATTCTCTGCACAAAAATTCGTTAGTAGATCCAAAAATAATATCGTCAACATAAATCTGGACGAGAAACAAGTCATCCCCTGTTCTTTTGGTGAACAAGTGCAGTTTACCAAACCGCGTTTGAATCCTTTGGACAATAGGTACGTGCTCAGCTCCTCATACCATTGGCATGGAGCTTTGTGCAACCCATATAGTGCTTTGTTGAGAACATAGACCTTATCCCGGTGGATAGGATCTTCAAAGCCTGGAGGTTGACCGACGTATATCTCTTCCTTGACCACACCGTAAAGAAACGCACTCTTGACATCCATTTGGTACACCTTAAATTTCTTGTACGAGACAAACGCTAGAAACATACAGATAGCCTCTAAACGTGCCACAGGTGCATATATCTCATTGTAGTCAATTTCTTCAACTTGATGAAAACCTTGAACTACCATCGAGCTTTGTTTCTCAAGATTACGCCGCTGTCATCCTTTTTGCATTTAAAAACCCATTTGGTTCCAATTTTCTTTCTTCCCGAAGGTAAATCTGTAAGTGTCCAAACACCCAGTTTCTGAAACTGCAACAATTCTTCTTGCACCGCCTAAACCCAAGCGTCATCCAATAGAGCGTCTTTGTATATCCGCGGCTCCACTTGCGAAACATAACAAGCAAAGGACCAGTCATTCTAACAACCAGATTTTTGACTTTTTGCATATAAAGCTAAAGCGCCAAGATTTTCAGGTGAGTTTGTACTACGAAGTTGTCCTCTAGTCATAACAGTGCTTCCAGGATCACCAATAACTTGCTCGAGCGGGTGAATACGATGAATCCGAGATTCCGGATGATTAGGTACTTGAACTCCCATTTGAGTAGTCAAATTTTCTGTCGAATCCAGATCATTACCCATGTTAGATAATGAAGCAACATCTGGATTTGGGTTCACTGGTGGTGTCTCTGTAGCATGATCTAGAATAGCTTCACTGAAGATATCTTCATCGTCTTCTGATTCTGAAGTATCAAGAGTATTTGAAGCTTCCTGGAAAACCTCTTCTTCAGCTGCAAGAACATTGGTATCATTATAAGCTGCTGGAGGAGTTACGGTGATCAGACGTACCAACGGTGAGGTTATTGCGTTTTCACACTCGTAATAAAGTCTTAATACAGCCTCTTCAACCAAGTTATCTAGATTGAATGATTCAAAGAAATCTTTGTAATCAAACATCCAATCTGGACCGCTACCTTGTACGTTCTGAGTATATCGTTAAACTTCAACATTAGTCCACTACTCTACTTGACGAGTTCATTTGTTGAATAACCGTTTGAGCGGGGTTTCATATCCAACAAAGAATCCTTCTTCAGCTTTTGGTGCAAACTTCTTAGACGGATTTAGCATAGTACACGATGCTCCAAATGGTTCTAGATACTCTAAATTCGGCTTTCGTCTGTGTAACATCCGGCCCCTCTCACCACCAATATTGTCCGCTTTGCCCCGATGGGTTGCCCATCCAGAGCTCACAGATTTGCTTTTGGTTGCCCAAGTGGAAACTTCCCAGAAGGTCACTCATCCTGAAACTGCTCCCACCTGAGCACGCTTAACTGTGGAGTTCTCCTCTCATCCACTAACATTAAGCCTCAAAACGCGTTTGTGATTTAAGAGGCAAGACATTACTTATGAACCAAGGATCTCTCCTGGCCACGGCCGATGTGGGATTTTCCTGGGGTGTCACATTCACCCCTAGTTAGAGTCTCATCGTCCCTGATGAGGTATTCACCCACCATCCCGAACGGCACAGGAGTGGCTCTGATACCATCTGTAACATCCGGCCTCTCTCACCACCAATATTGTCCGCTTTGCCTCGATGGGTTGCCCATCCAGAGCTCACGGATTTGCTTTTGGTTGCCCAAGTGGAAACTTCCCAGGAGGTCACCCATCCTGAAACTGCTCCCACCTGAGCACGCTTAACTGTGGAGTTCTCCTCTCATCCACTAACATTAAGCCTCAAAACGCGTTTGTGATTTAAGAGGCAAGACATTACTTATGAACCAAGGATCTCTCCTGGCCACGGCCGATGTGGGATTTTCGTGGGGTGTCACATTTCTGTAACACCCCGCCCCTCCCACCACCAATATTGTCCGCTTTGCCCATCTAGAGCTCACGGATTTGTTTTTGGTTGCCCAAGTGGAAACTTCCCAGGAGGTCACCCATCCTGAAATTTCTCCCACCTGAGCACGCTTAACTGTGGAGTTCTCCTCTCATCCACTAACATTAAGCCTCAAAACGCGTTTGTGATTTAAGAGGCAAGACATTACTTATGAACCAAGGATCTCTCCTGGCCACGACCGATGTGGGATTTTCCTGGGGTGTCACATATCTGTAACACCCCGCCCCTCTCATCACCAATATTGTCCGCTTTGCCCATCCAGAGCTCACGGATTTGTTATTGGTTGCCCAGCGGAGACTTCCCAGGAGGTCACCCATCCTGAAATTTCTCCCACCTGAGCACGCTTAACTGTGGAGTTCTCCTCTCATCCACTAACATTAAGCCTCAAAACGCGTTTGTGATTTAAGAGGCAAGACATTACTTATGAACCAAGGATCTCTCCTGGCCACGACCGATGTGGGATTTTCCTGGGGTGTCACATATCTGTAACACCCCGCCCCTCTCATCACCAATATTGTCCGCTTTGCCCATCCAGAGCTCATGGATTTGTTATTGGTTGCCCAGTGGAGACTTCCTGGGAGGTCACCCATCCTGAAATTTCTTCCACCTGAGCACGCTTAACTGTGGAGTTCTCCTCTCATCCACTAACATTAAGCCCCAAAACGCGTTGGTGATTTAAGAGGCAAGACATTACTTATGAACCAAGGATCTCTCTTGGCCACGGCCGATGTGGGATTTTCCTAGGGGGTGTCACATTCACCCCCTGTTAGAGTCTCATCGTCCCTGATGAGGTATGCACCCACCATCCCGAACGGCACAGGAGTGGCTCTGATACCATCTGTAACATCCGGCCCCTCTCATCACCAATATTGTCCGCTTTGCCCATCCAGAGCTCACGGATTTGTTTTTGGTTGCCCAGTGGAGACTTCCCAGGAGGTCACCCATCCTGAAATTTCTCCCACCTGAGCACGCTTAACTGTGGAGTTCTCCTCTCATCCACTAACATTAAGCCCCAAAACGCGTTGGTGATTTAAAAGGCAAGACATTACTTATGAACCAAGGATCTCTCCTGGCCACGGCCGATGTGGGATTTTCCTGGGGTGTCACAGTCTGTTCAACAGTTCATATGAAGTTTTGCCAAACTTCTTCACTGTCAACACATGATTCAATGTGTAACAAGCTGCATAAATGGCTTCATTCCAGAACGTTACTGGAATGTTAGAATCTGCAAGCATTGTTCTCGTCGTTTCAATTAGAGTCCTGTTTTTCCTTTCTGCGACACCGTTCTGTTGCGGGGTATACGGAGCACTATATTCATGATGAATTCCTTTATCTTCACAAAGAGCATCCATCTGTGCATTTTTGAACTCCGTCCCGTTGTCACTTCGGATTCTTTTGATTTTCAATCCATACACATTCTCCAACCGAGTGAACAGAACTTTCAGATTGTTAAACGTGTCGCTTTTGTATTGCAAACACATTAACCATGAGAATGTAGAGTAATCATCAGTAACCACAAGACAGTATAATTCTCCAGCATGACTCTTACGCTTGATGTAACATCGCCAAATTTTCAAATTATAAAACGTATATTATTTTCATAATGTGCCTAAGTTTTATTTCCCGACCACACAACTTATATATATATATACATATATATATATATAATGATAATAATAATAATAATAATAATACATAATACATAATAACTATAATGTGTAAAAATAATTAGTTGATTAGTGTAGTTAACCCAACCCAACAATGGCCCAAACAGACAAGCCCAACCCCTTGGAAGACGAAGCCCAGCCCAACAGTCCACAAGCCCAAACACCCTCCACCCCTATCTGTTCATTAAAAAAAAAAAAATTTGTGTCCCCCGCCGAGGTTCGAACCGGAGACCTCTCACACACAAACACACGCGCTAACCACCTGGGCCACACCCTTCAATTGCTTGTAACCCAGCTTTAAATATATATAAACACACTTTTCGTCCCTCTTTCTTTCTTCCCTGTGACGCGCAACAGCAGATATGAACCATGAAATCCATTTTTGACCAGCCTAATCATCACATTTGACTCGTAATTGATTCTAAAATGGAATGGGAACACGATTATCGGCCCTCATCGAGTCAAACACACAACCAATTCCCATCAATTCTTACCAAATTTGAGTTCTTGACGCGTCAAACATTAAAGCGAGGTCAACTATTGCCAAATTAACGATTCAGACTCATTCCCTATAAATTGGACGTTCACAAACCATTACAACTCGCTCATACACCTTTCTCAACCATCAATTCCTCTGAATCACCCTCTGATCTTGAATTGCGATCGTGCTTTGACTTTCAAGTTTGACCGATCAACCGACATCATAACAGCTTTGTAAGTTTAATTGATTTAGTGGGTTTTGTTCATCGGCATTCACACATCAAAAACCCCAAGTTTAATCAGGTTATTGATGTGTGAATCGCTTGATTGGAAAAGCTAGGGCTCGTGATTGATAATTGGGGATAAACTCGTGCTGTATAGTTTATTTATTTTAATCAACACAGAATAAATCACAACCACAGGCCTAGGCCAAGTGGTTGTGACTGATGCTTATAACCAAGGCCACCCGGTTCGAGTCCCGGCAGTGGCGAGTCCCTTTTTCTTTTTTCCGGTTTTTTTAACAAACAAATATATATATTACATTTAAACTTATAAATTCATTTTTAAAATATCAAAACCCTTTTATAAATTCTAAAAAAATTATTTTTAACAAATCTGATGTCAAAGCTTTATCTACAATTTTTATTTTTCTGAAATTCATTTATTTAATAATTATAATAATTAAATCAATTTTATACTATTATATTTATAAAAATCCATTAAAATATCAAAACAATTTTATAAATTTCTACAAAAATTATCCTGAGTTTGTACAATGTTAAACTTTACTGAAATGATTTTTAATTTTGAAAAATCATTTATTTTATATTTTTAAGCAATTTTTGTTAGTTTTAATCATAATTAAATCATAATAAATTCAATTTTCATTATTTTTGCACCAAAATTTTATACAAATTATTTCTGAATATTTAGAACAGAAATATGATTTTTAAACCAATAATTCCTTAATTTTAGTATTTTTAAATATTAAAGTTTAATTTTGGCAATTTGTAATAAATAGATTTAATAATCTATTTTAAAGAAAATAATTTTATAAAAATTATTTTTATACTTTAAACACATTCTTGTGACCATCTTAGATTTAACATTTATAAAAAGATTTTGGTTATTTATTTACTAAATTTCTCTCTATTGTCGAATATTTTTAATATTAATCAAACGAGCAATTATCCCCAATTCGAAGCCCTAGAAACTTATACATTTGTAGACTTGATAGACTTAGACATATTTATTACCTCATTATAGGGTGATACTTGACACATTTGAGCAACATACTATTTTCAAGAGAAAACATTTTGCTAAGGTGAGTTTTACATAGCCCCTTTTCTATTTATCACCATTTTTGGGGTGAAACATGTTACAACAATATTTATGCAATTCAATCATCAATGTGTCTATGTGTATTTCTATGTTGCATTATGTCTTGAACATGACAAGGGTAAGCACAATTCTAGCATAAACATTCATCAACCAAACGGTATACATTGATAGATCTATTGGATTGACAATCCCACCCGGATA
Source organism: Ambrosia x helenae (assembly GCA_030844895.1). Lineage (NCBI taxonomy): Eukaryota > Viridiplantae > Streptophyta > Magnoliopsida > Asterales > Asteraceae > Ambrosia > Ambrosia x helenae. The sequence goes on from CM061225.1 coordinate 31,534,854, forward strand.
CGTGCCTCCTACAAAGGTTACGTGGGTGTTTGTTACTGCAATATAAACGAGTGAACCATGAGCGTATGGGATGTACCACAATTACAACAGTCAACAAGGTTGATTATGCACACGATTTACTTCTAGTATGTTTTCGCATATGGACTAGATTGCCATGACACATGAATTGCACAACAATTTTATTCTATTATCAAAACCTATGTAATTCTCACCAACTTTTGTTGACCCAAAACATTTTCAACTTAACATGTTTCAGGTTCTACTTGCTTGAGGATTTGAATTGATGCATGAAGATGTTTTGCATAGTTTAATTTGATTTGATGTACAAATTCTTAGAACAATTGTATGTAACATATTTAAATTTATTATTCGCCATCAGCTACTGAACAATCATCAATACGTGACATCCCGATGTTTCCGCCATCGGTTGGGGTGTTACACTTGACAGGTCCGAAAAGATCCATGTGCAAACGCTCAAGTGGCATATCTACAGAATTCACTTTCTTCGGTTTGTGGGACTGTTTGTGCTGCTTGCCCTTCTTGCAACTCACACACTTGTCATTGAGATGAAAATGTTTAACATTAACGCCTACAACAAGCTCATTCTTCACCAAATGATTCATTTTCCTAAGGTGAATGTGTCCCATCCTCCTGTGCCACATAATAGATTCTTTCTCTATAGCCTTTGATAGGAAACACGTAACTTGGCCCTGAGTTGTCATCGCCTTTGACATATCATGTAACGACCCTGGCTGACGTGGCCAGGTCGTCGTGTCGGGTTATCGGAGCTACACAGCGGAATCCAGGTTAATAACAGTCTTTAGTCTTTCAGGATCCACGTCATCATATCTGTTGGGTTACCTGAACACATGTCAAAAATAGTTTCTGTCAACATAAAGTTGGTGAGGTCGTGTATTTTATAAAGTGAATGGCCAGTTCGTTTGTTTATAATTCTTTTATAACAATCTTTTATAAATATGCTTTACAATTCTAATTCTGGAGGGGAAAATATATTCTATTAATTCGATTATATGTCTATTATTCCGATTATATTCTATTGGTTGCCATTCCTATCTATGGTATCACTCTGCTTGTGATAAATATAATTATTTCTACCCTCTACTCGGGTAAAACTGGTTCTTGTCCTCTAGTTGGACAAGAAAGGAAATGGCGATACCGTCCAGTACTGTCCTTGTCGTTTCTATTACCCCCTTTTTATTATATAACTTTTATTAATAATCATTCTTTTTTGTAAAGCATTATTATGTTTTCTTATAAATGACATGTATTCCCCCGAAAACACTTAATAAAACAGTAAAAGTGGGGAGTTCACGATACTCACCGGTTTGCATTATATCTCTAGCTAATCTTCTTATTACAATTATATTTCATATATATATATATATTGATACGTGTTACGCGTGGGACTTGTTAGATTGTAATACTTAGGATATATATTATATATATAATTTATATATATATATATATAGAATTTAGTATATATTAGATAGTCCTAAACTCGGGGTTTATTATTGACACGACACGGACATCCTAAATCTAGCTGGCCATTACAGCTTGGCGTTCAAAATATATACAGCTGGCCATTACAGCTTGGCACACAAACCTAAAGAACTCTAGACACGTACTTACCTGGATGATTGTTCGGCAGAGCATATTATTATTAACCCGAGTCTAGTATATCGTCAATATATCAAATTGTGTATATATAAACGTATATATTTTATATATGATTATTATTCTCTTATTATTATTATCAAGTCCGTACGTTATCCGTATTATATATATATTAGTATAATTCTAATAATATTCCTCGTCTAGCTATTGGACCGGGTTCTATTCTGGGTGTTGACCGAGTTGACTCGGCATCAGGTTCCAGTTTCCGATTTGATTAAGGTACCTCGCAATCAAATACAAAACAATATTATAATCTGATTAATATCCAATTATAATAAGATCTTTGTAAAAATTATACCTTATCATGAAGTGGTCGGCTTCTTGCCGGATTATTATCATGACCCGATCAGGAATGGACCGGAGACTAACCGGACTTCTGGTTAGTGATAATATCTTCTCATAATTCCCATCTCTCCCTACAAAGAATAGATTTATACCTTAGTCAATTGGTAAGTATCACAACTAAACCATAATTAGTTTATGAGGAGAACTCAATCCGTAGCAATATACAACCCAACGACTTGACCCGATGCACTCTATCCCGACATAAAGACGGTTCGCGAGCACAATAGGAGGTTAGCGAGTACCAACCGGAAAATAAAAGAATGGGTTATAAGGTTCAATGGTTCGCGAGTACACCTCGAAACAGAGGGATTGGTTAGGACCCGATGACAATACCAACAATTGCAGACCACCGGTTATCAGGATTCATAGAGGAACAAGGTTGGGTTTTGGCCAGACACTCGCCGGAAACACATCAAGACTGCTGACAGTCACCCGAACTTGGTGACTGTCCGAGTCGGGGCTCGAAACAGGAACACGAACACTGAATCAGCGGGTTATAATCGGAATCAAGAGATGGGTTCGGTTGATTATTAATGGTTAGAGGGATGGTTCGCCGGTGGTTAATAGTAGCCAAGGGAGGAGAAGGTTGTTGTTCGGTGATGTTTATCGGGGAAGATGGGTTAACCGGACCGGAACAGAGGAGAAAGAGGGCTGTATACTCACCTGAGAAGAAGATGACGTACGGCGGTGGTGGTGCCGGAGATGGAGGCGGCGGAAGCCGGCCATGGTCTCCGGTCAAGGCTTCTTTGGTCAGAGCTTTACACAACACACTGTGTGTGTGTAAAATATGTACAGAGAGAGAGCGAGAGACAAGAGAGAGAGGGTGGTTTTTATAAGAGAATTAAATAGAGGGTGTTTGGCAACGGGGATAAGAACTGGAACTCGGGATGTTTGGTAACGGATATAACAACCAAATAAGGAGCGTTTGACAACGAGTTATTAGCAGATAAGGAGCGTTTAACCGAGATAATAAAATTTTAATAATTATTATCAATATATTCGGTTGAAACGGTTTTAACGCGAGATTCGATCTTGAATATTTTATTTGATAATCGGGTGGTCGGGTCCGACCCGACCCGTTAAAGAGACCCGTAACACCTCGAGGTGTTACATTCTCCCCCCCTTAGGAAATTTCGTCCCCGAAATTTAAGTGATCTTGTCCTTTACACCCTTAGTCTATAAGGATGTTACAATTAGAACAAAATACTTATTGTCGAGACATGATCGGTTCTTATGGTTTGCGAGGAACTCGATTTTATATCAAATCTGAGATTACACAAGTTAGAGATATCAATCTGTAATGATACATTTTGATCATTCTACTAATCTCGTTTTAACCTTTCTTGCTATAGTCATGTTATTTCAGATACATGGATTATCTGTATTAATTCGATATGACTATTAAAGGTTCTCGTATTGATACTATATTTTCATCGTTTGATATTCGGATTCATTTGCAATGATGGATTCTAGATAGTTCTTAAGAGATAGATACGGAAGTCCCTTCATTATCACGACTTGAACGGGATCCGAGCTACTACCTCTTTTATTCGAACTTTAGAATTTACCATCATTGTAATTTCGATTCTTAAAGAGTAGGGATAACCTTTGGTAACTATCGAATTATTTCTTACGAATTCTATCCTTTAAGTTCTATCTATATCGATGCAATATGGTTGATCTCTATTTGGGGATATACTTAGGAGGTTTCTCAGATCATTAGACGTATCTTATCTGGATTCTAAAGGTACCGGAAAAGACTAATTGAACTTGTTGAATTACACGGTTTCAACAATTTCTTTTCATTATCTTGATCTATTGAAATTGATCATTGAGATTTCTCTTAAATCATCTATAATAATCTTACTGACTATTTCATTGATGATTGACTGCATTGTATCTAATACATATTATTTGACTTTTCTTATTGTATTATCGTGAATGAGGTCTTTCACATTTCTACAGTCAATATATGTAAATTTATCTTTATAGTCTTTGAATCTACTGGTAACAGTCGTTGTTACGATTCTTTGACTTAAGATTCTTATGGCAATGCATCAATTATTCTTTCTCAAAATCATGATTATCATTCGGGATTAATATACTTATTGCATTAACTATTTCTGTAAAATTCTTTCTTAATTCTAATTCGGGATTCGTCGACACTCTCGATAAAATATTCTTTATAATTTTCTAGTCGTTTTCGTACACTTATATTTTTATCTGATAATTTCTTTTAATGTTTATATTCTTATAATATTTTCTTTTGGCATATCGGATGCCTTTTAATATTATTTGGCACTTTCAATTGCCTTCTCGTGATATATGGCATTTCCAATGCCTTTTTATTATTCAGACATATCGGATGTCTTTTCAAATTATAATTCTTTTTATTGTCGATTTATATTCTTTTATATCCAACTTATTATAAGCGAGGCTTATTTCATCGGAGTATTTGTATAGATAGTTCTTGCCAGAACAGTGATTTCTTAAATGATCTCTCACAGCCTTTGACTCAGAACAGGAATTCCGTCATTCTTTGGCCAGAGAGTTTCACTGGAAAAATGAGCATAATTCTATTCATTTTTCGTTTTCACTTCGATTATACCTTGTGAATCTCTACGCGATTCCGCTTGGTATTAATCGTATTTCGATATATTTGATAAATTATTTCCTTTTAATAATTCGTTGGATTCTACCATTCCGGTTTCTGAATCCATATAAATTTCTATCTGTTATATTTTTAAGAATTTAACAATTCTTCCATGACTTCGTAAATTTCAACTTGGTAACACTTGACCGTTTTACCAATTTGATTGTACTGTAACTCACGTGAGTTTTTATACGAAGTGACTGCGAAGATTTATTCATAGTATCATATATCCTTATAAAGAATCCTGTGACTTAGTGGCAATTGTCCGGATATACCTTGCGTAAGGGTCCGAATTTCCTTTGCCACAGGGATTGCACATAGGACATACAACTAGCTTTGGTTGGCAATCAAAAATCAATAAAATGATTTCTTTGATTCATAGAATTTAACCGAGCGATGGTTTTTATTCTGCGAACCCATTCTTAGTCGTATTTCATGAAGAAATTTCAACTAAATTGCCAATGATATGGTCGTATTCTTCATATACGATACGCTGATAATTCAGATTTATATTTCTTCTTATTATTTATTTTCTTATTATTTCTTTTAATATGTTCGTGACTCAAACATACTGTGATCTTAATAAACTCCTACTCGAATGTTCCTGTGCCTGTGGCATTCATAATTATGTTTGCAACCATAATTACTATTCCACCTCACCTAACATTCCAGTATTCGTTTATTTTAATCACAATAGGTATGTGTCCCTTACATATTATTTCGATATTCTGTTCTTTATTTTCTATTGAGTTTGAAATTATATTATTTTGGAAGAAAACTTGTTGATCTGAGTCTAACGAAATAAACTATCAATCGTTCAAGGATTTGTTCGTGTTAGAAGATATTCAATATAACAATCCAATCTTTTTAATATCCCTGACTTGTTCGAGTCGTAGGATAGAGACGGTATTTATATTGTCATATAATCGAGCGAGTAAGAATTCGGTTTCGTTCGACAGATTCCAAAGTATTTTGGTTACGGAATTTCGAGAATAATATTTTTGTCCAAATATTATTTATTTCTGCAAAGGATCAAGGATGACGTATAACTGAGATTTTTATATAATTACAAATATGAGTTTAGATTATAAAACGGAATATATATATATATATATATATAATATTTATCGTTTATATTAGAACAATATCGAGGAATTATACAATCGAACATAGATATAAAATTATACGGAAAAAGGCTCTTAATATTTATATATACGAATACGAATTTGATTAATAAATCTTCATGAAAATACTGTTAAATGCGATATGAAATATGTTTCGGTAAAATAATACGGTCGTGGTTCTTTTGTATAAAAAAAACTTTTAGGAATAATTTATAATAACAATACTGATTCGAGTTTCATAATAATATTCGTTTTTCAAAACTAAAATTAACGATTCAAAAGAGTCATGGTAAAAAAATTTTCTTAATGTCGGAATTCTAAAATTTTTAATAAATAAGTTCTTATTACCGATTGATAAAACAAAATAGATTTCTCAAAATATTGTGGTCAAATTTTTAAGGTTAAATGGATAAATTTGGATAAAACCTGAGATAGATTCTGGGGTTTTTCAAATATTATCAATATTTGATTTGATAAAAATATTAACGAATTTTCTCAATCTTTTGAATAAATCGTTATTTGAAAATCGGGGTATATATATATTTTTACTAAAAATCGAAATACTGGTTTAGTATAAAAATAGTAATGACTAAAAATACATTCAATAAACTTCATAATTATACTAAAAATATTTAAAACATTTTAAATAATAGCGGAATATATTTGATCTTTGATTTAATAATTGAGAAAAATTCTTTAGAAACACAGTATTTATATGTCTCTAGCATATCGGATTTTATAAAAATTTCGGAATTTATGGAGTAAACATATATTCTTGGAAACTTGATCATAGGAATGTTCAAGTTGGAGCGTATATTTGTATTTTATTTATAAATATTGGAATAGTCGTAGGGTTAATGATCTGAAATTGGACATAATTAGCCACTGGGACTGGAATAATTCAATAAACTTATATGAAGTTTCTTGAATCAACGATGGATGATTTATGTTTTATGATCTATATATTTTTGTATATAACCATATATACTTTTCATAACTTTATTCATTTCTTATATATATCTGGATTTATTTTCTGATTTTCTTTTAATATATCTGGTTTCTGTCCTGTATTATTTCTTATTTCTTATAGCCTTAATATCCTGTAAGATTTCCCAGAAATTAGATGTGCATATAAATTCACAATTGTGTACAAAATTGTCAATTTACTTCACAAAATCATTCTAGTAATATCCTGTAGTGGGTTCGTTTTAATTTCTAATATACTGTTATGGTTCTCACCAACTTTATAATGGTTTGACATTTAGGTACCCAAAAATTTAATAACCTGATATTTTCTTTAATAATTCTGATATCATAATTATTTTTCTTAGCGAAATTCCTTTTTAGAAAATATTCTGGTAGATCCTGGATTAATAAATACTTAAAAACTGTTATTAAGCGCCGCTCTGATACCAACTGTAACGACCCTGGCTGACGTGGCCGGGTCGTCGGGTCGGGTTATCGGAGCTACACAGCGGAATCCAGGTTAATAACAGTCTTTAGTCTTCCAGGATCCACGTCATCATATCTGTTGGGTTACCTGAACACATGTCAAAAATAGTTTCTGTCAACATAAAGTTGGTGAGGTCGTGTATTTAATAAAGTGAATGGCCAGTTCGTTTGTTTATAATTCTTTTATAACAATCTTTTATAAATATGCTTTACAATTCTAATTCTGGAGGGGAAAATATATTCTATTAATTCGATTATATGTCTATTATTCCGATTATATTCTATTGGTTGCCATTCCTATCTATGGTATCACTCTGCTTGTGATAAATATAATTATTTCTACCCTCTACTCGGGTAAAACTGGTTCTTGTCCTCTAGTTGGACAAGAAAGGAAATGGTGATACCGTCCAGTACTGTCCTTGTCGTTTCTATTACCCCCTTTTTATTATATAACTTTTATTAATAATCATTCTTTTATGTAAAGCATTATTATGTTTTCTTATAAATGACATGTATTCCCCCGAAAACACTTAATAAAACAGTAAAAGTGGGGAGTTCACGATACTCACCGGTTTGCATTATATCTCTAGCTAATCTTCTTATTACAATTATATTTCATATATATATATATATATATATATATTGATACGTGTTACGCGTGGGACTTGTTCGATTGTAATACTTAGGATATATATCATATATATAATTTATATATATATAGAATTTAGTATATATTAGATAGTCCTAAACTTTGGGTTTATTATTGACACGACACGGACATCCTAAATCTAGCTGGCCATTACAGCTTGGCGTTCAAAATATATACAGCTGGCCATTACAGCTTGGCACACAAACCTAAAGAACTCTAGACACGTACTTACCTGGATGATTGTTCGGCAGAGCATATTATTATTAACCCGAGTCTAGTATATCGTCAATATATCAAATTGTGTATATATAAACGTATATATTTTATATATGATTATTATTCTCTTATTATTATTATCAAGTTCGTACGTTATCCGTATTATATATATATTAGTATAATTCTAATAATATTCCTCGTCTAGCTATTGGACCGGGTTCTATTCCGGGTGTTGACCGAGTTGACTCGGCATCAGGTTCCAGTTTCCGATTTGATTAAGGTACCTCGCAATCAAATACAAAACAATATTATAATCTGATTAATATCCAATTATAATAAGATCTTTGTATAATTATACCTTATCATGAAGTGGTCGGCTTCTTGCCGGATTATTATCATGACCCGATCAGGAATGGACCGGAGACTAACCGGACTTCTGGTTAGTGATAATATCTTCTCATAATTCCCATCTCTCCCTACAAAGAATAGATTTATACCTTAGTCAATTGGTAAGTATCACAACTAAACCATAATTAGTTTATGAGGAGAACTCAATCCGTAGCAATATACAACCCAACGACTTGACCCGATGCACTTTATCCCGACATAAAGACGGTTCGCGAGCACAACAGGAGGTTAGCGAGTACCAACCGGAAAATAAAAGAATGGGTTATATGGTTCAATGGTTCGTGAGTACACCTCGAAACAGAGGGATTGGTTAGGACCCGATGACAATACCAACAATTGCAGACCACCGGTTATCAGGATTCATAGAGGAACAAGGTTGGGTTTTGGCCAGACACTCGCCGGAAACACATCAAGACTGCTGACAGTCACCCGAACTCGGTGACTGTCCGAGTCGGGGCTCGAAACAGGAACACGAACACTGAATCAGCGGGTTATAATCGGAATCAAGAGATGGGTTCGGTTGATTATTAATGGTTAGAGGGATGGTTCGCCGGTGGTTAATAGTAGCCAAGGGAGGAGAAGGTTGTTGTTCGGTGATGTTTATCGGGGAAGATGGGTTAACCGGACCGGAACAGAGGAGAAAGAGGGCTGTATACTCACCTGAGAAGAAGATGACGTACGGCGGCGGTGGTGCCGGAGATGGAGGCGGCGGAAGCCGGCCATGGTCTCCGGTCAAGGCTTCTTTGGTCAGAGCTTTACACAACACACTGTGTGTGTGTAAAATATGTACAGAGAGAGAGCGAGAGACAAGAGAGAGAGGGTAGTTTTTATAAGAGAATTAAATAGAGGGTGTTTGGCAACGGGGATAAGAACTGGAACTCGGGATGTTTGGTAACGGATATAACAACCAAATAAGGAGCGTTTGACAACGAGTTATTAGCAGATAAGGAGCGTTTAACCGAGATAATAAAATTTTAATAATTATTATCTATATATTCGGTTGAAACGGTTTATCGCGAGATTCGATCTTGAATATTTTATTTGATAATCGGGTGGTCGGGTCCGACCCGACCCGTTAAAGAGACCCGTAACACCTCGATGTGTTACATATCAAGAATGTAAAGATTATTCACTCTCGGTGCTTTCAACATGATCCACTCCTTTGGAATAACAAAGCCGGGTTTGAGGATATAGCAAGATTTGTCAATAAAGTGCACAGAAAACTGTTTGTCGCAGATTTGGCTGACACTTAACAGATTATAGTCTATCTGTTTCACATACGAAATCTTCTCAAAACTAACAATCCCATTACTCACACTTCCCTCATTGTGATGTAACCTCCTTTATTTCTAGCGAACGCTACATATCCTCCATTGATGTTCCTTATATCGAATAGCAGCATCAAATCCCTTGTCATGTGACCATAAGCTCCACTGTCGACAATCCAAAGACTGCTAACAGGGCCAACTGGAGCTCTCTGCACATATCAAGAAAATAATTAGTTCTTTTGGTGGACTAAAGCCTGCTTGGTCTTGGGTCTTTGAATATTTGATTTCAAAGATTCATTCACACAAAAATTTGAATTTGACTCGATCTTTTTCTGATCAATCAAATTTTTATCATTTTGAGGTTTTTCATTGACCTTTGAGGTTGAAGCACCTGGAGAACCCACCGGTGACGAAGATTGTTCCGAACATTTCAGAATCATGATCTGAGATTTTGGAGTCTCAGTCGGTTTCTTTGTATCGTTCTTGAATGAAACCTTCTTAGTTACCTTCTCTGATTTAATAGAGACAGGTCCAACTGATGATTTAACAGCCGGTTTTAGTGGAACCTTTAGTTTATCAACAGTTGAGGTCACCACTGGTTTCTTCAATGGTTTTTCCATTGCAATCCGGTTACGACGATCATAAGTAAATTGACAATTATCCTCCTTTGAAAATAACGACTTTGATAATAAAATGGTGCTGGTTGAGGGACAAAACGTCTTTGAGGATAACAATGATTGTCGATCGGACTTCTATATGGTTACTTCATCTCAACTTCATGCCTTTTATGCCTCACGTACGGGCAGTGAGTAAGTAAATGCCCTCTTTCCCCGCACTTGAAACATGCACGGTATTCTTCAAAAAACATTTTTGGCATTCGACTTAGCATAAGAAGCGATAGGATATTGATCATCCACACATCTTCGTCTCAAACTCTCAGGAGTTGGGTCCTTTGAGTAAGTCGGCTCAAGAAAACCATTAACTTTTTCTTTTGGTTTAATGAACTCGGTGACATGAACCTTAGGTTCTTTTGGAGTATCCAGATATATTTTCTTTAAAATTTCCGGAGGTACATCATCGGTCCTTTCATGTTTAGGAAACCAAATAGTACTTTCCTGCCAGATTTTCTCGATTTTTGAATTGTTGGCAAATTTAATCGAATATTCCTTGTTAGAGATAATCTTATCGGATCCTTCCATCCGATAAAATACTTTGATGGGTTTGTCAACTGATTCATTTTTCTCAACCTTCTTCTCATTGCTAGTAACTGATTAATTCTTTCGATGCACATTAGCCCGAGGATGAGAATACTGAGAAGGTGAAACTGGTTCATTTGTAATAATGTGATATTCCATAGGAATATCACACTCTTTCTCAGGTTTCTCATCTTCTGTGTCTGAATCATCAGTCACTGCTGTCACTCCCTCATTATTCAATCCCAAAATAGGTCTCACATCGGAATGTGGATCTCGAACACTAGAAGTGTTAGATTCATTATCTGATGCAGAGTCAGATTTGATTGAACTCTCTGGTGTTATTGAGTGTAAATTGTGATTCTCCAATAACACTGGAGATGGAACAGCCTTGTAGTTTGTAACTTTCAAGCTTTTTGTTGACCTTTTCAGCAAAGCATTTGATGGTTTCCATTTCTAATTTGGTTTCTTCAAGTTCATTTATGTAACTGTTTATGGCAAGTTGTTTTAAAGAAAGAGTTTTCTTCAAATCAGAAATGTCCTTATTATAACCATCAAGCACTTTGTTGAATTCATGTGCTTCTCTGCGATAAGATTGACAGTTGATTCTCGCACTCTCAAGTTGAACCTTGAGTTGCTTGTTTTCCTCTGTCAATCTATCACAGGTTCACAGTATTTATCACTATTCATATCAATTGTGGATTATGAACTTACCTGTTTCGGAGGATCAGTCATAGCCATCAAAGCAAAATGCGCTTCCTTTCCAGCAAAGAACTTTGAGTAGTCAATCCTTGTGAAAGCATCATCAACGATGTATGACTTCCGAGTCATTAGAAAATCAGCTTCGGCCAGGAGTTGATCAATATCATCGTCTAATGAATTGACACTAGCTTTCGAATCTGTTTCACTCTCCGAATCAGAATATGTCGAATTACGCTCATCAGGAACATCTGTGACAGAATCAATGATCATTCCTGAAGTCTTCTCAACTTGTAATTCTTCAACAGAAATATCAGTTTCTTCTACCATTTCCTCAATCTTCACTTCAGAAGCTTTCTCATTCTCCAAAACATCTCCAACTATTACCGCCTCCTCTAAGTCAATCTTCTGAGCAACACAAGCTACATTACCAGCAGTAATCTCTTCAACACCCAGTTGCATCCCAGTCCAGTCAAAACCTTCATCTTTTTGGATCACCAAAGCCTGATTTTGGTTTTCGGTTTGTGTTTGGCTATTTGGTGTTCAAATTGGAATAATGGTTCTGGTTGGTTTATGTAGTGTTTGAGTTTGATTCTGATTAGGTGTAGTTGTTTATCTAGCAGAGTTGTTTGGTGAGGTGTTCTGTCGGTTTTGGTAATTGTTTTGTGATTGATAGTTGTTTTTGTTTTGGTTTTGATAGGTTACTTGGTTCTGAGATTGACGGTTTTGGTAATTTGAGTTAAAAGGATTTCTATTACCTTGTTGAGCTGGTTGGGTGCACTCCCTCTTGAAATGACCTTTACCACCACAATTAAAACAAGTAACTTTGGCTTTGTTGAAGCCATATGTGGTGTTAGGTGATGTTGCCAAATCAGTCCTTCCGGTCTTCTCAATAAACTCGGTCGCTCTTCTCATTACACTGGCGAACGCCCACTGAATATCAATAAGCTCCATCTCCTCCTTATCAATCTGTGCATAATCTTCATTAGACAGACAATTGTTTCCAATCTGACTCGCCAACAATCCATTATAAGATACAACCATTGCAGAAACCAACGCAGTGTTGTTGTGCAACTTCAACAATTACATTATCCATGTTGGAAGTTTACAACACAATAGGACTTTGGCTAGAAGAAGCTTGTGTTGTGTTAGGAACATAAGGTTGTTGTTGAGATGTGTTGGATGAATAACATGCGGTGGACATTTGAGGTTGAGGTTGTGGTGGAATGTAAGAATTTGTGGTGTAGTTTGGTGGATAAGTTGATGTTTGTGCAAGATAGTTAATAGGTTGTCTGGGTGGTTCAATAACACTTGACACACAAGCTATATGTGGCGCAACATTACCTGCTACGCTTGAACTATTCACAGAAGTAGATGAAGAGGCATGATATAATTCCGGATTTTGTGGGAATTGTGATCGCCTAGCTTTCCTCTTCTCCTCCAATTCCTTATTCTCTAACTTCTGAATCAGCTCATTGATAGTCCAATATTGATAAGCATCTTTCTGTTTCAGAACTTCAATGTGTTGATTCCAATACGGTGGTAGAGAATCAGCAAATTTATCCACCAACTCAGACATGGGAATCTTAATGTCATAATTTGACAATTCAGTCAAAAGATGGCAATATCGAGGAATCAAGTCCTTCAAAGTTTCATTTCCCACATAGCTGAAGTTCTCAAATTCTTTTCTCAATTCCTCCATTCTCAACTTTCTGGTTTTCTCATTTCCATCATGACGATTCTTCAACATATCCCAAAGCTGCTTGGAAGTTGTGCAAGATCCAAACTGATGTAGAAGATCTGTGTTAATAGCTTGAGATAGTTGGGAGAACGCCTTCTTCTCCGCTGCAAACTTTTTCTTTTCATCCTGAGCTAAACTCTCCAGCGGAATTGGTTCACCAGTATTCTCCAAAACCGGTGCAACATATCCCTTAGCAATCATCTGCCATGCCTCGGTGCCTTCCAGTCCCATTCTTTCCAAGTGAATCTTAAACTTTTTGTTCCATTGATTGTAATCCACCATTTCCATCCGCTTCGGTGGACGGTTTCCACTACCTGAAGACAAATCATTTATTAGTGTAGAAATAGCATTAGAAGTTTGAGAGTGTACCGCTGCTGCTGCAACTCCCAATAATCATTCATAGGTTGCTGTGGAGGTTGAGCAACATTCTGTGGAATCGAAATAGTCATCGCGAGGTAACTGATCGGCTGAGATGGTTGCGTATTCGTTTTGTGGACAGCTACAGTCCAAGGATCCATGGTAATGTGTTGTTGCTGTGTAGTATTAGGCCTTGGTGTTGTTGAAAATCCCCACATATCGTCTGCGAAGTCCGAAATGCGAAACACTTAGAAAAATTTTCAATCAGAATCTACGTTCGATACTTTTCAATAATCGTGGGTTCGAATGTGGAAATGTTCCTGGTTCGACCCCTAAAACTAACTCGAATGTAGAAAGTATAACCTCTGACTCACTTTCGACCACTTAATACCCACGTTCGACCTCCCGTAAGGTCGAATGTACAACAATTGGTCGAATGTACAAAACAACACTCACAACCTCTAGGTTCGACCTAAAATAATTCACGTTCGAACCTGAAAAAGCTAGGTTCGACCCAAAACACTACACGTTCGACCTTTCTCTCCTAGGTTCGACTCTGTTCATTTGAAAAACGGTTATTCTTTGAAAATCAGTTATTTTGATCCCAATTTTTCAAAAGTTGATGAATTTTGATGATGTTTTGCAGGTTTTGCTTCGGAATTGATTTGGAACAACTTTAATGAAGAGAATTCTTGATTTTATCTGTAAAATCTAGTCCGAATCAATCAATTTCCATCAAAACTCGTTGTTCATTCAAACCAGAAAATTTTTGATCAAATTTGGGTCCAAAGCAGTTCAAAAACTATCAAATTGTAGTTGTATGATCCGTAATGGCTCTGATACCAATTTGTGGAGGATCGATTTGACAAAAACAAGTTAGTTGATCATACAAGGTTACCAATTTAAGTGCGGAATCCCTAAATCAGTTACGAAATGATAGTAATAGAGTCAAACACGCAAATTCACCTTTTCAATATCCATTTCATTAATAAACACTTGATAAAACCTTACAATTGATGTTTACAATGAAATAATAACATTTCAGACACATTAAGATAAACTAGAGAGAATTCAGATCGAACTAGACACACAAATGACAAAAAGTTAAGTTTAAAATGAAATTCTAAGTATATATAGGCCTGCACATTCGTCCCCCGTAAGGGTCGAATGTGCAGGCTCGACCCATAAAAGGTTCGAACAAACACAATAGCTTCTGTCTTCCATGTTCGTCTGAATTCCTCCACCTTCGACCTTCACAGTCCACCTTCGACCAACTAATTTCCACCTTCGACCTCACGATATTGACAAAACAACTTTTAATGTACAATCCAATAGCATTAGTCGCAAAACGTGCATCAACATTTTATAAATTTTAACAAACTCACATAAGCAAACGATTAAAATAATGAAAGTTTAAATTTTCATTAAATCAAAAGGCAAAACCTATAAAAAAAAGCCAAACAAAATCAAATAAAAATTCTTGTAATAATGATAAAAGTTGGGCCAGGGCGGGAGAAGACGTGGAGAAGTAAGGTCGTAGCGACGGCCGAGAATATCTGACCTAATATGAACCCTAGAATCCGAATTCACTTTAAGTATTGGCATTAACTATTAGATTGAACCTTCAGATCATTAGCCATGAGAGAAAAAAGGTTGAAATAGAGCAAAGGAAGGCAGATGAACGGAAACGCTGATCTTGGGAAAATGAAACGAATCCAAATCAAACAAATTAACATCGATGACTAACAATAATCAAATAGAAAATTGGGGGAAATCAGATATACATACCAATTGGCTGCCGAAATTGTATATGAAGGCATAGTGATTGTGGTGTAGGCAGTTTACAAAGGGGTTTTTATTCCAAAATTTAGAACCCAACCCAGTTGCTTCAATGGTAGAATGCCATGGCTGTAAAATCACGGTTGATTCGATGGTAGAAACATCAATTTCTGCCATGAGCCCTTCGGATATTACCCTGCCAATGGTGGTAGACATAGAAGAAATGAAGAATGATAAGAGGGTGGGTGATGCATTCATTTTAATCAACTCAAACTCAGTACATTATATATGAGTAAACAACTGTCTACCTATGTCCCTGATTTTAGGAGTCATGCTCCACTAATGTAGGGAGACATAGTAACTTCTCTATGAAAAGAGAAACATCCAATTTTGGAGGAAAACTACCTAATTATTATGGTCAGGATTTAATCTCAGGCATAACCGTTTTGATCCAATGGTGGAGATTAATGCAAAAACGGTTATAAGTGGCAATATGGGCGGTTACAACCGTGGTGAACAATAGTATAATAATGGGTTCAAGATGGGCAAACATTTCATTTCATTTCATATTCACCTATAAGAGCAAAATTGTAATTTCATTAAATTTTCAAAAAAAAATTAAATATAACAATTAAATAACTTATTAACTTATGCTTTTGAAGTCAAACAAATTATGATAAGACCATGTGTAGCGGTAAGTGAAATTTTTCAAGCCCCATGGGGCATTAAATGACACGTGGCATGTGGGTTCCACATGGGGCTTGAAATAAAAAACGGGTGTAGTGGTTATGAGAAAATTTTCAAGCTCCTTCCAATCATTTAATATTATTTTTTTTTAATTTTGGAAATAAAAACAAATTGATTGGCCCTCCTTATGACCGTTGGAGAAGAAAGAAGTTGATTTGCCCTCCTTAATTTTTTCACGGCGTGGAAATTTTCCAGCCATCACAAAATTGCCCAAAAAAAACGCCCAGGGGGCGGTGCTGGATTTGGATGGGGGCGTGGAAATGGGGGCAAAAACGCCCGATTCGGTTACCATTACATAGGTCTAAATAAGTTATTAACTTATACTAAAAATAATAAATAAAAATTGAATAACATATTTAAACTTAAATAAAAGGAATATACATCGTCCCATTTGTGACTAACTCGGTCATTAGCAAAACCAAAATAATTGTCAAACAAGAATACATGATAACCTTTCGTTTAAAAGTTATTGTATATGTAATAAAAGTTTATTGTTAAAAATTACAACAAAGACGAAATATTGTTTTAATCAAAAGCTACGTCATGGTTATTGTGTTAATCAAAAGCAACATCATGGTTATTGTGTTAATCAAAAGTAATGTCATGGTTTCTTTATTCAAATGTCATGGTTTCTTTGATCCGCGGATACAATACAAACTTCTCCTTCAAATCTATGGGTGTCTCATTAGACGAAACAATCGCCAACATGAGAAATGGCGTATATACGTTGGGAGTGTATTAGGGAATATACCACAAAATCGACTGGTTAGTACCACAGGATGGCAAACCATCCCACACGCCAATCTTTATTTTTAATGGCTTCATTTAGAGTATGTAACTACTTTTTTTTACAAGAAACTGAAATTTTAATATCAAATGACTTCCCTTACATATATTGTGTTCAGGAGTATTTCTTTTAATCATTATTTTTCACTTATGTTTTGTTTGTATTTAGAAAACTCTATGGTGGCATCAATTGTTTCCAACTTTGGGTTATCTTTACACATCATGATATTTATTATAAACTTAAAGTGTTATTCTACTATAATATCTACACCTAGTTTCTATTAAAATTGTACACCCTCCGATCATAAATTACACAGTACTAGTATGTTTGTATAATGTACAGCACCAACAACATAATTTACCAAATGCAACGACTAAACACAATGCAGCCTCAATGATATACGTTAAATTATACATATAAAAGTCCCCGTTTAACTTTCGTTTATATATGTTTTTGACCTTATACACGAGGAATTGGTACTTATTTGGGTATCTTTACGATTGCAGGTCTTAAACGATGTCCCTGAAGCAAACATGAAGAAAAACGAAGGTTTCTGCGCAAGAATAGAAGACTGGACAATCCGAACGGCCGTTCGGATGAAGTGAATGGCCGTTCACCTTTCCAGATATTATGGGAAACCTTCTAGAAGGCCTACGTCACTGCACGAACCACTTTTGACTCACTTACACATGTGAACGGCCACTCACTGAGGGTGAACGGCCGTTCGCTTTTCCCAGTGTCTTGAAAACAGAGTTTCAGCCTTTGTTTACATTGTTGGGTAATTTTCTGGGTGATCTGAGGTGATTTCTGAACCTGTGGAGCTGCTGAGAAGCCGTTTAAACAAGCTCGAGAGGCGATCCGGATCATCTATCATCATCCAATCCATCACATTAGGCATTTTATGGTTTGATATTATAACTTATTTCATGTTCAAATCTGTTTGTTTCAGCCTTAATGTGATGTTTATGTTGTAGATTGTACACCTACGGGTAAAAACAAGTATTCTTTAGTAGCTAGAACAATCATTTGTATGTTAATCATGTTTTGTATGAATTTGGTGTTTTTCATGTTTAATCTTGATGATCATAGTGCAACCTTGTTTCATTGTTGTTGGATTTGTAGTTATGTTTGAATGACTTTGATGATTATCGTTTGTGTTAGTCAGATACATGTTGAAAAACCGTCCGCTTAATCGATCGGTAGTAGACTAGTTAACTTGTTAATAAGTTTACACCATGAAACTGTAACCGGGTATTGGTTTGGTTAAAGTCAATCGAATAATGATTAGAAATGCTTATCGGCACGTAAATGGGTTTAAAAAGCTTAATGGTGTCGTTACTGATCTTTGACACGGTTGATGATCTTTGCTAGTTATTTTGGTTAAAATGGCGATCTCAGTAGATTTGTGTTCAAAGTTGGTAAAATGGAATAGGTTGTGAAATGCTCTACTTTATGCTAGTCTAGGTGGTCGTATTGTGTTTTCGGTATTGCTTTCCTTGATTAGTGAGGTTAGAAAACTCTTAACAGATGACTAACTTATCTTTAGAAGATTTGCATGAGGTTATATCAGCTGCTCGCTAATGAACAATTTTAGGTGGTTAACGTGTGTTATCGTGTTAGTTTTCCGTATAGTTGTCATGTTAGGATTCCCGAAACGGATACTAATTGTCTGAAAATGGGAATGTTGATCACACACCTTTGTATCATATGATATGTAGATGACATGCTAGGGTTGGTATTATATTGTCTTTATATTTATATTTTGTATTTTGAGTCTTACGTATGTTAATTTGATGTTTTAGAATTAATTTAGTTTAAACAAACTCAAACTATCTTTACTGGTAAATCGGGGATAGAGTTTTAGTACTATTGCGTCCGCTTGCGTCCATGGATCGATATCTGGTTCTTATGTGTACTTACTACATATATAACAGGGTAGACTTTCCTTTTTGTGTGTGTTTTAATGTTAAGGTCTAAACCATTTTAATAAATATTAAAACCAAACATGTGTTTATTCATTGTAAAATTATGTGTATATCCCGCACACGTCACTCAACACGCGGTTCCTACTAGTAAAGCCTAGTATGTAAAGGAAAATCAAAGTATCAAGCATTAAATAGAAAATAGGTTCAATAATTTATTAATTGGCTAAGAGTTTTATTCCAGTATGCCAATTTGAAGATAAAAGGTTACTATCTCCACGTAGGATTAAAGAGCCAGGGGCTGTTTGGTTGATGAAGTGCTGAATCATTAAGATGTCTGAATGGTTAAGAGCATCTGAATGATTAAGTGTTGAATGGTTCAACTATGCACCAAGTCTGAATGGTTCAGCTCTTAACCATTCCATTCAGAGCCCTTTTTGAGGTTAAAACAAATAGTGTGAATGTTGAACTATTCAGAGTTGAATACTTCAGAGCCTCATTAAGAGGCTACTAAACAGGCCCCTAGCTTGACTAATAGCCGTCACCAACTGGCAAGCCTAGCATTTCAGAGGAGTAGAGGACCATCGCGTAATCCTATAAGGAAAGCAACAAATAAAAAAAAATTGAAATAGTGTTTTTTTAAACGAACAACAAAATTTCATTTAAAACTTACTATTATTATTATCTATATATATATATATATATATATATATATTGTCACACCTTCAAATTCCACGTGCGGGGTTTTACCGCGAGGCGCGTGACACACCAAGATCCAAGTCAACGGTCACAATAAATGACAACTAAATGTAAGATACGTAAACCATTCATTAAGCTTATAAGTATTAACAACTACAGCGGAAGAATAAAACGTCTCATAAGATGAGTGCCAAAAGTTTGACAATGTTTGAAACCATGCAAATGAATCCTAGATGTCGTGCGACACTGTGCGCCTATCGACTGCTGCTACCTTAGCGACCTGAAAAAACATGCTAAAAACGTCAGCACATAATGCTGGTGAGTCACAGAGTTTTTAAGTTTGCGAAAGTAGTATTGTTTGAAACGCCCAGACCAACCGATGTTTGTAAAACCCGGCTAATCAATGTGTAAATCCCTGGCCAAATAATGTTTGTAAGTCAGACCACCCAATCCTTACATCTATACCTGATGCTAGCTAGACATCGTTACATGATACTATAGTGTCGTGAACCACTGCTGAACGTTAGAATGCCTCTATACCCGTCACCGGTTCATCACCCGGTGCCGTAAGTTTGGTAGGACAAATATACACCCGCCACCTACCTCCAATCGGCCCGAGTAGGGCTTGCCAGGCCCAATAGATCTATTCACACTTTCCACGCTATGTATCAACATATTAATGGTTCACTAAAGTTTGAGAGGACTTTACTGATGAAGAAATGTCACTAAGTATCCATGTGATATAATGTAATATGTTGGTCTAAAAGTTCGTAAGTTTGTAAGTTTATAAGTTTGTACCGCATGTTTCTCCCCCGGAAAGGAAAACAATAAAATGTGGGGTTGTGAACTCACCTTAGTTTGCGTCTTCTATTAAAGAACTACCAATACGACCAGACAGTCCCAAATACCGGTGACCTATCATAAAAGTTTGTATAAGTGTTTTGACTAATAACTCGTAGGTTAACTAGTCCCCGATTGTCCAGATCATGACTAAGTAGGTTTGAAAACGTGCTTGACTGTTAAACTGACACACCAGACCGACCTGACATCCGGTTGGTGACCCATTACATAAACTAATCAAGTATACATAGATTACACATAAGGTTCAAGCATAAAACACTTAGTTCGCATCATAAATCGTACGTATGAAGTCGTAAGGTCGAATTAGCAAGTTTCAAGACTCATTCGACCCTTATATAGGTTCACTCGACCAACTTCCAAGTTGGTTTGACCTTATAGATGTTCATGAAATCAAAACACAAGTTCATTCGACCTAACACATGTTAATTCGACCCTAACACGTGTTCGTTCGACCTAAATAATGTTCTTTCAACCTAACTGAAGCCCATTCAACCTGATGGATAGTCCATTCGACCTCAGGGTGTTTAATTCGACCCCACGATGGGTCGAATCAAGTTCTGGTTCGACCTATGTCCTGCAAAACCTCCTAAATGCACCAAATCGCATCTAAATAGTCCGAAAACGTCATGAAACACCACGAATCACAACAGTCCACTACCATTAATCTATCCCTATAAAACCTTACCAACTTTACCTCGAAATCAGTTCGTTTTACAAGTTACCCAAAATAGCAAATTATGGAAACATCACATCATACGCATGCAATCTTTACCCGATATGGAAACTTATACAAATCATCTATCAATTAGCTCAACATGCTCAGATTATCATGTGCAAGAAACCCCCTAATCATATCATTATCAATAACATCATGAACAAGCCCTAGATCTAGCACAAAATCCCCAAAATGAGCAAAACATCATCAATAACCAATTGTAACCCACATCAATCATAAATCATCATCAATAACAGCCCTAGATCATTATTATAACATCTACACAGTAATAAGCATCAAACATTACATAACACTACATAAAACACCATTAACACAATTTAATTTGTATAAAAACTCATGTTTTATGATAGGGTTATGTTTATAAAGGTGTTAGAAAGGCTTTTAATCATGAAAACCATCTTATAACAGGTCTGGACCTTTGGGGTTTAAGAAAAACGAATCAAAATGCTTAAAAAGGGTTTTAGATCAAGAACACACCTTAGATCTTCTCTTGTTTATGATATGGGAGATGTTTATAGATTAGATTATGAAAAACAAGGTCAAAAACTCCTTCCTTAGTATTTAAGTTTGAGAGAGAGTGTTTGAAGGCGACTAGGGTTTTTGAAATGATGAAAAATTGCAAAGTATGGTATTTATACTACCAGTTGGTTCGACCCTTGCAAGGGTCGAATGGGGCATTACCGTGGAAGAATGAGATAGTTAAATGTTTTAGGAACTTGGTTTGAACCCCCTTAAGGTCGAACCAGTTTCTGGGTTTTCCAGATTTTCAAGTCTTGTCGTTTTAGCGCATTTTAACACATCCTAACGCATGAACATGCAATCCTAACATATGTTAAGCATATAGAATCATGTATAATCATGTAAACACCGTTAAAACATGTAGTTGCACATTATATAACATATATGGATCAATCTATGTATAACACTTAATTCAATTCATGTAATTCACCAACAACGGGACTCAAGACTCGTGTATACGTAAAATGACCCCAATGATCCTCCGAATCATTGAACCCCGGACAATACGTAATGTATCCCCTCCTAACTGACCTAGTTAAGTATGTTAAATGAATGTTCTCTCTAAGGTAGACTTATATGTTTGAAAAATGTTACCCTGAATTTGCCTGGTGTCACATCATCCCTTAGTTGAAAGAATTTTCGTCCCGAAAATTGCCCGAAGTCAAGAAGAAAGGAGACGAAAAGAAAGAAAAATTTTCCGGTTGTCACACCATCCCCCAGTTGAAAGGAATCTCGTCCTGAGATTCACTCGGCTTCAACCGTAACAAGTATAGACCTAAGTATACGCTTAGGAAATGAATGAGGTTCCCTAGATCCCATCTAGTCCCCTCGTCCCCACAAGAACTCCGGTTCACAACATGAACTATAATAAATCCAAACGATACGAAAGGTGATTCGCAAACGATCCAGTCGAGCACCCAATGCTCGAAGCAACGCTTCCCAAGGAAACAAAACAGAAACGGGAATTACAAACAGAGGTGATAGAAACAAGTACATCCAACCGATGAGTCACTTCCTCAAAATTTTTGTAACATTTTTATCATGTTATATTCACCATATATATAAAATAACATTGTTTTATATAAGAATTTGCCTTAAAAAAATAAACGCTCAAGCCGGGACTCGAACCCGCGCCTGAGCCGGGACATGAAACAACACACCACACACAAACCAGCTGCACCAGCAGCATATTGGTGTTATTGTTTGAAAATAATATCATTTAAACATACTTTAAATTCATAGCCAAATCCTAAAAGTCAACACCCATCAACGAGGATCATTTGAATCTCAAATTTACGCGGTTTTTGATCTAGAAATGGAAAACAAACTGATTGATTGATCGAATGCGTATTATACACGTCCAATTTCTCAAAAACATTCCATATAATCGCGTAATTACGCGTTTATAATAAAGATATAGTCAAACTTTCTAAATCGATTAATCTGTAGGTTATACCATAAATTGAACATTCCTAGATGGCCTAAGAGTGGCGAAAATCAAACCCTCACCTCCAATTCCTGTTAATAATTCCTTTTTGATCAAGAATTAGTCACCATTTGACTTTTCGTTTGACTGAGCATTCATCTTAATTCCAAACTTGTAAGTAACGATTTATTACATGGTTTCGTTCCTTGTTATAGTCCGACCAATAACCTTATGATTACTGGGGTTATTGATTGGTAATTCATTTAATTAGAAAAACTAGGGTTCGAAGTATAAGTTTGGGGAAGATGATACCTAGTTGTAATCGTTCTTATATAATTCAATTCAATAATAAACACCAACTGATCTACAGACCAGCTGGTATACCCCCTGTGATTAAGAATGGGCCGGCTTTGTGCCATGGGTTCGATCCCAGTGCCCTTCTTGATTATTAACAATTAACCCTAAGAAACTTATACATTTAACAAAAACCATTTACTCTCGTTCTCAGGGTCCAGACCAGATGGTTTGGACTTGTGATTCTAAACCAAGAACCGGCCATAGGCCCGGGTTCGATTCCCAGCAACCTCAAAACATTTTTTTTAACTCTTTACTTTTATATTTTTTTGCCTTTATCTTTTAAAATAATTTTTAAATACCAATTCTAATTTAAAAATTCTACAAAATTTATTTTATATTATACAAATAATAAAATTTATTATACAACTTTTTTTTTTACAAAAATCATTTATTTAATATATATAATATATATTACAAGTTTATTCTTAAATAAATTAAAAATTCTAGAAATATAACTAAACAGTTTTATAAAATTCCACAAAAATTATTTTAAACTTATAAACTGATAAACTTTTCAAAACTGAATTTTATTTTTGGAAAAACATTTATTAAGTATTTTTAATTAATTTATGATATTTTAATCAAAATAAATTCATAATAAATTCATTTTTCATCATTTTTTAACCAAGATTTCACATAAATTAATTTTGATAAACTAGATCAGAAACATGATTTTATAATCTGAAATTTATGAATTTAATATTTTTAAATATTAATACCATGTTTTGACAACTACATTATAATGTATTATATATTCGTTAATTAAGAAAATAATTTTATAAAAATTATGTTCACACTATAATATTTTGGTACAACCACCTTTGATCAAGATCTTACAAAATTTCTTTTTATTTATTTATTTTTTCAATTTCTTTACTTACTATTTAATTAACTATTATTTTAAATTAACTATTAAACGATCGTCAATCCCCAAATTAGGAACCCTAGAATACTTTTAGACTAGAAAACTTAGACTTTTAAGTTTTCCCAAACACTTATTTTATTGCCTTGAACATAGGGTGATACTTGGCAACGTTTGGACCACATTTATTCTATTTCAAAGGATTTGATACTTTGCTAAGGTGAGTTTACATAACCTCGTTTATGAAACTTTTATGCTTGAAACTTTATGATTTTATACTTGAGAAATTCTTTATACATGTCTAGTTGTAATCTTTGGTGCCATATGTCTTAGACAAAAGCTATTAGACTTCAACTTAAACTTACATAATCATTAACCCTGATCAAGCCGACGATATACAATGATAGATCTATTGAATTAACAACCCCACCTAGATTCGTTGACCATTTCTATGGGGAGCGCGGGTGATTTTTATCGTTCCAAACATTATATTAAGGAGAACCGTGGATGCGGGATGGACATATGAATTGCTAAACTTTGAACCTTTTAAAACTTATTACAAAACTTGGCTTATGTATTCTCACCAACTTTTAGTTGACCCCCCATCTTTCCAAAACTCAATAGGAAATACTGATGCTTGAAGTCTAAAGCTAGCATAAGGAGTTATTTGAAGTTTTAAGTTTCGTTTGTTTGTTTGGTGTACTAGATTTCATTCAAGACTTTGTTATGTATTTCAATTTGGATATTTTTATTGGAATAAATGCTTATTTAAAATTTGATTACCATGTGCTACTAAACAATCATCAATACGTGACATCCCGATGTTTCCGCCATCGGTTGGGGTGTTACAGATTGGTATCAGAGCCTTGGTTATAGGGAATTCGGTTATTAGAAAATTAATCTAGACTATAACCTTAGGGACTTTAACCAGTACTTGCTCCTCTTACTTGCAATCCTACTTGCTTCCTTATCCTTATCCCTATCCCACACCCTATACTACCCTAGTCCTACGAGTTGTCTACTCTTATTTGTCTGCTGCAATCCTGGTCTACCTTTAGATTAATAGGACAAAAATCCTCAGGTATAGCCTGAACCACCTTGATGATCTCGTCAAAGTTCTAGATTTTAATAACGAACACGTGCAATCTGGAAGGGTAAACACCTGTATTCTGAGTTTTCTGTCTAGGACTGGCATTGCGCATATATCCCAATCAGACGAGGGACCCGGATGCCTACCTGGGAATTCTCGGGATGAGTGTTCACTTATAGGATAAAGCATGTATTCACTATGTTATTAGATTCTAGAAGCTTTGATAAGTCAACGTTTTCATTTATTCGTATTAATTAATGAATAAATGATTACACTCCTTATTATATCTCATTACCTTTGTCCATCCTATGTCTCATTGAAACTTTCATTGTGTCTCTTTCAGATAATGCCTCCTCGTCGCAGCACTCGCAATAGCAACAAAAACAACAATGACAACCACGACAAAAACAACGACAACGACAATAATAACAACTACCACAACAACCAGGACAACGGTAACCCTGGCAATGTCCAACTCGCCGCGATCATTACCCAACAAATGGCTCAACATATAGCGATGTTACTTCCCAATTTAGTGGGTCAAATCGCTCAAGTGAATGGAAATGGCAATGGAAATGGCAACGAAAATGGTAACCGCAACGAGAATGGCAATGGGAACGGGAATGCTCACCCTGTTTGCATCCTCAAGCACTTCAACACTTGCAACCCTCCCAAGTTCAGCAGGGACGAAGGAGCCACTGTTCTTCTTCAGTGGTTCAAAGGTATCGAAAATACCTTCATCTATAGCGAGTGCCCTAACAACCTCAAAATTCGCTATGCTATGAGTGTCCTCCAATAGCGGGCATTCACATGGTGGAACAAAGAAAAACGGACTCGCGGAGGTGAAGTTACACTTGCTTTGACTTGGGAGCAAGCCAAAGACATTATGAATGCGGAATTCTGCCTCGTAATGAAATCAAGAAGTTGGAAGATGAGTTTCACGCACTTGTCCAAGACAGTGGGGAGAACCTGGCCTACAACACTCGTTTCCACGGGCTTAGCCTACTGCTACCACATAAGGTCACCCCCCTGCCTGTTGCAATCGAAAAATACATTGGTGGCTGTAACACCCCAACCGATGGCGGAAACATCGAGGTGTCACGTAGTGACGATTGTTCAATAGCACATGGACTAAAAGTGTAAATTTTGATACATTGATTAAATATTTTATTACATTGAAATGAAATACAACGATTCTAAATGCCAACTAATCTGAATTACAATGAATCAAAATCTAAATATAAATCCGAAAGCTTAAAGAATGCATCTCAAAATAACCTGAAACATGTACAAAATAATTTGGTCAATACAAAAATTGTACTGGTGAGCATACCCTGTTTTGAATACATATAGTAGAAAAAGTGTTTCGCAATTCACGTGTTATACTGTCTACAATTTAGTGTTCAAGCTGTGTACAAATGCTACCCAAAATCAAACCTTTCGTTCAATGAATCAAGAGTCACATATATATAGTATTCGCTCATAGTAGGCGATGAATAATCGTTCACACATAACAATAATTAAGTACTATTTATTGCTATGCTAGGCTGCCCAGCGGTTAATGATTAAGGTCATAAGTACACACTATCAACGAATCAACAAGTAAAACACATACAAGAATTGCGATTGTGAATATAGAATAAACCATTATTAAGTGAATGAAGTAATAAGCGTACATGAGTCACCCCAAAAGTATAAAATAGTAAAAGGGGAAAGATATACTCACATATAAGCGAAAAGCAAACGCAAGCATATAGCAACCATGTAGCAAAGTCTGAAGATGTATATGTGCATCACGCTACCCATGCCCTAAAGTATACACTATCACTTTAAGATCTATATGAGTGTTTGTAACGTGCATGTTGGTTACGTATCCTATTCACCCAACTAAACTGATCATGATTTACCAATTATGTTTCCAAATGTTTTAACTCAACGACTGTTGAAACATAGTGTATAACTTCTTGAAAATATATATTTATATGGAATATATATATATACACGATTATATGGTAAAATGTCATAACACAAACTTGTACTCTTGTATGTGAATCATGTTTGGGGTTTATTTATTTATTTAACAAGTAATAATATTTATTTTATTCCGAGTCATAACTCGCATAAAAGACAACAAGGTTTCTTCATTTTCTTAAACTTTTAAAATCATGATTTATATATAAAAGTTTATAAAAAAACGAAGAAGTTATTTTTTTATAAATTTGACCTTGCATGAATAAATGAAACAGTTTATCCATATGCCAAGACTTTTGTAGTTTGTCTAAAATCATGTATAATGTTTATTGAACCAATATTTAGTTCATGTGAAAAATTAACATTGTGAGTATGTATATATATTTTGACATCAAAAGTAATTATTATTGTGTGTACATATATGTTTGAAAAAAAAAATCATGAATGAAAGATTAGCCTTTATATATTGTTATAACAAAACATTTACTATATAAATGTGTTGGGTGACAAAGATTCGTTCTAGAAAAATGTATATAAAATATAAACAAAAAGTGTAGATGAAACTATACCAAAAACTAATAGGAACAAGGGTTTAAGACTTGATACTTGAGGGCTTTGTGCTTGAACTTGTGAACATAAACTTGAAATGGAAATGGTGAAAGAGACGGAAATCTATAATTTACTCTTGAACCAACCTTTTCATTGTTGTACAATTAAGTTTTGAAAACATCAATTTAGTTATATAGTTTGTTCTCGTATGAGTTTCAAGACCATTACATATTCATTTTAAATAAATTATCATAATGAGCAAAAACCGTTTTATAATTTGTATAAATTATCATAATGAGTACAACCGTTTTGTAAATTACATATTCATTTTAAATTAAATAGGCGCACGAAAATAATTTAAGTAAGCATTCAATTCAAATATTATAAATTAGTACATAATGTTGTATAAGCCAATGAAAACGTCACACACCACATACACTTGAAAATCAGTTTATGCCAAGTCAGTTGTTATTAACTATTATCATTTCAAAGCCAATTATATAATTATATGGTATTTGTATTAATCTCAAAACTATATAATAATGTTGTACATAACTGGTTGGAAATAAATGAAAACATATATACACCAACTTCATGGCTCATTTTGTTCAATGTAGAAATCATCGTGAGAAAAGAAAAAAAAATATTTGTTTCGACGGTATGATTTAAACAAAGTCTTTGAGGTTTAAATTATTAAGTGTTACACATAAGTCAAACTAAATAAGAAAAATACTAGACTTAAAACAATACTAACAAACCATTACAATAGTAAATCGGTATTCGCCAAAAAAAAATGAGTCAGTCTTCAAGTAATAATTTTAAAACGGGAGATGGTTCGATTCACTAACCTTAATAAGATGACGGGAAGGTGTTTGTTGCGACTAATCAAAAGAAAGTGGTGTTTGGCAAAATAGTTCCCTCAAGCTTTAACTTGGTTAGTTTAATTATATCTTGGTTTATATATATTTTTTTCTATATACAACTTAACCAAGTTAAGTTAATTTAACCAAAGAGTTTCTAAAACTTTATAAAGATTGAAATTTTTATAAAATTCTTTTTACGAATATGTTTTAGCATACGCATTTGATTAAAACTTATGCCCGATTCATAATAAATATAAATGATAAATTTTTATTCGCTCTAAAATTAAATTTGAAAACGACGAATCTTACAGGGATTATAATGGAAATATTTGGAGGACTATTGTTGTTAATTAGAGGAAAGACGAGGGTGACGGATGTCACAGTGGCTTACCCATACAGATTCAGGACACAGTGTGGGGAAGAAACCCTGCTACTCTCGAGGAAGCAAAGCGCTTTGCAGCCATCCTAATAGATAATCACGTGAAGGCAGGAACTCTGACTCGAAAAGGGGAAAAGAAAACTGTTGTGAAAGATACTCCCCAACCTGCTATCGAGGTTAAATCTGAGCCCTCAACCAATAGAAAACGCAAAGCTAGGAACTACACCATGGTTTCCACCACCCCACCAGTAGTACAAACCCCAGCCAAGAAACCCTATGTTGGAAACCACCCTCTCTGTAACACCTGCCGGTATCACCATGCTGCAAACAGACCATGTCGCCAATGCACTAATTGCAAGCCATATGGACACTTTGCTAATACTTGCCAAGCCCCTGCTGCCCATAATACCCCTGCGAGGAATGCTCCAACCCCCAATTTTCAGAATGGTAAGCCTGCTCGTGGCCAATGTTTTGACTATGGTAGCCCAGATCATTATAGGGATTCGTGCCCTAATCTAAGAGACCAGAACTAGAACCGAACCCAAAACCGTAATCATAATCAAAACCAAGGTGCTCGTGGTCGTACATACAACATCAATTCCAATCAAGCCCGCAACAACAATGAAGTGTTTAATGGTACGTTTCTTGTTAATAACCACTATGATTCTATACTATTTGACTCGGGTGCTGATAAATCATTTGTGTCACTTAAATTTGAACCCCTACTTGACATGCCTCAAACTAAATTAGAATAACCCCCAGTAGCAGAAGTAGCTGACGGGAAATCTATCTCGATCGATTCTGTTGTACGAAACTGTGTGTTGAATCTTGATAACCATACTTTCTCCATTGACCTCATTCCTATGCATCTTGGAAGTTTCGATGTCATAGTAAGCATGGATTGGTTGTCAACCCATTATGCTGAAATCTTATGCTTTGAGAAGGTTATTCGTATTCCTATTATATCTGGTGGCACTTGAAGATTTATGGCAAGAAACCTTGTAGTGAACTTAAGCTCATGTCTTGCACGACTGCCCAAAAATACTTACGAAAGGAGTATGTAGCCTTCTTGGCTAACGTGGTGGAAAAGAAAGACAAGGGCAAGAGTATACATAATTATTAACCCTGATCAAGCTGGCGATATAGAATTATAGATCTATTGGATTGACAACCCCACCTAGATTCATTGACCATTTCTGTCACACCCCAACCGATGGCGGAATACATCGAGGTGAGACTTGTGGTAGATTGTTCAAAGATTTCATGACACTAATTGTGACAATATGATTTAAAGATAAAATTTCATTCATAGCATAATCATTGTCTAAAAGATACGAAATACAAATTGTTTCATGAAAAAGAGAAATACAACATCAAAACATAGAACTTAAACTAGCGTGAGTTTCTAGTCCAATCTTAAGTAGTTTTTCTTGAAAATCCTGCATTAAACATTTCCTGCAACATGTATAAAATATGCGTCAACACATAAAGCATTGGTGAGCATACTAGTTTGAGTCTAAGTACATAGTACAGAAAAGTCTACTCGAATCATCATGTTATAGGCATATGCACGTAGAACCATACAAACGGCAACAACACTCGATAACACAAAAGACTTCTTCTTATCATGACCCATAAAGGGGTCAACGTGTCAACCTATAACGCTATACATGTAAGGTGGGTTGTTAACTAATCGTACATTTGTATGTAAGACTTTGAATTCTAGCATGGCAAAGCATAATAGCATTTAGATTAAGCATAAGAGTTTTTAAGAGTTTGAAATCGTTTAAGTTTTGATAGTGATACATGTTGAGCCCCAAAGAATAAAGAATAAAAGGGGGACAAGTATGAACTCACCTTTGGGTGCGTTTTGATAGAGTTCCAAAAAGTAAGCCTTGGAAGATTAAGCTTTAGCTCCGATTAACTAGAATTGGAAATGAAAAGAGTTTTAGATTCAAGAGGAAGATTCAAGAGTACAAGGAAGTCATGCATTGCCTTTTAGGCGAACCAAAACACAAACCACGATGAAGGTGATTCGGATGGTCATGAGAGTCAAGTAATGCCTTTAAGGCTAACCAAAACACAAACCACCATAAAGGTGATTCGGATGGTCAAGAGAGTCAAGTATTGATAAGGTAGGGATGTATCCACAAACCTTCCAAGTTATTAGATTAGTAGAGTTTTGAAAGTATATATCTTAGTATTTACATAATATAAGTAGGAGATTAAAGTAGTGTATGGTGACTTAGTTTAGAAGAGCCTTGGCTTTCCTTTGTCAACCATTAACCATAACACAAGTCCATCCAATATTAAATTATTGGTGAACTTGGTTGGTATCACTACAACTAACCTTCTAGTGCATAAAAACAATAGAAGATGAACCACCTTTGGGGCTTCATTTTGGTGTCCTACTCATATTTATTTGCCATAGCAAGAAAGAGCAAGGTCCTAGAGGTTTCCCCAAGGGGTTAGAAGAAGAGGAGAAATGAAGAAAGAAGAAGAAAGTTGGAGTTTAAAGTGAGAAACTCACTTAGAAGTGGGCTTCAAACACTTGGGATTTCTTGAAGAATTTGAAGGTTTAGAGAGGTTTAGAGAGTGATTTACGATTGAGCAAGTGTTAGAATGGGTATGAAGTGGTGTATTTATAGTTGGGGTGAAGGGGTTGGGTATTTAATGAAGTAATTAGGGTGGTTAGGGATGAATTAGGTGGGAGGTATATATATATAGGGTCAAGATCGTGTACAAAGTGTTGTTTTTGTGAGAAGTGTGAGAAGGATTAAAAATTGATACTTAGGCATCATTTTTTGAACTTAGTCGTGATGTTTTGGATTGTTTTGCCTATAAAAACACCAAACATAACAATTAAAAACCGAAAACAATGTATTTTAGGCTTAAAACTTAAAACACCATGCTACGAACATTAGCAGTGTGTTTTAAACGTTAAGTAGCGTGTTTTAGCTGTTTTTTAAATTTAATGATTATAATACATTGTATTGTGTTTTAGATTGTTGTGTTTGGTGTTTTTCAAGTTAAAACAACCTAAAACATCATTCCTAAATCCAAAACATGATGTCTACATGTCAATTCTTAATCCTTCTCACACTTCTCACGAAATATGTCCTTTGTACAGGATCCTAAACCTATATATATATATATATATCTCAGAAGAAAGAAAAATAATAATAAATAAATAAATAAACGAACGGCAAATTGTTATTTGGATGAAAAAAGTCAACTAACTCTAAAATCACATTTTACGTTTTTCATTTTTCTTTTCTTTTTTTTTCATTTTTTTAATTGAAAGTATTAAGATATATATATATATTATTTTAAAAATAAATATATATTAAGATCTTAACTAAATGAGTTTCTAAATTGATTAGGATAAATTATATTGACGACTCGTCAATAATTGGTAGGAGTAACATAAAAGAAGCGAATAAATGCGAACTTTGAATTTGTTAAGTATAGAATTTAAAATACAAGAAAGGTAAAAATCACGCGATGTTACAATTTCTATGGGGAGCGCGGGTGATTGTTATTGTTCCAAACTTTATATTAAGGAGAACCGTGGATGCGGGATGGACCTAAACTTTGTCGGAGGATTGATTATGTGCATACTATACTTTGTGTTTTTGTTTTCACATGTAAACTTAGATATACATTAGACATATGAATTGCTAAACTTTGAAACTTTTAAAACTTATTGCTAAACTTGTCTTATGTATTCTCACCAACTTTTAGTTGACCCCCCCCCCCTCATCTTTCCCAAACTCAACAGGAAATACTGATGTTTGAAGTCTAAAGCTAGCATGAGGAGTTATTTGAAGTTTTAAGTTTCGTTTGTTTGTTTGGTGTATTAGATTTCATTCAAGACTTTGTTATGTATTTCAATTTGGATATTTTTATTGGAATAAATGCTTATTTAAAATTTGATTACCATGTGCTACTGAACAATCATCAATACGTGACATCCCGATGTTTCCGCCATCGGTTGGGGTGTTACACTGTCACACAAGTAACCCAACCTGGTCGAAAATACCTTGAAGACTCCTTGTAATCGGTGTAAACGATGCACCAGGTACCGTACAAGAAATGTATTCAGACTTCAAGAAAACACCAAACCACCCCTGGTTCCCTGACATAGACGATGTAGTCTTCCTCGCGGACTCCAAGCTAATGAAAATGCAGACGATAACCACCTCGCGTAGTGCCAACACACAATCAAAAGCCTAAACAGAAACACCATGATAAGTAACGAAACCGCTTGTACCCACAAGCAAGGATAGGATAAGGTTAGCAAACGCGGTTCATCGAACGCATGAACCACCGAAGATACGTTAGTATGATCAACAGGTGTGACCAAGAACTCAAAATGGTCATAACAAGTTCGAAAGAAAACCGTCAATCATGACACACGATAACCTGAGTACCAGATATAGTCCGTAAACATAACGCAACAAACACTCAAACCCAACAGTACAAGAATCAAACCAAAACCCAAAACGTGACGCTCAAGAAAAGATAACGTACCGGTATCAGCATCATGATCCTGTCGGGCATCACCCGCACCGATCACGAAGATATGCGCGTTCCGGTCGCCACCACCTTCATTCTCACCCTGAATCAAGTGTGGGAAATTCCGCCTGAAGTGCCCTATTCCGCCACAATTGTAACATTCCTGATTTCCCCAAGTATCAGCCCGCACCTGCCCAGTCTGAAGAGTGACCCTACAATCCTTAGCAACATGTCCCACCAACTTGCATCTGTATCAAGATTCTTCCGTATCTCTGGCACATACAGCACCTTGCTCAACGTGAGGTCCTTCCCCGAAGTCATCCTCAAAATCACCTCGCCTTCACCCTTGATGTCGGCAGTAGCTTTATTCCCCATATAAAGCTTGTCTCCATCCGTGAGTTCCTTGAATGTAGAGAAAAGAGCCTTGTCTCCACAAACATGGAGGGTTGCACCAGTGTCAAAAAACTGTCCAGGTAGGTTGTCGCCCACCACGTTGACTTCATCTTCAACCATAGCACCTTGCTCAGTTATCATTGCTACGAGAGGCAAGCCATCCTCGTCCACCATATGCGCGCGCTCATGCTTAGGCTTCTTGCATTGGTTGGCACGGTGGCCTGTCTCTTGACAGTTTTCACACACACCTTGGAAAGCCTTCTTTTTCATAGCCTCTTTTTCGGTCCAAGGTCCACCTTCGCTTCCCTTTGTCTTTCTTCCCCTTATTATTGTTGCCTTTGGAGGATTGCCCAATTTCCACAACGTTAGCCTTAGCCGAATCATGGACAATGCTACCTTTTTGAGCAATTCTATTGTCCTCTTCAATCCGAAGACGAACAACAAGTTCCTCCACAGTCATCTCCTTTCGTTTATGCTTAAGATAATTCTTAAAGTCAGTCCACGAAGGAGGTAACTTTTCAATCATTGCTGCCACTTGAAATTTTTTCATTAAGTATCATGCCCTCCGCGTAGATTTCATGAAGTATAATTTGTAATTCTTGGACTTGATTCATGACCGTTTCAGAGTCAAGCATCTTATAATCCAAGAAACGGGCTACAAAGAATTTCTTCGTTCCAGCATCCTCCATTTTATACTTCTTATCTAAAGACTCCCATAATTCTTTGGCAGTCTTTATTGTATAATAGATATTATACAATCCATCCACGAGGCCGTTTAATACATAGTTACGACACAAGAAATCTGAATGCTTCCAAGCATCTAACGCACTCTGAAATTGAGTGTCATTCTCCCCTTCCTTAGGTTGGGGAGCGGTTTCTGTCAAGAACCTCGCAAGGTTCAAAGTGGTTAAGTAGAAGAACATCTTCTGTTGCCACCTCTTGAAGTTCAAACCCGAGAACTTCTCAGGTTTTTCAGCATGATTAGCCACAGTGGACGCTCCCACTGTGTTAGCAGTCAAAGGGGTACCAAGAACAGCTTGGTTCACGTTGTTGTTGTTATCACTAGTCGACATTCTGAAACAATTTAACCAATCATGTTAATTTTTCAGTTATATAAAACTGTATTTATAAAAAATGACAACTATATAAAAAAAATCAAAATAATAACAATATGTGACTTCTAAGTCCAACTTTGAAGGCCAACAAAAAGTATTATTTCAATTTTTAGACAAAGGTTTAAATGTAACTGTTAATGTTTTCTAACAAAATAACGAACCGTAGGCTTTTAAGTCCAACTTTGAAGACCGAACAGTAAGTTATAATGATTCGAAAAACCAAAAAAAATATGTTTTTAAAACACAAACTATGTGAAACAAAACTCGTTTGAATCACTAATAGAATGGTTTTGTTATACACGTACGGTGTTTAAAAATTTGTTTTAAGATTGTAGGAACCGCTTATGTAAAAATAAATAAAACAAATTTAAATTACGATTACAAAGGAAAAAATAAAAGCAGAAATTACAATACAATTACAACTAAAAGAAACAAATACATGTCAAATTGAGAAGGATTGAAGATTTTGCTAAGACCCTGAGCAACTCCATGTCAACCATGCCTCTTAGCAGTGACATTGAAAGGATGGTTAGGGAATCTCTTCTTGAACAAATCTTGTCAACCATGCCCTACAAAGCAAATAAGAAACAATTTGCAGGCCGGACCACTCATGCACTTAGAGAAGAACTGATAAGAATAAAAGACATGGCCAAGAATCCCCAGCAAAGGTCTCTGCTCCTGACTTTAGGAAAGGCAGAGATCGAGCCAGAGCCTTGAAGTTCAAGAGAATGAGACAAGAGATTGTGGCTGCAAAGTATGGGGAGACGAGGTCTGTTGCTAAATGATCAGAGCTAACGCTGGTTGAGACTTACAAGAAGTTGGAAGAAAACAAGAAGAATGACCCTACACTGCCCAGGAAACCTGATTACTCTGATGCACCAATGATGAAGAGACCTTAATAGGCTTTTACACTAGATAACTTACTTGATACTTCTGATCTGTCTATTGCTGCCAGAAGACAGTTCAAGAAACAAAAAGAAATGTCTGAAGAAGATCAAAAGAAGTTTGCTGAAACTTATGTACAGGAGGGCCTCTTCAATCAAGTACACTACTTCTCTGATCCCACTACTGAAGAGCTCAGAAAACTCATTGGGAGACCTCCATCACCAAACTCATCTTCAATAAACTTGCAACCCAGCAGATCCACTTATTCAAAAATTCTAAAATGGAAAGTCAACAAAGACACCCATGAATTGACTCTGCTCAGATCAGATGGAGATGCTCAAAAGTTAAATATGGATGATGCACATGGCATGTGTGCAGATGATCTCCAAACCTTGCTGAACTTAGAGCTTGAAAGGGATGCAGAAGACTTTTTCTCTCTAAGTTTTGAACTACAGTTTAAAGGGCAGATAAGAGAAAGTCTTATGAGAAATAAAGATAAAAATAAAGCTTAGTTTTGGCATCATCTGTTCTAGGGGAGATTGTTGGGTCTGCTGACCTGGAGAAGAACAAATGATTGGAAAGCCAAAATATACTACTCAATTGATCCTTAGCAATAAACAGCATTTGCAAGATACTTTCCCCAAAAGGCTGCGGACCCTAACATCTGTTGTACCCTAAAAATTGTTGGAACAACTGCTGTTGCAAAAGACTGTTGGATAACAACTGCTAGAGAACAATTGCTGACCAAATGTCTGACGAAGAACAACTGCTGATCAAAGTG
Source organism: Ambrosia x helenae (assembly GCA_030844895.1). NCBI lineage: Eukaryota > Viridiplantae > Streptophyta > Magnoliopsida > Asterales > Asteraceae > Ambrosia > Ambrosia x helenae. Next base: position 31,571,893 of record CM061225.1, read on the forward strand.
ATGAAGACTAAAGGTCTGTTGGAGCCAACAGCACTTAGGCTCCAACAGATGATACAAGACCATCAGAGTTTTCCCAATAGCAGTTCACCTTTCAAAGTTTTACAATGTAACAGTAGTTTGTATACAACAGATGTTTTATGTTTGTTATTCTGTTAGAGGTCACTGTCTTAGGTGACGTCAGCTTAGATCATTAGTGGTTTAGATTTGTCTATAAATAGAACAGTGCTTGTACTGTTCTATTCATCACTCGAAATATTCTCTCAGACAAACAATCACGGAGTGATCAGGCTGAGGGGGAGTATTTGTACTATTGATTGTAATCATTTGATAAATGAAAGCTTTGATTGAAAAACATTTATTCTCTTGTTTGATTAATAGTTTATTATTCCACTGCACTTTCCAATTATAATTCACTTCATTCATTACTTCTTTACTTAAACAATCAAAACAATCAACCTCAGATCCTAACACAATTCTATTGTGCTCTTCAATCCGAAGACGAACAACAAGTTCCTCCACAGTCATCTCCTTACGTTTATGCTTAAGATAATTCTTAAAGTCAGTCCACGAAGGAGGTAACTTTTCAATCATTGCTGCCACCTGAAATGTCTCACTAAGTATCATGCCCCCCGCGTAGATTTCATGAAGTATAATTTGTAATTCTTGGACTTGATTCATGACCGTTTTAGAGTCAAGCATCTTATAATCCAAGAAACGAGCTACAACGAATTTCTTCGTTCCAGCATCCTCCGTTTTATACTTCTTATCTAAAGACTCCCATAATTCTTTGGCAGTCTTTATTGTATAATAGATATTATACAATCCATCCACGAGGCCGTTTAATACATAGTTACGACACAAGAAATCCGAATGCTTCCAAGCATCTAACGCGCTCTAAAATTGAGCGTCGTTCTCCCCTTCCTTAGGTTGGGGAGCGGTTTCTGTCAAGAACCACGCAAGGTTCAAAGTGGTCAAGTAGAAGAACATCTTCTGTTTCCACCTCTTGAAGTTCAAAACCGAGAACTTCTCAGGTTTTTCAGCAAGATTAGCCACAGTGGACGCTCCCACTGTGTTAGCAGTCACAGGGGTACCAAGAACAGTTTGGTTCACGTTGTTGTTGTTATCACTAGTCGACATTCTGAAACAATTTAACCAACCACGTTAATTTTTCAGTTTTATAAAACTCTATTTATAAAAAAATGTCAACTATATAAAAAAATCAAAATAATAACAATCTGTGACTTCTAAGTCCAACTTTGAAGGCCAACAAAAACTATTATTTCAATTTTTAGACAAAGATTTAAATGTAACCGTTGATGTTTTCTAACAAAATAACGAACCGTAGGCTTCTAAGTCCAACTTTGAAGACCGAACAGTAAGTTATAATGATTCGAAAAACCAAAAAAAAATTTGTTTTTAAAACACAAACTATGTGAAACAAAACTCGTTTGAATCACTAATAGAATGGTTTTGTTATACACGAATGGTGTTTAAAAAATTGTTTTAAGATTGTAGGAACCGCTCGTATAAAAATAAATAAAACAAATTTAAATTACGATTACAAAGGAAAAATAAAAGCAGAAATTACAATACAATTACAACTGAAAGAAACAAATACAAGAATGGTGTAGAAGCAGAATATATATAAAGGCTGAGGATCGTGTTGAACACGAGGCCCTTAAAACAAATTCCGAGTCTATTAACAAGAACTCGTTTTGTTTCCCAGGGTACAACAGCCGGAACAGCAAGAATGCTGCCGGAGTTGTCTCTGACCCGAAGTGTACCTAAAACAAAGAAGAACAGGAAAACTAGATTGCTGGAGAAGAGAAGAATGGTGATTTCAAAACAGTTTGTGTCTGAGGTGTGTCTTCAACCAAGGCTCTCCTTGGTTTATATACAAGTCCCAAGTCGAAACAGCTATTGACGCATTTAAGAACAAAAATAAATTGACGTATCCACTCCGCCTCTTCTCCACATTTATCTAAGGCGATAAATTCATATTCCATCGTGGATCATGCTATAACAGTTTGCTTCGAAGACTTCCAAGATATAGCAGCACCCGCAAGTGTAAACACATAACCACTTGTTGATTTGGAATCTTTTATATCCAAAATCCAGTTTGCATCAGTGTATCCTTCAACCACTGCTGGATGACAGGTATAATGCAGTCCATAGTCCCATGTGTATCTTATGTATCTCAGCACCCTTGTTATACTTTTCCAATGTTCATCACTTGGATTGCTTGTATATCTACTTAGCTTACTCACCGCATATGCTAAATCGGGTCTAGTACATGTGTGACACCCCAGGAAAATCCCACATCGGCCGTGGCCAGGAGAGATCCTTGGTTCATAATCAGAGCCACTCCTGTGCCGTTCGGGATGGTAGGTGCACACCTCATCAGGGACGATGAGACTCTAACAGGGGGTGAATGTGACACCCCAGGAAAATCCCACATCGGTCGTGGCCAGGAGAGATCCTTGGTTCATAAGTAATGTCTTGCCTCTTAAATCACCAACGCGTTTTGGGGCTTAATGTTAGTGGATGAGAGGAGAACTCCACAGTTAAGCGTGCTCAGGTGGGAGAAATTTCAGGATGGGTGACCTCCTGGGAAGTCTCCACTTGGGCAACCAAAAACAAATCCGTGAGCTCTGGATGGGCAAAGCGGACAATATTGGTGATGAGAGGGGCGGGGTGTTACAGATGGTATCAGAGCCACTCCTGTGCCGTTCGGGATGGTGGGTGCACACCTCATCAGGGACGATGAGACTCTAACAGAGGGTGAATGTGAGACCCCAGGAACACACCTCATCAGGGACGATGACACTCTAACAGGGGGTGAATGTGACACCCCAGGAAAATCCCACATCGGCCGTGGCCAGGAGAGATCCTTGGTTCATAAGTAATGTCTTGCCTCTTAAATCACCAACGCGTTTTGGGGCTTAATGTTAGTGGATGAGAGGAGAACTCCACAGTTAAGCGTGCTCAGGTGGGAGAAATTTCAGGATGGGTGACCTCCTGGGAAGTCTCCACTTGGGGAACCAAAAACAAATCCGTGAGCTCTGGATGGGCAAAGCGGACAATATTGGTGATGACAGGGGCGGGGTGTTACAACATGTCATTAGATACATTAGACTGCCAATGATCCTTGAATACTCTACCTGAGCAACACCCTTTCCTCTATTTTTAACTAGATGGTGGGTGGTATCAATTGGAGAACGAGCTATAGCCTTGTCTCCTGAATTGAATTTTTCAAGGATCTTGTCCACATAATGAGCTTGAGTTAGAACAAGACCATTTTGGGTTCTAAGGATTTTTACTCCAAGAATAACATCCGCTAGGCCCATGTCTTTCATATCAAATCTCCCTTTCAACATGTCTTTAGTAGATTTAACCATTTTATCATTACCCCCAACGATAAGCATTTCATCCACATATAGACATAAGATCACATAACCTCTTGGCGTGTCTTTGGAATAGACACATTTGTCGCACTCATTTATTTTGAAACCATTGTCAAGCATGACTTGGTCAAATTTATGATGCCATTGTTTTGGAGCTTGCTTCAAGCCATACAAAGACTTGACTAATTTACATACTTTGCCCTCTTGACTTGGGGTAGAGAAACTCTCGGGTTGCTCCATGTAAATTTCTTCTTCTAATTCGCCATTTAGAAATGCGGTCTTTACATCCATTTGGTGAACATCCAAATTTCTTAAGGTCGCAATCGCAAGAACCAAAGTAGTCTAGACCTTCCTTTTGTCTAAATCCTTTGATCACTAACCTAGCCTTGTATTTATCAATACTTACATCAGTTTTCATCTTCTTCTTGAATATCCAACATTATCCAAGGGGTTTACAACCCGGTGGAAGATCTACTAACTCCCAAGTATGATTTTGCAATATAGAATCAATTTCATTCTTAGTTGCTTCTTTCCATTGAGGTCCTTCTGATGAGGAGACCGCTTCGCGGTAGGTGTTGGGCTCACCCACTACCATGTAGCTTAAGAAGTCTGGACCAAAGGGATTTTCAACCCTTGCCCTTTTTCTTTGTCTAAGCTCACCCTACTCAACCTCGGGTCGTTTATGTCTTTCCTCTTGAATTCCATCGTCAACTAATTTAGATGGACCTGCTTGGTCATCATTAAATGGCATTGATGATCTAAGAAGTGTTTGTCCTAGCATAGGAAACACATGTTCAAAGTACTCGACAAAGTTAGGATTTACCTCCATGAAAGTGTTTTTGAGTACATCAGGATTCTTAGATTCATATACAAGAAAACGATGCGCAGTACTTTGATATGCATACCCAATGAATATGCAATCAATGGTTTTGGGGCCTATCCTAAGAGCCTTAGGAGGTGGTACAGTCTCCTTGGCTAGGCACCCCCACACTTTCAAGAATTTGTATGAAGGTTTTCTACCTTGCCACAACTCGTAGGGAGTCTCGTCCCTAACTTTTAGAGGTATCCTATTCAAAAGATAATTAGCCGAGAGAATGGCGTCCCCCCACATTTCTCGGTTCACTCCCGAACTTATCAACATGGCATTCATCATTTCTTTCAATGTGCGGTTCTTTCGTTCCGTGTGTGCTATTTGATTGTGGAGAATAAGGTGGTGTACACTCATGTATTATGCCACTTTTTGCGCATAAATCGGCAAAAGGTGCAACATATTCACCACCTCAGTCGCTTTTCACGATCTTAATTTCCTTTTTAAGTTGATTCTCAACTTCATTCTTGTATAAGGTAAACTTATCTATTGCCTCATCCTTACTCTTGAGTAAGTACACATAGCAATATTTGGTGCGGTCATCAATAAACGTGATGAAATATTTATTCCCACCAATAGTAGGAATTGCCTTTAAATCACAAACATCGGTGTGAATTAAATCAAGAGGTTCGGTTATTCGTTCAACCGATTTGAAAGGTGATCGTGTTAGTTTGGATTCAACACATGCTTCGCATTTAGAGTCGGATTTAATGTGTAATATTGGTATGCTATTCAATTTAATCAAACGACGCATTGAATTAAAATTTACATGTCCTAGTCTACCATGCCAAACATTAGACGACTCAATCATGTAAGTTGAAGTAGTAGGAGTTTTATTCATTGAATTGTTCACAACCATTACATTCATTTTGAACATACCATTAGGGGCTCCACATAAACACCAACTAGAATTACACATGTCAATCTCACAGTCAACTAGGCTAAACACGCGCCTGACCCGATGCAAAATTATAACCCGCCACACAAAACCCTACCTTTCTTTCGATCTTCTTCTCCAGTCGCTCTATTCTCTACGCATCTACTTTTCTTCTCAGTATCCCCTACGCCACACAAAACCCTACGTATCAAGAAACAATAGGGTTTTTATCCATTGTGAATCGGAGAACGGTCCTGATGCTACTACAAGATACGAGCGATTTTCCTGATGCTACTACAAGGAATCTTTACTGATTTCGTTTCTTCTTCGTTGATTGTGTGCGAACTTGATTATGGATTTCGATTCTTCATAAAGTTAGTTTATTAATTTATTGGCAATTTTTAAAGAGGTTCTTGAAGGTTTAATAGTGTTACGGTTTTTTTATATTTAATTATTGTCTTCCTATGTTACTAATGGCAACATTCTACTAATGGTAACATTCTGATGTTATATGCTTATAGATGTTAGGTTTTGGTAGTATGATCTTGAGCATTTTTTTAATCAACTTTTTCGTTTAGTTTGTATGTTGCTTGAAGATTTAGCGCCACAATGACAATGTCTCATAATCTCATATGAAGATATTGGAATTGGATGAACGATGAAAATCCGTATTTTTGTTAGCTTACATATTTCTCATAACTTATTATATTTTCTTAGCCTGGCGATTACTTGTTTTGCACGAATTGCTTATAACATCTACATTTATGAATTCTCTAAGATCTTCTTTGCTATGATGTTAAACTTTTCAAATGCTTCAATTCTAATTTTAATACCATCACTAATCTATAATATATTATAAAGCATGAGGGAAAGATACCTGAAAAAATTAAGAAATTACAAGTTTAATTGCTCAAAGTACAAATATTCAATGCATTTGTAAAATGGTAAATTCGTATTTGCACGTTTAATTGAAAGGAAAACAAGAGTCAAGAGGATAGAGTTATCTATCATAGCTCACTACAATTACTTTGAAGGCATTAAATAGAAAACATATAAAAAAACAATTTATAATGCTACATGTTTTGGTATATTTTTTTATTTAGAATAATAATATAGTTTATAAAAGTTAAAATTTTGTAAAGTTGATAATGCTACATCTAAATCAAATAATGTATTGGTATAATGTTTAGTATAGAATAAGGTAGTTTTAATGTTATAATTCTCGCTAAAATAATTGTAGCGTTTGATCTACATATTTATAATTTTATGACAATTTTTATAAATTATTAGTAACTAATAACTTAACTACTAAACATCTGACAAGTTAAATACAAGGTTGTTAAAAGTATTAGTTTAATTATGGTGTTAAGTCCCTAATTAAGTGACTAATAAAGTGAAACTTTTCACCATCCTCAACTCTTGTATAGTTAGTAGGATATGTGCCTTATTTGATACTAGAGAAAAGAAGATACATGAATAGATGAAGATTTCTTGGAGAAGAAGAAAGACTTCACCCATATGTTGGGTGCTATAGAGAGTAGTACTTTCTACCAAATTTCATAAGTTCTAACACTACAATTTTATCTGGTGTAACCTCGGGTGCGTGAGCCATCTTCGGCAATACAGACTGCTTCGGCTGTTGTACCCTGGGAGACAAACACGTTGTCTTTAGTAGAGGCGCGAAATTTGTTTTAAGGGAAACGTGTTGAACACGTGCCTCAGCCACAACCGTCAACATTATGTTTGTTTATTCTTGCAGCCAAGAATGATCGTACAAAAGGACATGGTTCAAGGTTTCGTTGAAGACTATGCAAAGATTCGTATAAGAAGACGCAATTCAAACTCTTGTTGAAGACTTCGGTTTGAATAATTTTAGGATGTATTTTTTATTATTTTTGTTTGGATTTGTACACGGTATGGGTACTACAATTTCTCAAATGTATAAAGATTGTGTCTTTATTATTTTTAATAATATTTTTTTATTAAAATCGTGACCCATGTCCTACAGGAATATCATATAGGAAAATTAAGATCGGTTAAATTTTGAGAATTTTGGTTATGTTATAGATGTTAGGAATTGTTGAGAAATATCAACTTCATTCAAAAATAAAATAGCAATGACTAACTGGTTAAAAAAATTATAAGTTATTAGTTAATAAAAGATAAAATGAATTAAAGAAAGGAATTTAACAATAATAATGAGTAAATGGTTTTGAAACTCTAGAAACAATAAATTAATTTTTTTTTTGAAAGGTTAATTTCTTTTTAAATCCTGTAGTCTGTGGGACTTGAACCCAAGACCTTCCACAACCTAGGTGTTTTAAAGGCTTTGTCTTTGCCAATGGACCACCACCCCATTGGTAGAAACAATAAATTAATGACTTGTAGTTATTTTCTCCTTCATCTTTTGCATAAAGAAAAGCCAAACATTTGATTTAGTAAATTTTATTTAAAGTCTTTTATTTACGTAAAGTAAATATGCATTAATATTATATTATATTACATTTACTACATACATTTTGTTGGAGTAATACTCATCTTGATGATGACCATTCACCTAAAACTAGAAGTTTGCCATTTATGACATGGTTTCTTTTGATGGTTTATAAACAGAACCCCTTTCATATAGAGTTCAAAAACCACCTCTTTTGAAATATTTATAAACCGAACCCTTTTTCCTTTAGTATCAGAATTTTATATTTTTATCAGCTTTATATGTATAAACGTTGAACATTCGTTACATATTCGTTTTGAACATCTGTTACACTCTATGAAATTTGCTTTGTGACTTTGTTCTTTTCGTTACTGAGCAACTTTTGCTCAAACGTATTTTATTTTGTACTAGGTTAGAGTCCCGTGGGGACCCACGGTTCACCCGAAAGTAAAATGAAAAAAAAAAGTAGGAAAATAAGAATTGTATTATGCAATTTGATTTGGTTACTAAATGTTTGATGATGCAATATGTATGAATTTTGATGTTAAATGCAAAATGTCATCTAACAGTTTAATGTAACGAAATGATGGATATATCGAGTAAGTAAAGTTTAATTTGACAACTGCAAACTACATAGCATACTATCACAATATCACACATTACATCATTTGGGTAATATCTATATTCTAATCATAACTAAGCTTAAGCATAGAACACTTATCATTTAGTTGGGGCTTAACGAACTTCAACCAATATTACACATTACATCATTTGGGTAATATCTATATTCTAATCATAACTAAGCTTAAGCATAGAACACTTATCAATTAGTTGGGGCTTAACGAACTTTAACCAATAGTCCATTTTCATTACTTCAATCAAAATCTTCCAAGTCTTGCTTATTGATAGTTGATTTTTCACCTTCGAAGTTGTTATCATTGTCAACACGATCCTCGGAGGGCAGCTCATTTCCAATAATTTATGAAAACCTCCACCATTGTATTCCATATTTGTGTTCTACATAAAATATAGTTGTTGTAAAGATATGGATACGGTGATAAGTAAATTAAGAAACAATCCTTAACCCACTTACTTGAATGGGTAGCTTAAATTTTACATGTTATCTCTCCAATGGTTTAAACCGATTATATAGCTAAAAAAACAACTAATAAGAAAATGGGTCCAATGTCACATGCTGTAATATAAATTTCCTATGTTTTATTAAAAAAAATAGACACCAAAAAGATCAACCCCATACCCATTTCAACATGTAGCCAAAATGACCCATTGTACATACACTTTAGGCAACTTTTGACATGTTACAAAATGCCGCCAAAAAACGTCATTATTTAAACTGTGTAAATATAGTACTTAACAATTAAAAATCTAAATAAATAACATCAAAATCATAATCAATCATTCAAATCAATGACATTAAAATAATCTGGGTCTGAAATTGCCTTACCCATTATATACAAACTACTATTGACATATTAAAATTAGCATACTTAAAATTAGCACACTTATTGAAATCAAGATGATGATTATCGTTTAGTGACAATTGATTAAAGAAAAGTCGTAATATCAAAATGAAAGTCGGTCAACAATGATAAAATGAAATTCGTAATATTAGTAACATCAATAAATACGATTAAAAATCTTAATAAATAACATCAAAATCATAATCAATCATTCAAATAAATGACATTAAAATCATCCGTGTCTCAAATTGCCTTACCCATTATATACAAATTATTATTGACATCTTTAGTAATCATTATTAGTTGTGATTGAAGTAATATAATTCTTTAACAGAAAATAACATTTTGAAAATTTATATTATCATTTATTTTTGTTGTTAAAATTGGTATGACGATTAAATGATTTTATTATTTGTTAAGGTTTATATACTATTGCTGTGTCTCGAACAATTCTGCAAAATCGGAAATATTGTGCCTCGATTGACGTGATCAAGTAGGAATATTTATATATTTGAATTATAAAAAAAATGGAAGGATTCGTAATTGAAATGAATTGTCAACAACGCTTAAAATTAGCACAATCAAACTCAAAGACATAATGTCAAAGAATTGACCTCCATCAAATTAACAAAAACGTAAAAAGTTTTTATTTAGATTGGGTCAACAATATTAAAACTAAGGTCGAAATATTAGTAATAGCATTGAAAATTGTCTTGAATACATTATATATTTTAGGAAACTGTTAAATAGATTTAAATTATATTTATTATTAAAAGAATAATAAAAGTGTAGGAAAATAAATGTATACTCCTTTCTTCGGATTATATTTAAATTATAAACTCTTAAATAAATTTAAATAAATGTTTAAAGCAAAATTGTATATGTTTAAAAGAATATCGTTTTATGACAATTGATTAAAGGAAAGTCTTTTAATTATAAAAAATGGAAGGATTGATAATTGACGTGAATTGGTCAACAACGCTTGAAATTAGCACAATCAAACTCAGAGACATATAGACAAAAAATTGACTTCCATCAATTTAACAAAAACATAAAAAAAAATTACTCGGATTCGGTCAACAGTATTAAAATTAAGGTCGTAATATTAGTAATAGCATTGAACATTATTTTGAATACATTATATATGTTAGGAAACTTTTAAATATATTTAAATTATATTTATTATTAAAAGAATAATAAATGTGTAGGAAAATAAATGTACATTGTTATCTTTAGATTATATTTAAATTATAAACTGTTAAATTGATTTAACATTGTTAAATAGATTTAAATAAATGTTTGAAAGAAAGTCGTATATGTTTAAAAGAATATTGTTTCATGACAATTGATTAAAGGAAAGTTTTAATATCAAAATTAAAGTCGGTCAACAATATTAAAATAAATTTCGAAATATTAGTAATATCAATAAATAAAATTAAAAATCTTAAGAAATAAATAACAAACAAATGATAATCAATCATTAAAATCAATGACATTAAAATCATCATAAATAACATTAAAACTCTTCATAAATAACATCAAAATCATAATTTAAATTTCAAAATCAATGACATCTTGTGGTGCAGCCTTGGTAACAAACATTTTGTACTGGATTGAACACCATTTGAAGACACAATATTCGCCAATGGAAGTATCTTCTGATTGAAGCAAATCAGGCCATCCAATCACAATAAATCTTTACAAAAGCTTTATGTATAGAAAATTAAGAATGTGTAAATAAATATAAAATAAGAATATTGTAAACATAAATGTTGAATATGCAACTAACAAACCAAACGATTTGAGAAACAATTTCTGCACATAATATTAGTATTACTATTAGTTAGTATTAGTAATTATTAGTAATTAGTAATTAGTAATATATTTGTAAAAATAGTAATATAAAATTTTAATTCGGTAAATAAGATATATATGGGATTAAAATTAAAAATCGTAATATTAGTTTTAGTATTAGTACTATATTCGTAATTTAATTTGATCAATTCGGTCAATAATAAATAAATGAGCTTAAAAATCGCAATATATAACATTAAATTCGGTCAATTATTATTAATGTCATTAAAACTCATAACAAAAAACATTAAAAATGAATAAATCCTATTAATTGCAGGCAAGACCAATAATAATTCATAAAGATAAATTAAACATAATTTCGTATTAATATTAATATAAATAAATGAGATTAAAAAATCATAATAAATAACATTCAATTCGATCAATTATTATTAATGTCAATTAGTATTAGTAATATATTCGGTCAACAATACGAATATTTACGAATAGTAAAACTAAAATCGTAATATTAGTATTAATATTAGTTAGTATTAGTAATTATTAGTAATTAGTAATATATTCATAAAAATACTAATACAATAATTTAATTCGGTCAATAAAATATAAATGGGATTAAAATTAAAAATCGTAATATTAGGTTTAGTATTAGTAATATATTCATAATTTAATTCGGTCAATAAGAAATAAATGAGATTAAAAATAAAAATCGTAATATTAGTATTAGTATTAATATTATATTCGTAAATTAATTTGGTCAATTCGGTCAATAATAAATAAATGAGCTTAAAAATCGTAGTATATAACATTAAATTCGGTCAATTATTATTAATGTCATTAAAACTCATAATAAAATATTATTAAAAAATGAATAAATCCTATTAATTGCAGGCAAGACCAATAATAATTTGAACGAATAGTAATATAAATAATATTAAATATACTTTCATAAAGATAGATTGAACATAATTTCGTAGTAATATTAATATAAATTAATGAGATTAAAAAATCGTAATAAATAACATTCAATTCGGTCAATTATTATTAATGTCAATTAGTATTAGTAATATATTCGTAAAAATAGTAATAGAAAATTTTAATTCGGTCAATAAAATATAAAAGGGATTAAAATTAAAACTCGTAATATTAGTATTAGTATTAGTAATATATTCGAATTTAATTCAGTCAATAATAAATAAATGATCTTAAAAATCGTAATATATAACATTATATTTGGTCAATTATTATTATTATTATTAATGTCATTAAAACTCATAATAAATAACATTAAAAATGAATAAATCCTATTAATTGCAGGCAAGACCAATAATAATTCATAAAGACGTATTAAACAAAATTTCGTAGTAGTATTATTATAAATAAATGAGATTAAAAAATCGTAATAAATAACATTCAATTTGGTCAATTATTATTAATTTCAATTAGTATTAGTAATATATCTATAAAAAGAGTAATAGAAAATTTTAATTCGGTCAATAAGATATAAATGACATTAAATTTAAAAATCGTAATATTAGTTTTACTATTAGTAATATATTCGTAATTTAATTCGGTCAATAAGAAATAAATAAGATTAAAATTAAAATTCATAATATTAGTATTAGTATTAGTAATATATTCTTAAATTAATTCGGTTAATTCGGTCAATAATAAATAAACGAGCTTAAAAATCGTAATATATAACATTAAATTCGATCAATTATTATTAATGTCATTAAAACTCATAATAAAATATCATTAAAAAATGATTAAATCCTATTAATTACCAGCAATACCAATAGTAATTTGAACGAACAGTAATATAAATAAAATTAAATATACTTTCATAATGATAGATTGAACATAATTTCATTGTAATATTAATATAAATAAATGAGATTAAAAAATCGTAATAAATAACGTTCAATTCGATCGTTTATTATTAATGTCAATAAATAACATTAATTCTAACATACTAAAAATACATTAAAAATTATTAAATCTTATTAAACATAAATTCGAAAAAAGTAATAATAAATAAATGATCTTAAAAATCGTATTATATAACATTAAATTCGGTCAATTATTATTAATGTCATTAAAACTCATAATAAATAACATTAGAAATTAATAAATCCTATTAATTGCAAACAAGACAATAATAATTCGTAAATATAGATTAAACATAATTTTGTAGTAATATTAATATAAACAAATAAGATTAAAAAATCATAATAAATAACATTCAATTCGGTCAATTATTATTAATGTGAATTAGTATTAGTAATATATTCGTAAAAATAGTAATAGAAAGTTTTAATTCGGTCAATAAGATATAAAAGGGATTAAAATTAAAATCTTAATATTAGTTTTAGTATTAGTAATATATTCATAATTTAATTCAGTCAATAATAAATAAATGATCTTAAAAATCGTAATATATAACATTAAATTCGGTCAATTATTATTAATGTTATTAAAACTCATAATAAATAACATTACAAATGTATAAATCCTATTAATTGCAGGCAAGACCAATAATAATTCATAAAGACATATTAACCAAAATTCCGTAGTAATATTATTATAAATAAATGAGATTAAAAAATCGTAATAAGTAACATTCAATTTGGTCACTTATTATAATGTCAATTAGTATTAGTAATATATTCGTAAAAGAGTAACAGGAAATTTTAATTCGGTCAATAAGATATAAATGACATTAAATTTAAAAATTGTAATATTAGTTAAACTATTAGTAATATATTCGTAATTTAATTCGGTCAATAAAAAATAAATGAGATTAAAATTAAAAATCATAATATTAGTATTAGTAATAGTAATATATTCTTAAATTAATTCGGTTAATTCGGTCAATAATAAATAAATGAGTTTAAAAATCGTAATATATAATGTTAAATTCGGTCAATTATTATTATTGTCATTAAAACTCATAATAAATATTATTAAAAATGAATAAATCCTATTAATTGCAGGCAAGACCAATAATAATTCCAACAAATAGTAATATAAATAATATTAATTATAATTTCATAAAGATAGATTAAACGTAATTTCGTAGCAATATTAATATAAATAAGTTAGATTAAAAAATCATAATAATAACATTCAATTCGGTCAATTATTATTAATGTCAATAAATAACATTAATTTTAACTTATTACAAATACATTAAAAATGATTAAATGTTATTAAATATAAATTCAAAAAAGTAATATAAATAAATGAAATTAAAATTTTTAATAAATAACATTAAATTTAGTCAATTATTATTAATGTCAATAAATAATATTAAACATTTTAATAAATAACATTAAAAATGAATAAATCTTTTTAATTACAATCAAGACTAATCATAATTCGTCTGTGGGAACTGTAACGTCACTGCATATGATGTTTTTAGATAACAGAAATTTTTTCATGGCCTTCGGCACAATCTGGAAAGATACGTATAAAAAATTTAAAAAAAAAAACATTTTATAAAATGAAATAGGCATTTTTACACACACAAAAAAAATAACAATCATACCAACACGGTTGACGAAGGGTCATGCAAAACCTTGAAGAATTGAGAACCTTTGTGATAAGACATAATAACGTTGGTGTGTTCGGATGAGATCCTGATTTATAAAATAAGTAAAACATAGAATGATTAAATCAGTTTAAAGGTAAATCCGATTCACTGTATATCTATCAATACCGATTTAAAAAGTTGGTATTTCTAAAGAATAATCACAAAGGACTACATCAAATTGATAAATTTCTTGAAACGATTAAATTTTAATTATCCATGTTCATTCTAAATCATCTAGATCGTATTCTATAAAAAAAACCGATTAAAACTTCATTCTAAATGTATCAGTGTTTAATCATTGATAATAATATTATTGAAGAATTTGATTAAATAGTCAAAGATTAAAAAAAACCGATTAAATCTTCATATAGATCGTAATTTATAAGAAAACCGATTAAATAGTCAAACTAATTTTTGTAAACAAAAATTAAAAAACCGATTAAATCTTCATTGCAGAATTTGATTAAATAGTCAAAGATTAAAAAACCGATTAAGTCAAACCATTTGATTAAACAAATGATAAGAGTAATTTATTCATAAGATTAACAGTAAAGCATCGAGTTTGTTAACAAAAATATCAACTGAAATATCGTATACATAGGTTTCATCAAGATGATTAACAGTAAAACATCGAGTTTGTTAACAAAAATAAGTAAAACACAATAATATTAAGCAATGTTAGAAGAATAGGGATCGATGATTACCTTGAATCAGTTGTGAAGAATCAAGAAAGTATGAAAGATGAAGGAGAAGGATAGAAAGGTTTGTTATGGAGAAATGAAGAATGATTTGTGGAGAATGAAAAAAAAAATCTGAAAATGGTTTATATGGACTTCAATTCGGAGCTCCATATTGTGGTTGGATTCATGAGGACCATCTCTAAGGCCTCCATTCGACCCGAGTGTATTCAATTATTATATAGATAGAATAGATCTTGCTTTCTTTATTCGGCGGATTCTCAATGGGATCATGGGACATGTGAAGAGAGTAAACGAATCTGTTACAATGTGGAGAGTAAATGAATTGGTTAGAATGTGGAAGTGAAGGAATTGATAGTAGGGATGAGATCGGTACCGTACCCGTACCTATACTCGTACCCGTACCGAAAATACCCGTACCGAATTTGAACAAAAGTGGGTATCAAGTACCGTACCAAATATATATATGTACGGGTACGATTATGGGTATCGGTACCGGTATTTGGGTACGGTGCCCGGTTTGGTACGATTTTGTTATTTTTTCTTTTCTGAGCACTTGTACGAGTACCAAGTAGGTAAACAATTATGGGTATCAATACTATATGGGTACCAAATTGAAAATTTTGATACGGGTACCAATATGGTACATGTAACAAATAGGTAAAATTGATACAAATACCATAATACGAAGTAAAACATATCATCAAATTCAATAGTATATAGAATTTGGTACACGTACCATTTTTTACCCGTACTCGTACTCGTACCGATACCGAAAGTACCGAATACCGAAATCAATAAAAGTGGGTACCGATACCTATACCGAGTACTCAAAATCGGTACGGGTACGGGTACCGGTACAGGTACGGTATGGGTACGGTATAGGTACTCGGGAAAAAATGCTCATCCCTAATTGATAGGACTTAGTTCAACACTATAATAAACTAGTGGGTTTATCCGCGCGTTGCGACGGGATCCAAAAAAACTTGTAATACGCTAGCAGTTTTCCCACCGTGTATTGTGGCGGGTAAAAGATTAAAATAATTTGACTTTTATGTTCAACTATGAAACTAATTAACATGACAAATTCAAATTGTTTGCATATGATACAACATTCCAAAGTCTCCAAAATGGCTGCAAAACAAGAGGTGTCGTAACTCTATTTCATTAAAGGAATACGTCAAATAACAAGCGGGAAAATAAAATTTCATGTGTCATAAGTGGAAATGGTCAAATGGACGTGTTGGGTAATGGGTTAAAACGGGTTGTCTTTAATGCGGGCAAAGTGGTTTATGTTGGCCGACTTGCCCCATACTTTTACAAATAGTCATTGTCAAAATATGATGACAAAAATTATGTTATCACAAAAATAATCTATTTTAGTTTATAAATAAAATGATTTAGGCGGCTATAAGCTTGTAAGCACTAAAGATATAACACGGGCACTTCCAACCCATTTGACCCACTTGAATAAATTTTTTTTATTTGACCCCTTTGACCTATTAGGGAAACATTATAACCCAAAATGACCCATCAAGTAAAATGTCTCAAGGATCACCATGTAAATAGCATTCAAACCTTAATGAGTCGGTTTTTATGATAAACATTGTTTCCTTGAACGTCGATATCAACTTTCGCATCCTCGACGAATCCCATAGTAACAACTACAACTATCTATTGATTAAAATACCTAAAAGATGATTATAAAATTTAAAATAATACATAAGTAACAAACTTAATAAAGACATCACATTTGAATCCTGAATATCTTTTCCACGAAGAATCATCCGGAATCCAAGAGGAATTCTTAGATAAAGAATTGATGCATAACTCTTAAAGAAAAGGTATAAAGGATGCATAACTCTAAAAGAAAAGGTATAAAGGTGCACAAATTTTTAAGAATTGTATTATAAAGAATATGATCTTTTGAGTTATTTTATTACTCATAAGTAACAGTTATTCATGAGTTAATCTATATTATCTTATTAAGGAGGAGTGATGGCCAACATAGTAATTTTGTACACCATCCAACTATTATAACAACATGTACAAGTTAATCAAGCTTATATAATGAGGGTATAATTGGAACTTTTTGTACAATTAAGACACTTGAAAGGGTAGCAATGTAATTTTATCTTTGATTTTAAGTTAAAACTTAAAAAACCATTCCCTTTATACCCCTCTCATCCCTTCAAGTTCTTTCCTTGTCCTTTCATATTCTTAAACCCCCCAATTTATTTTCACACATTAAATTCAAAAAATCAAAGAAAATGCAACTCATTCCAAGAACTCATTCAAGGAAAATGCAAAGAAAAATTCTACTCTACAAAACATGAATCAACAATGCTATCTTAAATCCCAATCAAAATTGTCGTTCGAAAGCCACCATCGCCGCACACCCTTTTGTTGTTTTGCTTCGTCGATTATCGGGTCTCAGTTTAGTGTTAGTTCTTCATTCTCCTTCTTTTAGTTTAAATCGATTGTTCTTTTTTTTTTTTTTTGTGTTTATCTCTTAAATCGATTGTTTTTTTTTTCTTTTGTAAACCTACTTGTTTTATAGTTTATGAATGTTGAATTTTTCTCTGTTATGTTGATTTGTTAGGTCTTTCATTTTCCTTCTTTTGATATTAATCAATTATTATTCATATTTATTGTTTTTGTATATTTATCTCTTGGATTACAAAATTATAAATTTTTTATTGAAGTTTGTAAACGAATCATGTGTTCGTATATACGTGAATTTAGTAATTTACTTGTTTTCTCATTGAAGAAACAATAAGTATACCAGAGATTAGGACTAACCTCCGGGGGGTTAATACTTATGTAACTACAGGTTTAATCCTTTACCCAAACCGTTATGACAACCCGAGAGTTTATTAAGGTGAGTGTGACGTGTATTGTGTGTGATACGAACAAGAGATTTAAGTGGTTCGGTCGTTAATGACCTACGTCCACTGTAAGGGCACCGGAATATTATTACTAAAAAGAGAGAATTACAAGTAATGAGTACAGTAGTGGTGGTTGTATTTGTGAATGTTTACATGAGTTGTATCTGATGCTATTTATAGGCTGAGTGGTGGGCTGCATGGAGAGGCCCACAAGTGACACCATTGGCTTGGGCCCAACCGGGGCCCAAGCCCATGGTCTTTCTGGAAATGGCGGGAAAGGACGAGGCACTGTTGATGACGTCAGCCTACAGTGTGGTCGTTGTTGTAGTCGGACACGTGGCCGCCTTCTGGTGGTGCACAGTAACGTCGTACTTGCTACAGTGTCCAGGCTATCTCTGCTGGCTGATTTGACTCCTGACAGTGGGCGAGGTAATGCCTGCTGGTAACTGTTCACGACAGCGTGTACAGTGCAGCCGTTCCCCTTTTGTACTATCTGCCACATGTCCTTCTTCTGTTGGTGTATGCTCTGACACAGATCCTTATGAATCTTCCTTTTGTCATCCCTTGTACCTCCCTTGACGTGCCAAGGGAATCTTCCGCGTGTGATGGCACGCGCGTATCAGGTATTAGTTGTTGCTTATCATCTGTGCCGGCGCGCGAGGATGTTGATTGGCTGTCCTCGCGCGAGTATGCTCCTGCGCCGTGACGTGGCGCAGGGTTGTTACTTAGTGGGGATAGGGACGCCTTTCAGATTAGGCTCCCTATCCCTTCAAGTCCCCCTAGTCTAGGGCTTCTCCTGCTCGCTGATGAGGAGGTGGAGTGCTAGACTCGAAATGTAGAAGTCGCGGATGAAAGCTCATCTGCTTGCGTTGTAGCTTTTGGGGGTATTATTCTGATTTGAGAAAATGTAGGCGGGAAACGTATTTCTCCGTTTTTCGTCAAATTTGCGCCGTGAAGGACGTTCTCCGTCCCAACGTTGCAGTGGTTGAGCGGGGAACGTCTTTTGAAAATTTACGTCAACTTCCCGCTGGGAAGGACGTTCTCCGCCCCAACGTTGCAGTGGTTGGGCGGGGAACGTCTTTTGAAAGTTTACGTCAACTTTCCGCTGGGAGCGTTCTCCGCCCCAACGTTGCAGTGGTTGGGCGGGGAGCGTCTTTTGAAAGTTTACGTCAACTTTCCGCTGAGAAATTTATTGCTTCTGGAGTAATTTAATGCGGGTCTGGAGTTGTGATAAATTCTAAATCATTAGCATTGAATTTGTCTCTCATAAATTGGAATAAATGCGCCTGGAATTCGAATGATCAATTACTTCTGAGGGAAGTTTAGTGGTTGCTGATGTGTCAGTGACTGTCTGGTTGTACAGACTGATACACGTCCCATCGTGGTTGCAGTTATCAATATATCGTCTGTGTCAGGAGCGTGGGGTTTCACGCGTCTGACATTTTGTCTTCATGGTTGAGATTGTGCCACGTGTCGATGGGCACGTGTTGTCTGTCAGGCGCGTGAGTTGCCACGCGCTTGAATGGTAGATATTGTGAGATCTGTTGACACGTGTCGATCATCCAGCGCCTGTGTAGTGCACAACTGTCATACACTTCCATCCAGGCCACTCGTTTTTGTTGCGGACACGTGTCACCATCTTGTGAATGGAATTTGAAAAGTTGTGACGGTTTACACTTCTCCGGTGGGTCCCTCTGTCATTAATGCGATGAGTATATAAGGATTAGCAATGTTGCTGTGAACGGTTACTTCTCTTATTTCTTTCCTTCTTACTCTCAATTTTCTCTCAACTTCCGGTCACTTTTCTGTTGAAGTTTCCGTTTAATCTTCAAAGATCTCCCTGATCTTGAAGATTCATTGTTGAAACTTCAAGTTTCTTCCGTTCTAGAGTGTCTTCTGTTCTTGTTTTCTCCTTGTTGATCCTTTCATCAACCGTTCTTTTTCATTTTCTTTGAAGATTCCGGTTGATCTTCAAGTTTTCCGGCGAGATTTCCAGGTTTTTTCTTTCTTAAACCCCACAATGTCGGATAGTCACAGTACCTCCGGTGAAGTTCTGGGTAAGGAGACGGAGGAGGTAGTGCAGGAGCCCATCGTCGAGCATGGCCGGACGAAGGAGAGGAAACTCATGACCAACACATTCTGTGTTTGGGGTCAGGAGGCTTTTAACCGTTTCTGTGTTATGTATGGGATCCTCCCGGAGTGGGAGCCCATGCTTCCTTCTCCGACCAGCACCGTCTTATCTGCTGGTAGCGGCCAGCTGGCCCTTTATGAAGCCCACTTTGCCAAGTGTGGGTTCCGGCTTCCATGCACCCGGTTCCAGATAGATACCATGGTTGCCTATGGCGTCGGGCCTACTCAACTAACCGCCTTCGGGCTTCTGAGGTTAGTTCATTTTGAGGCGTCGTGCCGCGCCTTAGACATTGAGCCGGCTGTTGAGCGGTTCAACGTGTTTTATTTCATGGCGCGGGATGAAACGTGGTTTTCTTTTAAGCCACGCCCCAAGGTGCCCGCCATGGCCACCCATACCCCAAAGTCCCTTCACTGGGCAAAGGAAAAGTTCTTCTTTGTGAAGAAGGGGGTTATCCCTGTTGGCCTCCCTTGGAAGATAATAGGGGATGGTCAGCGCGCGGCGGACATGCCTCTGCTTAAAGATTACAAGAAGCAGGATTGGTTCGTTACTCTTACCGCCAACGCCACTAGGCTGGAGTTCCAGAACCTGACAGAGGGAATCTTCTTCCTTCTGGGGATGAGCCGGAACGGTATCCGGGCGGGTAAAGAGCCTTACATCGCGCAGGAGGGTAAGTATTTTATATTAGTTATTATCATTATTGCCTCTCGCGTTCCTTTCCTTATGATGTGTCATTTGCAGGTGTAAGCAAGTTTGAGTTCTACGCTGCCCGTCAGGAAAAGGGCATTAAGTGGAGGCCAGTGGCGGAGGGCCAGACCTCGTGCTTGGATGCGTTGGCGGATCGTTTTTATTATCCTGACCTTGCTGCGGCGCCCAAACCTTATTTTACAACTGGTGAGTCTCCCAGCCCTTTATTTGATAGTATTTTCGGAGATGATACTGTAGGGGAGACTCCGCTGGTAGGCTCGTCCGCGAGGCGTGGTCGTTGGAAGCACGCTCCGCGGAAGCACAGGTACCGAGCCATGATTACCCTTTCTGACTCGGGTTCTTCCGTTTCAGCAGGAGAAGCTGTGAAAGGGCGTCGGCGGAGGAAGGATGGCCCACCCTCCGAGGATGATGAGGAGGCGGAATTTTCTCAGCTGGAGAAGAGGAAGAGGTCGCGGACCGCTGGCCCGGAGAAGGAGACTCCCGTCGCGCCTGGCGCTGGAGGTGGTGAGGGATCGGTACCTGGTCCGGACCCAGTTAATGTTTCCAAGGGTCCTGTTGGAAGTGGTAGCGATGGCGGGCCTGTTTTCAGCATGGGCATTGGTGCCGCTCCTGCGCGCCAACCACTCTTCCAAAAGTTACTGAGGAAGAAGACTCCTGGTAAGTTCTTTTTTCCTCCTTTCTTCTTTTCTATTTTCATTAATTGTATTATTATTAATAAGTTATTGTTGTTTTGTAGTGGCGCCGAAGATTGTGCCCACTGCACCCTTGTCTTCTTCCGCCGAAGCGGGTGGAAGGGAGGAGGATGCCTTGTGGAGGGAGCAGGAGCTTGCGCAGGAGCAAGCGCGAGCTGATGAAGCCTTGCAAAAGGCTGAGGCTGAGAAGGCCGCTGCTGCCAAGCAAGCGGCAGCCGATGAAGCCCGCCGCCGGGCTGAGGCGGAGAAGAAGGCTGCTGCCGATGAAGCCGCGAGAAAGGCTGAGGCAGACAAGAAGGCTGAGGCGGACCGCCTTCGCCTCCAAGAGCAAAAGTTCTTGGAGGAAAAGACCAAGCTGGCTGAGGAGCGCGCTGCAAGGGAGCGTGCCGAAGCTGAGAGCCAGGAAGTGGCTCTTGATGGAGGGGATGCCTTTGAGAGGGCTCTGCTCCAGCAGGGCGCCTCTGGAGCTGGTGCGAGTGGCTCGCGTCGGGATCGGCGCGAGGCTTCCAGGATTGGGGAATCAGCAGGAGTCTATGACGGCTCTTGTTGGTCTGGTGGTGACGCCATCTGGCGCCCTCGCTGGGCGATAAGGGAAAACACATTGTTTTCCAACTCCTTGGCTGCCGAGGAGTTTGTCAGCGAGGTGGTGCCTCCCTATGAGCGCACTCACCAGGATATGTTGAGTCGTGAAGACCTAATAGCCGCCTTGTGCGTTAACCAGGCGACTCAACTATCCATGATGGACTCGCTGCGGCGCCGTGACTCGGCGTTGTGGCGGGACATGGAGCAGGTGGAGGCGGAGAAGGCCAGCCTTGCTGAAAAAGAGGCTGCCTTCAAAGCCGAGATTGCCAAATACCGCCGCCGTGCTCATGACGCGGAGGCTAAGGTTGCCAAACTTGAAGAAGACGCGGTTGCTGAGAGGCGCCGTTGGTCAGATTCATGGAAGAAGGCCAACACTGACATCTCCGATCTCAAGGAGCTTCTGTCAGTGGCGCGTGAGGAGCGGCGGACGGCGGTGAAGAGCCTTGAAGAGAAGAGCAGGGCCCTCACGGAGAGGACGGCGAAATATGTAGAGATGCGCAAGGAGCTCGAGTCTAAGGACGAGGCTCTTGTTGCGACTACTGAGCGTGTCTCTTCGCTGGAGCGGGAGAGGGCCCAGGTCCTTAGTGCGAAGGAGGACCTTGAGCGAGACCTGGATTCTTGTGACCAGGCTCGCCTTGCTGCTGTGAAGGAAGGTGAGGCGGCCAAGTTGCTACTGGATGAAGCTGTCACCGCCCAGTCCCAGATGCAGGACTCCATCAAATGGTTGATGACAGATGGGATGGCTGGGGTAAGTCTTCGCGTCTTCTCTGCTTTTGAGACTTGTCTTTTCCACATGCTAACTTTGTTTCTATGCGCAGGTTTTCAAGAGATTTTGGCAGGAGCCTTTGCTCGGAGACCAGATTGCCGCCATTGCTGCCAGTGCCCAAGCCTATGGTTATGGCGAGGGCTATGAAGACGGTTTCTTGCATGCGCAAAATGATGGGCGCATCGTGGACGCGGAACATTATGGCAAGCCACTGAAGGATGAGTATGAGGCGGAACTCCAGAAGTTCGAGAAGATAGAGTTCCCCATCCTCCAAGTGCTTGCGGACTGTAACAAGAACGCGGATCCACCCGCGGCCCTTAGATATTTTATAGAAACGTCTGACGCGCTGGCGAAGGCTTCTGGTGAGGGGCCTTCCGGCGCGGCTGACCAGTGATTAGGCCTTTTAACACTTGTAACCTTCCTTTTCCTTGTAAATATAGAAGGGTTTTTAATTCCCTTTGTTAATGAAACTTTTGTTTGTTATATCGTGTTGTCTCGTCTCTAATTTACTTATTTAACCAAGTCGTCACCCAGTGTGTAAGTAAGAGTTAGAGCGCGCGCTCGGCTAGACAATTTGACGTCTAAGTGTTCAACACTTTCTCGCCTTGAAGATTGTAGCGGAGGCGACTTGTGCCATTGAGTCCGACTTAGGCGCGTGATTGCCTCGCCTTGAAGACC
This sequence comes from Ambrosia x helenae, assembly GCA_030844895.1. Classification (NCBI taxonomy): domain Eukaryota; kingdom Viridiplantae; phylum Streptophyta; class Magnoliopsida; order Asterales; family Asteraceae; genus Ambrosia; species Ambrosia x helenae. Next base: position 31,595,504 of record CM061225.1, read on the forward strand.
CGTTTACCGCGTTTATTTGGCGCGCTACTCTGTTGTCCGAGTTGCAATGACTCTAGAAGACAAGAGTTGAGGCGCATGTTGCGGTGTTGTAGGTCCGGCGAGTAAATCCGTCTTGAAGACTACGCTGCTTGAGTAGGCGCCCGGCGCGCACGTGGCGCGCCTTGAAGGCATGCCTTGCTAGCGTGTCCGACGTGATTTTGTCTAAGTCTTGAAGACCTTGGCGCGGAAAATACAAGTAGAAACACAGATATAGGAAACGTTTTCATTAATGATATGGCATGTGTAGCCATTTTGATTACAAATAACAGCGCCGTAACTGAGCGCCGTTCCATGATCTTGGAATAGGGGTGCCATCGAGCTTTTCCAATGCGTAGGCACCTTTCCCGAGCACTTCTTGAATTTTGTAAGGGCCTTCCCAAGTTGGGGCGAGCTTCCCGGGCTTTTCGGCGTTGGAAGCTTCATTGTTGCGGAAGACGTAGTCCCCGATCTTGAAGGCTTGCTCCCTTACATGTTTGTTGTAGTATTGCTCGAGTTGGGTTTTGTAACTTGCTTCTTTTATTGCCGCGAGGTTGCGGCGTTCTTCTAACAGATCGAGGTTCATGCGGAGTTCTTTATCATTGTCGGTTGTGTTTGCCATCAACACCCTTGCCGTGGGGCAAGCTATTTCTGCAGGGATTACCGCCTCGGACCCGTATGTTAAGCTGAACGGGGTTTCGCCATTGCTTGTTTTCGTGAGGGTACGGTAAGCCCATAAGACGTGCGGCAACTCGTCTACCCACCCTGTTCGCCTGGTTCCAAGTCTTGTCTTGATGCCTTCAACGATTGTGCGGTTGGCTCTTTCTACCTGACCGTTGCCTTGCGGGTGCGCAACGGATGTGAAGATTTGCGTGACTCCCATTTGAGCTAGCCATTGTTGGAGGGCCTGGTCTTCGAATTGTGTTCCATTGTCGCTGACCAGTTGCATCGGTAATCCAAACCGACAGATAATGAACTCCCAGATGAACTTCTTGACATGTGCACCATCGATCTTTGCCAGAGGTTTCGCTTCAACCCACTTAGTGAAGTAGTCGATAGCGACAACCAAGTACTTGACATTGCCCGGCGCCGCCGGGAATGGTCCGACTAGGTCAATAGCCCACTTTTGGAAGGGCCAAGCCGCGGTAACTGGTACAAGATTATTCTTTGGGCGCAAGGTGTTTGGGGCATGGCGTTGGCAGCTGTCGCATTTGCGTATCTCGGTAACTGCGTCGACGTGCATGCCAGGCCAGTAATATCCTGCATTCATCAGCTTTGCCACTACCATTCTTGGGCCTGCGTGTAGCCCGCATGTTCCTTCATGTATATCTTTGAGGAGAAAGGAGGCTTCGGCCGGGTCAACACAGCGCAAGAGTGGCCCCAAGTAAGAGCGGCGGTACAGGATGTCATCGGTCAGTTGATATTGCAGGGCCTTGGTTTTTATCTTCCGGGCCTCGAGTTTGTCATTGGGCAGAACTCCCGATGATAAAAAGGCTTTGATCGGTGTCATCCATGACATGTTGCCTGTTTGAGTAACATTGACCTGGCGCACGGGGACCGATGGTTTATCTCGTACTTCAATGCGGACCTCTTTTGCCATGTGCTCGAAAACCGTGGATGCCATTTTGCTGAGTGCGTCAGCGGGTTTGTTCTCGCTGCGCCGGATGTGTTCGACTGTGCATGTGTCGAACTTGCGCATGAGTTTCTTGGCTTGCTCCAGGTATAGAGCCATGGTTTCGTCTTTTGCATCGTATGTCCCGTTGATCTGCCGTGCTACCAACAAAGAGTCTACATGCGCCTCTACGTGCCTGGCCCCCATTTTTTCCGCTATGCGGAGGCCTGCCAGCAACGCTTCGTATTCCGCTTCGTTGTTTGTGCTTTTGAACTCGAGGCGGATGGCGTATGTGAACTCGTGTTTGTCTGGGCTGATGAGGCGCAAGCCGGCGCCAGCACCGTCTCCGTTGGAGGCCCCATCGGTGTATAAGGACCACTTTTGCGATGGGTCGTGCACTGGCGCAGGTGATTCTTCTTCTCGGCACTCTTGAACTTTGTCGGCTGGGATCTCGGTTGCGAAGTCTGCCAATACTTGTCCTTTGATTGCGGGTCGGGGCTTATAACTGATTGTGTGCTCTCCGAGCTCAATAGCCCACTTCGCCAGTCTTCCTGACAATTCTGGTTTTGCCAAGATGTCGTTGATCCGATAGTCTGTGAGGACGTTTATCGGGTGACCTTGGAAGTATCTGCGCAGTCTTCGGGAAGCGTGAATTAAAGCTAGGACCAACTTTTCCATTATGGTGTACCGAGTTTCCGCGTCTAACAGCGTGCGGCTGATGTAATAGATAGGCGTTTGCACGCCTTTACGATCGACCATCAGGACTGCGCCGATTGCCCGCTCCGTGACTGAGAGGTAGAGCGTGAGTGGCTCTTTAGGGAGCGGGGCTGTTAGTGTGGGAAGGTTCATCAGACACTGCTTCATTTGTTGGAAAGCTGACTCAGCGTCGGTTGTCCAGCGGAAGTTACTTTTCTTCAGGCAATTTTTCAAGGTGTCGACAAAAGGAAATGACTTTGAAGCGTAGTTGGATAGGAAACGGTTTAGGGCAACCAGGCGGCCCATCAATGTCTGCACCTCTTTGACGGAGGCAGGAGATGGCATCCGCTCGATTGCTTGTACCTTTTCTGGGTTGGCGCGGAACCCGTCCCGCGTAACGATGACTCCCAGAAATTTCCCTTCTTCCATTCCAAACGAGCACTTGCTTGGATTTAGCTTCATGCGGACCTTTCGTAGCTGGTGAAATGTTTGTTGGATGTCTTGTAGCATGTCGGTTTCTTCCCTGCTTTTGATCACTAAATCATCGACGTACACTTCAAGCCGTACGCCGATTTCTTTCACGAACGCTGTGTCCATCAGGCGTTGGTATGTGGCGCCCGCATTTTTCAGGCCGAAAGGCATCTTTGTGTAGCAGAAGATACCCGCGTCTGTGCGGAACGCTGTTTTGTCTTCATCTTCCTTCGCCATCTGTATTTGGTGATATCCTTTGTAGGCGTCCAGGAAACACTTGAATCTGTATGGGGCGAGGGAGTCCACCTTCAAATCAATCTCTGGTAGGGGATAACAGTCCTTTGGGCATGCTTTGTTGATGTCTTTGTAATCGACACACATGCGCCATCCTCCATTCGCTTTGGCGACCATGACAGGATTGGCCACCCAAGTTTGATATCTGATGGGGCGGAGGATGCCCGCATTGAGCAGCTCGGTGACTTGTTCATTCATGGCCTTTGTTTTCTCCGGGCCCATACTCCTCTTCTTCTGTACAATTGGCTCTGCGGAACGATAGACGTTAAGCTTGTGTTCCGCTATGTCCCGCGGAACACCCACCATATCTGCTGGTTGCCATGCAAAAATGTCTATATTGCTGATCAGAAGTTGCTTCAAATGATTTCGTATGGATTCGGAGATTACATGGCCAATGGTCACTGTTTGCTCCGGAAATTTGGGGTTGAGCGCCCATTTTTCCGGCTCTGTGCGGGCATCTGTCTTGACCATCTTTGGCGGTTTGGCTGTCTCCGTGACATGGCAATCTTTGTTCCCGCGGATGAAGGCAACGCCTGTTTTGGTGGGAAAACCAACCATTGCATGCGCCGTGGAGGCGTTGGCGTTGAAGTGAGCAATGCCTTCTCTTCCTAGGAGTATGTCATGGTTTGATGCGGCTGGTAGGACCATGAAGTCGCATATTTCTGTGCGCTCGTGTGTACCATCCGTCCATGTTACAGGCAAAGAGAGCATGCCGCGGGGCATGATGGTTTCGTGGATGAAACCAGAGATTGGCTCATTGACCGGAATGAGTTTTGCCTTGTCTTCTTCATCTAGCTGTTGAAAACATTGATCATACATGATATCTGTGCTGCTGCCGCCATCTAAAAACATATACCGTGTGCGGTAATGTCCGAAGACGGCAGTAATCACCAATGGAGCTGTGCAGGAGGCACCCCCTCTGACCCTTGGCATGAGGATGTCAGCCTCTTTCCATGAGTCGTCTAGCGGCTGTACCCGGTGCGCTTCCCATGTTGGGTGTTCTTGCCCCGCCATGTCATGTTGCATTGGTGGCGGGGGATTAGAGTTGCAGCGTGAGTGTTTAGGTCCCGGATCTTCTTCCGCGACCCTTCGCCTTGGGTTTCTTCGTTGCCCTGCCCTCTGCCAGCTCGGTGAACATTTTTGACCAAGTGGCCGAGCTGGCCTGATTTCAGCGCTGCCTCTATCTCCATTTTTAGACTGTAGCAGTTGTCCGTGAGGTGGCCGTAGTCGTTGTGGTACTCACAGAACTTGCTGCGGTCCACGTTTCGGCGCTTCCCTAGGGGGTTGGGCTCTTTCAGGGTGACCTGCTCGGTTTTCAGAACTTGAGATGGAGTTTTTGTTAACGGGGTCCAGTCGTGATTTTTCTTGGAGTGTCCGCGTTGGTCCCGCGTTTGTTTGGAGCTGATTATCTGGCGGGCATCACCGGCCGGGGAATATTTTCCTTCGTCGGTGGTGCCTGTGATGCGGTTCCAAACGGATTTGTTTTTGTGTTTAGTATTATTATTATTATGGTGTTGTGGCTGGAAACCGTGTTGTTGGTTGAAAGATTTTTCGGAGGAGGCATATATTTTGGCTGAGCGTATGAGCTCATCCCAGGACTCTGGGATGCCATCTTTGCCGGTGAGGCATTTCATGAGGTCTGGACTGCGCACATTGTGAATGAACGCAGCCCGTGTGAGCTCCTCCCCGCATCCAATTTGCAGTGCTTCTTTGTTAAACCGGACTATGTAATCTTCGATCGTTTCCCTGTCATACCGTCGGCATAGCAGGATGTCCGCCTTGTCTTTCTTATGCTTACGTAAGTGCGAAAAGTGGCTACCGAACTTTTCTGTGAGGTCGTCGAAATCCTTTACGCTTCCCGCTGGGAGGCTATCAAACCATACCCTGGCGGCACCCGTGAGGGTTTGAGCGAAAAGGTGACACCACACTTGAACAGGCCAATCCACAGATACACCTGCGCATTAAAAATCGTGCACATGGTCATCTGGGTCACGCAGGCCATCGTATCTACCGATGCTGCTTGGGAGTTTGGCCTTTCTTGGTACTTTTGCAGCCGCTATGCGAGCGACGAATTTGGACTTCTCAGCAAAAGCTTTCGGTCGGAATGGTTTTCCCAAGTCATCGTCTACCTCACTGTCTCGCGACGTGTGAGTGTGTTTCTTCCCCCTATGGTCGGAGTCGCTGCTTGACGATTCGTAGCCATCTGGCTCTGCACGTGATTTGGCGTAGCCCCGAGCTCTGACGTTTCCGCCGAGCTCCCCGCTACGACCCTCACCGTGGTTAGCCGTATCCTTCTTCTTGTACCTTGCTTTCGACGGAGTATCGAAAGCAAGCGTCTTACCTTTCTTTTTCGCTTGCTGCAACAGCTTGCGTTGGTAAATTGCAGCACTCTTGGCATTCTGACGGAGGAGCCAACGATCCGGATCTTCTTCGGAGAGCTCTTGACTGTCGTCGTCGGATTCGACGTCACGGATTTCAACGGCTGACCCGTCGAGCCTAGACGTCGTCTGCTTGACGACAGTGTTGGGTGTGGTTTGGTTATCCGGCTGTCGGAGGTCCTCGTCTCCTGTTTGGTGCATGCCGGATGTATTGGGGTTGGGTTCAGCCATGGGTGGGTTAAAAGATGGGTTAAAATAGCTGTTCTAACCGTTGGATGGCGCCAATGAAGAAACAATAAGTATACCAGAGATTAGGACTAACCTCCGGGGGTTAATACTTATGTAACTACAGGTTTAATCCTTTACCCAAACCGTTATGACAACCCGAGAGTTTATTAAGGTGAGTGTGACGTGTATTGTGTGTGATACGAACAAGAGATTTAAGTGGTTCGGTCGTTAATGACCTACGTCCACTGTAAGGGCACCGGAATATTATTACTAAAAAGAGAGAATTACAAGTAATGAGTACAGTAGTGGTGGTTGTATTTGTGAATGTTTACATGAGTTGTATCTGATGCTATTTATAGGCTGAGTGGTGGGCTGCATGGAGAGGCCCACAAGTGACACCATTGGCTTGGGCCCAACCGGGGCCCAAGCCCATGGTCTTTCTGGAAATGGCGGGAAAGGACGAGGCACTGTTGATGACGTCAGCCTACAGTGTGGTTGTTGTTGTAGTCGGACACGTGGCCGCCTTCTAGTGGTGCACAGTAACGTCGTACTTGCTACAGTGTCCAGGCTATCTCTGCTGGCTGATTTGACTCCTGACAGTGGGCGAGGTAATGCCTGCTGGTAACTGTTCACGACAGCGTGTACAGTGCAGCCGTTCCCCTTTTGTACTATCTGCCACATGTCCTTCTTCTGTTGGTGTATGCTCTGACACAGATCCTTATGAATCTTCCTTTTGTCATCCCTTGTACCTCCCTTGACGTGCCAAGGGAATCTTCCGCGTGTGATGGCACGCGCGTATCAGGTATTAGTTGTTGCTTATCATCTGTGCCGGCGCGCGAGGATGTTGATTGGCTGTCCTCGCGCGAGTATGCTCCTGCGCCGTGACGTGGCGCAGGGTTGTTACTTAGTGGGGATAGGGACGCCTTTCAGATTAGGCTCCCTATCCCTTCACTCATTATTTCTCGTACATAATCACAACTCGTAATCTAAATTTTTGATATTGTTTTGGGGTTGTGGAATTTTGGCGAGTTCATAGTCAAATTTACAAACATTTGTTGAATTTAAAAGTAGGAATGTTGAAATATGAGTTGCCTGGCACAACCCTTTTTATGTATATCATTATTTTTTTTACTGTTTATTCATAAGGGTAATATGCTTTTTTCAATATATATATATATATATATATATATATATATATATATATAATTGATGTGTTGCGAGTTCGCTATTAATACGCTTTTCATATATGTAGACACCGTTTCTTCTAGACATTTGCTTGGTAGAGTTTTGCTACTTTCTCAACCCATTGTATTTGTGTGTGCGCGCATGTGTTCGATGCTTATTTGTGTGTGTAAGTTTTTGTAAAAATTTGATTTTTATCAATGGATTCAATTGCATTTATATATGAATGGATCTTCATTTTTCGTCATCAAAGTTATGATTGATTTTTTTGAATGCAATGTTGGTGTACGCTTTTTACAACTTTCGATGAAAGCACTACAATCGTTCACCCCATCCGGCTTATTGCAACATCATGATGTGCAATATGGGTTTATATGTGTCCTTCTACGTGCGCTTTTCGTTTGCCGTTGCTTCTTGTACCATGTGTCCATGTTTCAACTTTAGTACTTGGCAACCGGAAAGGGTTCTTCAACAAGTTAGCTTGCAACGTAACTAAACTAAGTTTTAATAGGTTCGACTCATCTTTTGTAATATATTCACGAGAGCCATAAAATAGTTCACATGTGCATAACGAAAGCAATTTTAAAAATAACACGACGACATAGCGTGGGTAATTTTACTATATATATGCAACCTATATATGATTTTAAAAGTCAAATGTCAAAACTCATAAGCATGTACTACTTATTTACTATGTTAACAAGTGAGCACGATCATGTTGTGGTAAGTTTTTACTTTTAAAAGACAACCAATTAGGTTTTTTTTTATTTGGTCAAAACCTATGTTATTAGGTAGTATAAATTTAACCACATAATATCCATATTTTATAATTGGTCTTAGTCTCATAAACGTGTCCAATGTACATATTTTGACTTTTGAAGTCGGGCATTGTTGGGTAAAGTCGCTCAAAGTGTTCTTCTAACTGGTTGATTTGGATAATGTTCATTTTACTTATAAGTGGGTCGGTTTGGATAATGTTTCTTTTACCTATAAACGGGTCAATTTGGATAATATTCATCTACAGGGTCGCTATGGGTAATGTTTATCTTCTCAAACGTGTCAAATAGAGTAAAACTCACTCAAAAGTGTGTTTTTAAATTAATGTGTTGATATGCGTAATGTTATCTTTCCAAATAGGTCAAATAGGGTAAAAGTTGTGCAATTTTTTTCTTTTTCATTTTTACTGAATCGTTTTGACTAATGCTCTGCCTATGTTGATTTTGGTGATGTTCTTTGCTATATGTAGCATAGCTCGAGCATGTTTACTCATAGCAACAACATATTTGAATTACAATTTCTATAAAAAAAAATGGACACACTTCAAGTGGTAATGTTACATGGGTGATATAAACATATTGCATATGTTGTGGTTTATTATTGCAACCTACAACCTCTTTATCTGAGTTAGAGTATCATCAACAAAGAAAGTATCATGAGCAGCTGCGTTTTTGTTTCTAAACGTTTTATTTGAAAAACAACTATTTGAAAAACAACACTGGGTGTAGGACTGGATCTGCATTTTTACGTTTCTTTATGTATTACAAGCTTTTTTTTAATCCCGCTGCAACGCGCGGGTAAACCCACTAGTTTCCTAATAAGTAACAGTTATTCATGAGTTAATTTCCTAAAAATCTAAGAAATATAAAACAAAATTATAACTATTTATTATAAATCATACAACTTTAACGTAACATATTAATGTATAAATCTAAACTACAAAGTGTAGAAAAACCGGTCTAACAATTTTATGAATAGATTGGAGTTGAAATAATATGTTTTTTAACAAGAAAATGGTGTTGGAAGTACTTATAACCTCTTAAATCTCTTTATTCGGACTAATTATATTTTAATGATATTTTATGCATTAATTATTTTTAAAACTCAAGAAAAAAGGAATTTAACTCCTTACAAATTACCCGTCCTGACCAAACCGTTTTGACCCGTTTTGCATTATTATTTTGTACAATTGCTATCAAAGATGGTACACAAGGGTATAAATGGAAGAAATGGTGTAAAAATTTAGGGATTTTTAAAACTCAATAAAAAAAGAATTTAACTCACAAATTACCCGTCCTAGCAAAACTGTTTTGACCCGTTTTAATCGTTTTGCATTATTATTTTGTACAATTTGTATCAAAGATGGTACACAAGGGTATAAATGGAAGAAATGGTGTAAAAAATGGGGATTTTTAAAACTCAAGAAAAAAGGAATTTAACTCACAAAGCCATCTTAACTTTGACAATATGGATATATTTGCTCATGCCTCCCCTTTTATAATGAAGTATAGATAATCATAAGAAGATACCCGAAATGCACAATAATTATAAAATATACATATACATACCTACCCAAAATAAAATAATTGACATAGTTCAAATGCTTTGATATTGTTATGTAATTCTTCAAGAACTGTGCATAAAACTCCCAGCTTTCTTATGTAGTCCTTCACATCTTCATTCTTATGTATTTCTTCACTCCAAATAGCAACCATCTTGGTAATGCAAGGAGGTCATATCCAATTGTTCAAGAATTTACAGTAAGTTAGATAATGTGGATGCAACTTACAATACATTAGTGCAATATAAAAGTCGAATATTGAATAGATATAGAGATATTTCATAAAATAAAGAAGCAACACCTTTGAATACATAAACCTTGGTATTGCAAAAAAACCGGCATCTTAATCAACAATTGGATGAAGGAAATATCTGCACGAATCATAATCAATTATTACACCGTCACAAATTCATAAACAAACAATAAAATACAACGATTATGAGCAACAAGTACCTCCCCCATGTGTTAAAAGCAAAATCAACGAAAACAAAACAAATTAGAAAGAATTTGGGTTAACCGTAGTCGGTGGGTTAAAGAAGAAGATGATGATTGAAAAGGGTGATTATATTGTTGAGCCAATTCTATAACTCCATGTCCTATTAAACTTGGTTATTAAGATAGGTTTAATGGTGGAGGTAATATTGTAGGTGTTACATGGGTCACGATTTTATTAAAATAATATTAATAAAAATTAAAAGGATACCTTTATACAACTATGAGAAATTGTAGTACCCGTACTGAGTACAAATCCAAACGAAAATAACATAAAATGATTCAAACCGAAGATTTCATCAAGAGCTTGAACCGCGTCTTCTTATATGATTTCTTCTTCGTCTTTAACGAAGACTTGAACTGCGTCCTTTTGTATGATCCTTCTTGGTTGCAAGAATTAACAAAAAATAATGTTGACGGTTGTGACTAAGGCACGTGTTTAACATGCTTCCCTTAAAACAAATTCCGTGCCTCTACTCAAGATAACGCGTCTATTTCCAAGGGTACAACAGCCGAAGCAGTCTGTACTGGCGGAGAAGGCCACACGCCCAAGGTTGCACCGGATAAAATTATAGTGTTAAAACTTGTGGAACAAATAATAATAATAGAAATGTGGTGGAATCAAGTATAGAAAAACTTATCTCTACAGGTTCCCAACATATGAACAAATGGGTCAAGTTTTCCTTCTTCTTCAAGAAGTCTTTTATGGATCCTCTTATTTTTCTTGTATTTTTTTTAGGCTTTCTAATGAGGAACAAAGCCTTCTATGTATACAAGACCTAAGGATGAGTGTATAGACTAACTTAATTAAAGCCATAAACTCTAATAAAATGAAATAAAGAACTCTACTCAAGAGTCTCCTTAATAATTTCACTAAAATCAATTAAATTCCATTCATCATATTATTAAATTTTTGTAATTTCTAACATCTTCTTGAATGAATCATTCATTGGTAACATTGATGATGAAGAAGGAAAACCATAAGGCAATTGATGTTTGTGAGGGTAGGGATGGAAAAAGAGGGTATTATTGTAAAAGTGTTTTGATATTGTAAAGGATGATGTGGGTGAAATGTCTACATTACCCTCCTAAGTGTCTTAATTGTCACAACTATCCCCATAATACCCTTAAATTTCTTGCTTAAATATGTTGTACATGTTGCTTCTTAAGTTGTACGGAAATGCAAATTACCATCTTGTACATCACTCCTCCTTTATAATGTATATATAATATATATGTATATATATATATACTAGTGGGATGCCTGCGTGATGCGGCGGGGTGACATATATTGAAGCAAATAATGAAATGTTAGTGTCGCGTAATGCGACGTTGATTATAATTTATAATACGACAGTTGTTTGATGTTAGTTTATCAATCATCTCGTAATATATTTTATACTACTTTTGTTAATTTCCTTTTTCAATATGATCGGTGTGGTGTATAGATGTCATGAGCGTTATATATTACAATTAAATAATAAAAAATTGGATGACTAATAAAGTTTCAGCCATAAATATAGTACGTAATTTAAAAATAAAATTCGAACACAAGAATAGGAAAATATCACGCGCGGGTTACCCACTAGTTACTCTTAATAGGCTAAACAAGTTGATTTAATTGTTGTATTAAATTTATCTTAACAAGTAAATGAAATTACAATTTTACCCATTTAAATAAATATGAAATGACAATCTTACCCGTCTAGAACCCATTATATAGTAGTATAGATATAGATAAGAATTCTGAGCAAGTTTCTAAAACATGTTAGAGTGCTATAGCACACGCAATCCAATTGCAACAACCACAAACCAACAAGATGACAATTTTAACAACAAAAAAAAAGTTAATCGATATAAAAAGGACAAGTAAAATTTCTTAGTATAAGTCACTTAGACATCAACAAAATTATTTATGTGTTTTACTTATCGTTTACTTCGTGCACAAACAAAAGTTACATATTATGCAATGTTTTGAAACCCAGATCGGACCGACCGGTCGGACCGGGAACCGGGGGTCAAACCGGTCCGGGTTGAGGTATTGAACCGGGGGTGCATCGAACTGGGGTTGGACCAGTGAACCGGCGGCCGGACCGGTTGAACCGGATTTTTTTTTATTTTTTAAAATTTTACCCTATTAATTTTATGACACCATCCAGTTCTTCCATCATGTCCGACCAATGAGCTGGTAAGGAGATCGATTCGACGTCCGGTCCAGTTCTGAAAACATTGATATTATGTTATGCTTTGCATCATGTTATGTTTTAACATACTAATTAAATCCGTTTGAAGTTATTTAATTTTTTTCGCTTTTCATTTTATCTTGTGTTCAGTCGTGAAGTTTACGGGTCTCTAACTTAGTTTTTTATATAATTGTTAATTTTTCTTTTCTTTGGGGCTAGAAAATCCGCTCATGCTTATGTAAGGTTTTTTTTTTTTTTTCTATTAGCTTGTATAATTTTTTGCCAGTCATGTCATTAATTCAATCAGCAGTTAAAAAAAAAAATATTGGTGCGATAACTTTTCTTTTGTTTTAAAAAAAAAACTCCTACGTATTAATGCCAAATCTTAAATTCGCATAATGACTTTTCTAACGTTTCATGACTAAGTTCATGACCATTGATGATAGCGTCAAGCAAATAGTGTTTTTAACATATCGCTTGGAGTACATCCCAAAGCCATAGGTTAGCTGTTTTTTGTCTTGTTTGTAAGGGATTTCAAAGTTGATGGGCATCTCTATCTTGTTCAATGTTTTCAGATCCGAGGTTCTTTGTACTAGCGGTTCAATATATCAACCCGGACCAGCCAGGGTTCGTTTCCCGGGTTTAAAAACAGTGATCTTGTTTAAGAGGAGGTGTGAAAATATTCCTTTTAGTTTTAGGAAGATTTTTCCACTTGGTCTGTTTAAAATGTATATGGTATGGAATATTAGTCTCTATTTTATTTATGTAATAATATTATTAAATCATAATTTTATGTTTATCTATTATTTATTTTCTTAACTAATTTTTTTATATTTTCGCTTATTAAAACCATTTAATATTTATTAATCAAACCTTGTGTATATTAAATTTTCTAACCTAATAATAAATAAAAAAAACAAAAAAAACGATGTTATAACTGTGTGGTACATAAGTTTACATTAAATGAAACTATGTCACACCCTCAAATTTCCACTTACGGAGTTTTACCGCGAGGCGCATGACAAACCAGGATCCAAGTCAACGGTCACAATAAACAACTCTATATGAAATACGTAAACTCAAAACATAGTTCTCATAACCTAAAACCGTAGCGGAAGCATTTAACCAGTTAAAAAACCATGTACCAACGTGTTCAAAATGTTTATTTCAAAACATGAAACTAAGCCTAGACGCTATACAGACTCGTCCGCCTAGTTCAACTGTTGCTACCTTAGCGACCTGAGAAAAACATGCCAAAACAACATCAACATATAATGCTGGTGAGTTCACAGATTTGTTCAAAATGTTACCAAGTGTTACCAAATGTTACGAAATGTTACCAAGTCTAAAACCTTTCAATACTATATCAATGTTACCAAAGTACGCTAGCTAGGCGTATGTTTTGTTACTACTACGATTGGAAAACCATTACTGGACACGTTTAGCAATGTTTAGCAAATGTTCAGCCCGAAATGTTCAGCATGTTTAGCAATGTTCGAGACAATATGCATTCGCCCGGCCCTCCAAGCTGTCGAGTGGGGCATGTCACGCCCAATAGATCTATCCACATTTCCCCCGTTGTGCATCCCCGCACATTCATGGTTTCCCCCGGGACTTTCAAAGATCGTATAGCAACGCAAAAGTAGATCATAGTATGACATGTGTTACCAAAATATAAGTTTAGCGCATGTTTTCTCCCCCAAAAGTATAAGCAATAAAAGTGGCGTCGTAAACTCACCTTTGGTTGTGTTCTTCAAATATAATAAGAAAAGCCAAGTCCTTGATAATCCCAACTATCGGAGATCTATCAAAATGTTCACATAAGTGTTCCGACTAATAACCATAAGGTTATCTAGCCCCGGTTGTCCAGATTGTGACCAAGTATGTTTTAAAACGTATTTGACTGGTCAACCGACACACTAGACTAACCCTGTAACACCCCAACCGATGGCGGAAACATCGAGGTGCCACGTATGAATGATTGTTCAGTAGCTCATGGTAGTACACAAGTTTAAATAATCCTTTAATTCATTACAATATTGAATTACATTAAAGTCTACATCAAATAATCAAACAAAGCTTCAAATATATCCTCATGCTAGCTCTAGACTTCAAGCATCAGTATTTCCTGTTGAGTTTGGAAAAATGGGGGGGTCAACTAGAAGTTGGTGAGAATACATAAGCCATGTCAAGCAATTAAGTTTAAGAATAAAAGTTTAGCAATTCATATGTCTATCGTAAGTTTAAGTCTACATGAATAAACATAATATGTTGAATCGACATAATCAAACCTCCGACTAGTTTAGGTCCATCCCGTCATCCACGGTTCACCTTAATAATATGTTGGAACGATAACAATCACCCACGCTACCTATGTAGGAGGTACACGTATCCGGGTGGGATTGTCAATCCAATAGATCTATTATTGAGTATCGCCGGCTTGGCCATAGCTAATGATTATGTAATGTTGAAACTCGTTGAAACTGTTGTTGTTGTCTAATTCATGAGGCATTAAAGTTTACAACTAGACATGCATGTAGAATTGCTTAAGTAAAATGTTGCAAGTATGAAGAATTGCATAAACATGGTTACGTAAACTCACCTTAGCAAAGTATTAAGTCTCGAGAAATAGAATATGTGTAGCCCCAAAGTTGCCAATTACAAGAGCTTTATAATCAAAGCTTCGATTGTAGAAGTAATAGACTATAGAAGAAAGGTATGAGGGAAAGTTTAATCGGATTGAAACAATCGATTTAGAGGTGCAAAGTATAATGGGTTATAGGTGTGTTTTTATACTAGTTTTGGATTCAATTAGCCATTAAAATTGGTCAACACCATAAAGTAAGGTTTTATGATGAATTGACTATTTGACTAAGACTTTGACTGTTTGACTAAGACTTTGACTAGGACTAAGACTTTGACTATGACTAAGACTTTATTTTGAAATGAATTTATATCTTCCTTGTTTGAGATTATAAATGTAATTGGAAAAATGATTAGCTTTAAATAAGAAATAAATAAAAAAATCATTAGTTTGAATTAGAAAATAAAATCACCGTCTTATAAAATGACGATTTTATAAATAGAATTAGGATAGGACATATGTCATGATTGAAGATTTTTTTTTTTTTTGTACAATGATAAAAGGAACTTAAAAAAATAGAGTGCACGGATAAAGATAAGAATACTTAGAAATAAATTAGACTTTATATCATGGATTGGGAAATACTTTAATGCAAAATAAATGGGAAAATTCGTGAGGTTACAGTCTCCCCTACTTTTAGAAACTTCGTCCCGAAGTTATTAAAAAAAAAATAAACACCGGGTTGACAGTGATTGGGTAGAAATTAGGGCAACTGTGGTTTGGAAAATTTGTGTTAAGACATGACATGAATTTATAGGTAACAGAATAAACTATTTCGAATAATTTGGTAAGAGGTTTGATAGGTGTGGGTTTTAAGGGTTGGATTAGGTTCGTCTAAAATAGCAAGGAGAATACGAATCTAGCAAAACACTAAACTTTAAGTTTTAGGAATCTTAAAAAAAATGCATGAGTTAATTGACTATAGAAATACTAAACAGGTAACTAGAGTTTATAATTGGTTATCTACCAAAAACCTTGATAGAATTTCACACTACCTTAACGTACCTGTAAATTCATGATTACGTTCCGGACCGTAATCACCAATTTACCTTACATTAGGGTTTTGTGTCCTTCTATGACTCTAATCACACATGTAAGACAACAATGCAAAATAACCTTGTATACAATGTATCCAAAAATGAGTCCAACTGTTGAGCAGGAAAAAGACTTCTACCAGTTAGTGAGTAAGAACCTCTACCGATTGTTGAGTAGGTGCGATAGCCTCTACCAGTCGTTGAGCAGGTTGTAGGCCTCTACCGACTGTTGAGCAGGCATGATGACCTCTACCAATCGTTGAGTAGGTTATTTGGTACTCTACTAACTGTTGAGCAAGTACTTCATCCTCTATCAGTTGTTTGATTAAGTGCACCAATTATTACACACATGAATTGCAAATTGATAATATGTACATGTAAGCAATCAAGTATCAAGTATATCATACGAGTTGTAATAGAGTTACCCTAGACTAGGTTAATGACTCTAGGTGTGTCTATAGCAAATAGTTTATATTCCATGAATTCTAGTTTCAAATGTTCAAATATGGTAGATAGTCGAATCTTCATGTATAACTAAGGATTATGTTTGATGCAACACACAATCAAGTTTCAATAGTTTGGTTATCATGGGTAATTAGCTCATGTGTGAGAAGGTGAAGGATATGAATTTAGTTCTTGAGAGGATGATGAAAAATCTTGAAGCAGAATCAAGGTTGTGAGAGATAGTGAATGTGAAGATAGTTGATAAAGAGTTTATTTTATAGTAAGGAGATTATGTAGCAGTGTAAATTTTGGGGTTTGGATCAAAGGTTATAATCAAGTGTATAAGAAAACATGATTGTGGTATATGCCAAATATTGTAAAAATTTGAACAAGTTGAAAATGAGTGAGTGTCGATGGAGAATTTAGAGACTAGATATTATTCCTATGGATAAAAAAAAATCTTATTTTCAAAATTGGTTTTATACATAAAGCAAAAGTTGTTAAATAGTACAAGCTAAGTGGGCTTTGATTAAAATATTCCCGTTAGTTGGAGATTTCAAACATGACATTAGGTTTTGAAGATCAAGGTTCTATTAAGTGATTTTTAATAGTTTAAAGCATTATATAGAAAATTGTTTGTTACGTCAATAAATAAACAATTGAATTTAAGTTCGAGGACATCTTTTGACAAAAATATGTACTTTGTAAAGTTACTAGGTAATGAAAATACAACAAGATTTAGAAATCTTTAGTTTGTGCTAAGGTATGAGGTTATAGTTTTTTAAAAAAATAAGTAACATGTGGAGAAATGAAATAATATGATTTGGGTAGGGTGTTGAATATTTAAAAAGTGGCTAAGATGGTAAGGTGAAGTGTGATTGTGAAATCCATAGATGGTTATGAAATGAGATTGATTTAAGCTGTAACATTTTGAGATTTTAGAGCTTAGTTTAAGGAAAGTGAGTGTAATCATTTATTCATTAATTAAAACGAATAAACGAAAACGTTGACTTATCAAAACTTCTAGATTCTAATAACATAATGAAGACATGCTTTAGCCTATAAGTGAACACTCATCCCGAGAATTCCCAGGTAGGCATCCGGGTCCCTCGTCTGATTGGGATTTATGCGCAATGCCAGTCCTAGACAGAAAACTCAGAATACAGGCGTTCACCCTTCCAGATTGCACGTGTTCGTTATTAAAATCTAGAACTTCGACGAGATCTTCAAGGTGTTTCAGGCTAAACCTGAGGATTTGTCCTATTAGTCTAAGAGTAGATCTTGTGATAGAGAACAATCTTCTTGTAGGGACTAAAGTAGGGATAAGAAGTAGGATAGAGAATATAAACAAGTAAGGTTGCAAGTAAAAGGAGCAAGTACTGATTAAAATCCTATGGTTATAGACTAGATTATTTTTTTTTTCTAATAACCTAATTCCCTATAACCTGGCTCTGATACCAATCTGTAACACCCCAACCGATGGCGGAAACATCGAGGTGCCACGTATGAATGATTGTTCAGTAGCTCATGGTAGTACACAAGTTTAAATAATCCTTTAATTCATTACAATATTGAATTACATTAAAGTCTACATCAAATAATCAAACAAAGCTTCAAATATATCCTCATGCTAGCTCTAGACTTCAAGCATCAGTATTTCCTGTTGAGTTTGGAAAAATGGGGGGGTCAACTAGAAGTTGGTGAGAATACATAAGCCATGTCAAGCAATTAAGTTTAAGAATAAAAGTTTAGCAATTCATATGTCTATCGTAAGTTTAAGTCTACATGAATAAACATAATATGTTGAATCGACATAATCAAACCTCCGACTAGTTTAGGTCCATCCCGTCATCCACGGTTCACCTTAATAATATGTTGGAACGATAACAATCACCCACGCTACCTATGTAGGAGGTACACGTATCCGGGTGGGATTGTCAATCCAATAGATCTATTATTGAGTATCGCCGGCTTGGCCATAGCTAATGATTATGTAATGTTGAAACTCGTTGAAACTGTTGTTGTTGTCTAATTCATGAGGCATTAAAGTTTACAACTAGACATGCATGTAGAATTGCTTAAGTAAAATGTTGCAAGTATGAAGAATTGCATAAACATGGTTACGTAAACTCACCTTAGCAAAGTATTAAGTCTCGAGAAATAGAATATGTGTAGCCCCAAAGTTGCCAATTACAAGAGCTTTATAATCAAAGCTTCGATTGTAGAAGTAATAGACTATAGAAGAAAGGTATGAGGGAAAGTTTAATCGGATTGAAACAATCGATTTAGAGGTGCAAAGTATAATGGGTTATAGGTGTGTTTTTATACTAGTTTTGGATTCAATTAGCCATTAAAATTGGTCAACACCATAAAGTAAGGTTTTATGATGAATTGACTATTTGACTAAGACTTTGACTGTTTGACTAAGACTTTGACTAGGACTAAGACTTTGACTATGACTAAGACTTTATTTTGAAATGAATTTATATCTTCCTTGTTTGAGATTATAAATGTAATTGGAAAAATGATTAGCTTTAAATAAGAAATAAATAAAAAAATCATTAGTTTGAATTAGAAAATAAAATCACCGTCTTATAAAATGACGATTTTATAAATAGAATTAGGATAGGACATATGTCATGATTGAAGATTTTTTTTTTTTTTTTGTACAATGATAAAAGGAACTTAAAAAAATAGAGTGCACGGATAAAGATAAGAATACTTAGAAATAAATTAGACTTTATATCATGGATTGGGAAATACTTTAATGCAAAATAAATGGGAAAATTCGTGAGGTTACAAACCCGACATCCCGTTGGTGACCCATTACATAAACTAATCAAGCATACATAGATTTGTTGGATCAGTAATGCTCTTGATGTATTGCTTGCTAGTGAACACTTATGTGTTTAGCAAGTTCAATCAGATTTGCACAGCGGAATGATTAAGTAAAGTTACACTATCAATAGGAGTTATTACTCCTCCTGGATGTTTGGAAACTAAAGACAAGTTTAATGAGAATCTAAGTATTGAATGCGAATGATAATAAATACTCAAACAGATTCTCAATAAATGAAATGGAAATAACAATAATAAGCTTTTGAAGGATTTCAGTTTCTGTTAAAATCAATGTCTAAAACAGAGGGATGAACCCATCTATTTATAGACTTTACATATGCATGAACCTTGCCAAAAAAACAAGTCTGTAACAAGTAGCAACAAGTTGCATTCTTGGAACTTGTACAAACAGATAAAGTAATATTAAACTAATAAACTACTGAAACATAAGGCGGTGGAAAGATTCTGGTACAAGTGCTGATGAATGACAAACTACTGATGAGTAGTTTGTCTTCAGTAGTTCTTCAGTGAACTGTCTGGTTAGACTTCAGAACTTCTGATACTTCTTCTTCAGTACTTGTTGAATCCTTCTTCAGTACTTTAGTCTTCTTTCTTCAGTAGTTCTATACTTAGAATATTTGCAGAAGTGAATTAGACTAAGGTTTACAAAAGTGGTTTCCTCAATCCTTTTTGTCCTAACAATCTCCCCCTGGATTGATGAAGCCAAAACCTTTCCTAATTCCTTATTGTTTTCTTCTGTCATTCACAATCTTCCATATCTCTTTGAACATGGAATTCTTCAGTTGATTTAGCTGTTCATCAGTGAGAGGTCCCCTTTGAGGTTCCAAGTGTTGAATTGTAAGCAAGTCCTGGGTTGATAGATTCTTAAGTTCATTCATGGACTTGTAGGCCTTGCTTGTAAGATCTCTTCTTGTCACAAATACTGAGTTGTCATCAGTAAAGGACCATCTGATGATCAGCACTTTAGATTTGTCAAAATCTAAAGTATAGGGAACCATGCTGGTTCCCTGGGATGTTCCTGAGTGTTGGATGTTTTCTATTTCTGTGACTCTCAGGTGGGATTCACTTATGTCTTCTTTTTACACTACATCAGGTAATTTAAAAGTTGGTAAATGATGTTCAGTAACTACCTTTGTATGCAGTCTGTCAGTGATAGTCTTCTGAATTTGGTAAGCAAATGTTAAAGGATCCCTAAATTGAGTTATCAGAGGCTTTTCTTCAATATCAAAGTCTCCATGTACAACTGTGTTGCCTTCTAGCAACACCATCTTGAAGTCGGACTTTGTATTGTCCTCTGGTTTCTTCTTGGTAGCTGGTCTTTTAACACCAGAAGTTCTAACTACTGAAGTTGATACTTCAGAAGTTTTGAACTTCTCTGGATTAGCAGCCTTGACAGCCTTGTACTTCTTGTATATGTCTAGTAGTTTGTCTTCCTTCCATCTTGACATAGAGGCTTTTGAACCATAGTCATTTGCAACCAGTTCTTCAATCATCTCAGCTCTCTTGGCTTTTCTATCTTTGTCTGTTGCAAGTTTGTCAGCAACAATTTGAGCTCTTCTGGTTAGCTCATCCATTGAGAGCCCTTTGAGTGAATAGTCTTTAGTTTTGCTGTTCTTAGTGATGAAAGACACCAGTTGTTGTCTTTTGTCTTCTTCAGCAACCTTTTCAATCTTGGCTTGCCTATTCAGCTCTGTTTCATAAGCTTGAAGTTTTTGATTGTAGCTCATGTCTTCCCTTGCTTCCAAACTGTTCTAGACCTCATCTTCCATAGCCTTTCTTTTGGCTGCAAGTAAACTCTTCTCAAGTAATTCTTTTGACTCTGAAATTGGAGAAGGGTTTAGTACAGTCATTGTTGTTGTTGTAGACCTTGGAATAGGAGTTGGTTATTGTTGTTCAGTTGGTTTGGAAGGTTCTTCAGTTGTTTGTAAGCTAGAAGTGTCAACTGCTGAAGTGTTGATAGAAGTATCAACTACTGAAGGATTGTCTTCAGTACTTTCTGAGTCATCAGAGGTTTCTTCAGCGGTTTCTTCATTATGGCCTTGGGAAGGTTCAGCTTCAATATCAGTTGTAGAAATAAGCCTTTGTTGATCTTCTTTTTGTTTCTTGGCTTTTTCTAGCAGTTCTTGTTGTTGTAGAGCCACTCTTGCCTCCTAGCTTCCAGTGACTCCTTAGGTTCCTTAATCTTCTCCCCCTTTTTGGCTTCATCCACTTCTGGAAGCCTGCTAGGTTTAGAAGTTCTACCAGTGAGTTCAGCAAGCTGTCTTGAGTTGTTGTCTATTTTGTTGGACAGCTCACCAAGTTTTTTGTTCATCAACTGGTATAGGGGACCATCTGGGCTGCATAGTTGGTTCAAGTCTATGCTGGATGACCCAGGGAATTGGGTAAGCATTTTCAGTGAGGGGTGTGTTTTTGGGTGATCTTCATGTTGTACAGAAGATGCCACTTTAGGGGAATAGGGATCAAGTGGACTTTAACCTGATCTGGTGTGACTAGCTCTTTGAGCTTAGAGACACCAGGTGCAGGACCTTCACTAGCAGCCGTCAATTCAAGTTTGGTGGAGTGTGAATCATCATCCAAATTAATGGAATCATCTGAATCCCTGCTTACTTCCTCAATGAGGACAGTATCAGTTAAATCATGAGCTGGGCCCAACCCAGTTGTCTCATGTACCTCTTGTTCTTGGTTCAGAGGATTTCCTACCTCAGGAATTAAGCCTTCATCAGTAGTTGCCACAAGTGAGGTCTTAGCAATGTTACTTCTTTCCTTAGATCCACCACTGGGTGGTATATGAGTAGTAGCAGCCTCAAATGTACCTAAAGTTTCTAAGTTTGGGCTTAGAAACCATGGTTCATCCTCATCTCTTGGGTTAGGGCTATGGACATCCACATCCATGTCAAGTTCTGAAGGTATGTCCCCTATTTGATGTGGTTGTTGGGGACTGACATGTTCTGATGGGATAGTCTCTTTTAGCCCAGAGAGAAGTTTGGCAATTTCAAGGGCTTCAGGTTCAGAAATTTGTGGTTCTGGTTCAGTAGTTTGGGCTAAGGGTTCAGCAGTTTCAAAAGAAGAGTCAATGGGGATTGTTTTCTTAAATTTCTTTCTTTTGAATAAAATGGTGATTGGTGCTCTAGTGGGGGTTTGAGATGGATGAGACTGAGAGGATGTTTCAGTCACATCTTTATTAAGTGCAGATTGCACATTAGCAAGTTCAGGCATCTCAACTTCCTGAACTGCCTTTCTTTTAAGGCTGGTGGGTTTTTGTTTTTGCTGTTTGGGTTTCTTGGCCTTTTGGGTGAAGGTTTGGAAGATGAGGGTTCCTTGGGGACTGTTGTGTGTTCCCCTTGGTCATCTTCTAGCCAGGCAGCCGGTTTATTGTGCCTAGAGTATGCTTGTGAGGTTAATGGGTTTAAAACAGTTGTTTTACCCACAAGCACCTCTTCTCCAAGTTCCTTTATTATGCATTGCATAATAAATCTTGGATACAACAAAAACTTCTTTTTAGAATTGAGATGATGTAACACCAACTCATTAAAGAAAAGTGCTGATGCCTTGAATTTTGTTTCATTCACAGTCGAATGAAAAATAGGTTGAAAAGTAGAGGGCATCTGATCATAAGATCCAGTTTTTTGACTCAAACACATTATTATGTAGTGAAACAAAAGTTTGTACTTAGGTTCAAAATATTTCTTAAAAATGGTAGCATGTGAGAGAGTACCTTGGTAACCACACTCTGTCATGGTCGTATGAATTTCAGAGTTTGGAAATTGATCTGGGGCATTCACATCATCTAGACCCAATCTAATCCCCAAAGTTGCTGGTGTGATTGCCATTCTTCTCCCTTGGATGGTTGAATTGAGGGAGATCACCTGATCATTCACTGTCACCGTCTCCGCATTCGCCCAGAACTCATTTAGAGTTTCAGTGTGGATTGGAGGATCAATGGTGAGGGCAGTGAAGTATTGGGATTTAACGACTAAATCAATGATTTCGTCGTATTGGGACCAGGTTTCATGTTTCTCAAAGTAGCCTCTTTGATTGTGTCCCTGTTTCAGTATTAGAGCCATGTGGTTTGTGTGTTTGTGGATCGAACAGTGTTTTTGCAGGTAAGAGTTTGAGAGCGTTTTTTGAGAGAGAAGGAGGGAATTTTTGCTTTGTAAAAGGATAAGTGTTGGAAAAGGTGTTTATCAGAAGTTTGTAACCGCCCTAGGTCAAACTTCTGAAGTGGAAAATGTCTGATTTGCCCTTAATGACAAAACTGCTGATGAAGAACAATTATCATCAGTAGTTCCCAGTTTCTCTTCAGTAGTTTGTTAACAACTGATGAAAATGTTTACAAACACTTTATTCATAACTTCTGAAGATTATTTTATCAGAAGTTAATCATTTTTCAGAAAATATCCCCATATGGATGTTTTTGTTTATCAGTAGTTTCTCTCTTTTTGTTTTACAGAAGTTTTGGTCTAAAAACAGATGTAAGTGAAAAATAAAATATGTGCAGAAAAGTAAAAGAAACACTTACAAATTTAGCATCCCAAGCATGGATACTAACTTCTGAAATGTTGATGTGTCAAGGGATTTAGTGAATATGTCAGCTATCTGATTAGCTGTTGTCACATGCTTCACTTCAATCTTGCCTTTTTCATAGCAATCCCTGATGAAATGATACCTGATTTCAATATGTTTAGTTTTTGAGAACTGAACAGGATTTTGAATGATGCCAATGGCAGATTTGTTGTCTACAAGCAATGGTGTCTTGGTCTCTTTGATTCCATAATCAAGAAGTTGATATTGGAGCCATTGTATCTGTGATGTAGAACTTGTAGCTGCAATGTATTCAGCTTCAGCAGTTGAAGTTACAACAGATGTTTGCTTCATTGATTGCCAGGACACTAGACAGTTTCCCAAGAATTGACAACCACCAGATGTTGATTTTCTTGACATTTTGCACCCTGCATAGTCACTATCTGAAAAAGTTGATAACTTGGTATTGCTAGAAGCAAGATACCAAATTCCAAGTGTAGGAGTTCCTTTTAGATATCTGAAGATTCTTTTGACTGCAATGAGGTGTGATTCCCTAGAAGCTGATTGATATCTAGCACAGACACATGTTGAAAACATAATATCTGGTCTAGAAGCAGTTAGATACAAGAGGGAACATATCATACATCTATACATGGTTTGATCAACCTGTTTTCCTTGATCATCTGGTTCAACTTGTGTGGTAGGTGTCATGGGAGTGGAACATGATTTACAGTCTTGTAAAGAAAATTTATTCAATAATTCTTTAACATATTTAGATTGATGTATAAAAGTTCCATTAGTTTGTTGTTTAATCTGCAGTCCTAAAAAGTACTGTAGTTCTCCCATTATACTCATCTCAAATTTTGATTGCATGAGTTTTTTAAATTCATCACACAATTTTGTGTTTGTTGAACTAAATATGATATCATCAACATAAATTTGAACAAGTAAGACATGATTTCCAACATTTTTAATGAAAAGAGTTTTATCAATGGAGCCTCTTGTAAAGTTATTTTTGAGCAAAAAGTTGGAAAGTGTTTCATACCAGGCTCTTGGAGCCTGTTTTAGCCCATAAAGAGCTTTGTCCAGTTTGTACACCCACTCCAGATGAGAAGGATCCTCAAACCCAGGTGGCTGACACACATACACTTCCTCTTTGATTTTTCCATACAAAAATGCACTCTTAACATCCATTTGAAAAACTTTTATTTTGTTGGAAATGGCATAGGCCAGAAATAACCTGATGGCCACAAGCCTTGCAACTAGAGCAAAGGTCTCATCATAATCAATTCCCTTTTCTTGAGAGTAACCTTGTACCACCAGTCTTGCCTTGTTCTTAATGATCATACCAGCTTCATCTTGTTTGTTCCTAAAAACCCATCTTGTGCCAATTGGTAGCTTGTTTGGTGGTAAGGGACAGATTTCCCAAACCTGTTGCTTCTTGAACTGAAGCAACTCATCTTGCATAGCTTCCACCCAATTGTTGTCTTTGAGGGCTTCTTGGTACTTCTTAGGTTCCAACTGAGAAATGAATGCTGAGAAGAAGCAAAAGTTGGAAAGCTGGTTTCTTGTGAGAACACCTGATGCAATATCACCCCTGATTTGTTCCAATGGATGATCTTTGTGTTCAATCAGTTGTTGTAAACCACTGACAGGTGTAGGTGGCTCTTGTACTTCATCAAACAAACAACTGAGGTTTATAATGTCTGGTTCAGCTGTTTGAATATCTTCAGTAGTTGTAGGTGCTAAAGCAGATGTTTGAGTTTGTACATCAGCAGTTGATGACTCAGAAGTTTGTGAAACTTCTGAAGGTTTGAAAGTTGACTTAATGACTGTATTAGGAGTCCATGGTGCTGGATCCTCATCATCAAACCTTTGATCACTATAATAAGTAGGTTTAGATGAAGTAACAGTCTTTTCAGGTCCAAAGTGGAAGCTGTCAAGGTCAAAGAGTTCAGCAGGATGTGCTGGAATAAGAGTGTGTTTCAACTCATTGAACTTGACATTCAGTGTTTCTTCTACTATCTTGGTTCTTGAGTTAAAAACCTTATAGGCTTTTCTAGTTGAAGAATAACCAAGAAAGTAACCCGAATCAACTTTAGCAGCAAACTTTGAAATAGAGTCTTTAATGTTTAGAATGAAACATTGACATCCAAAAGCCCTGAAGAAGGAGATAAGGGGCTTTATGCCATGAAGAACCTCATAGGCAGTCTTGGAGTGTCTCTTGTTGACAGGGACTCTATTTTGAACATAACATGCAGTGTTAACTGCCACAGCCCAGAAATACAATGGTAGGCCTGAATCAGCTAACATAGTTCTTGCTGCTTCAATCAATGTCCTGTTCTTCCTTTCTACCACGCCATTTTGTTCAGGAGTTCTGGGAACACTGAATTGTCTAATAATCCCTTTAGACAAACAGAATTCATCCAGAGTTTTGTTCCTGAACTCTGTCCCATTATCACTTCTAATGGCTTTGACAGATAGAGAATATTGTTTCTCTACTTGTAGAATGAAGAACTTGATGATTTCAGCTGCCTCATCCTTGGAAAATAAGAAGAATACCCATGTGAATCTTGAATAGTCATCAATGATGACCAAGCAGTACTTCTTCTTACCAAGGCTCATGATTTTTACTGGCCCAAATAAGTCCATATGGAGTAGTTGAAGACATGCAGTTGTTTTTTATTCTTCAATAGACTTATAGGAGGACTTATGCTGCTTTCCCTTTAAACAGGATACACAGTGTTCTTGACACTGGTATACTTTCAAGGGTAGACCTCTGACCAAGCCCATTTTTGTGACTTTATTTATGGTTTTAAAGTTCACATGGCCAAGTCTCCTGTGCTAGAGATCACTCTCTAAAGTTGATGCCTTTGAGAATAAACAGGTCGTGTTGTTCAGTACTTTGTCTTTTTCAATGTCCACTGCATAGGCATTGCCACATCTTTTGGCTATCAACAATGTATGATCTTCAATGATCTTCTCTATCAACTTCTGGCCTTCTGGTGATATGATCTTGCATGCTGTCTTTGTGAAAAAGGAAGAATATCCTTTATCACACATTTGAGACACACTTAGCAAGTTGTACTCAAGGTTTTCAACCAGATTGACCTTGTCAAACTGTATTTTGCCAGAGGAGACATTGCCATGTCCCAGCACATATCCCTTAGCATTGTTCCCAAAGGATACAGATCCTTCTCTTTGACTGATAAAATTGTTTATCGGGTATCTGCATCCTATCATGTGCATTGAGCCTCCACTGTCCACATACCAAATGTTATTTAAGCCTCTGGAGACCCTCTGCACAAAGTAGCAAATTAGTTAGATTTAGGAATCCAAGCCAGTTTGGCTTTGGGTTTGCTCTTGAGAACATTAACAGTTTGTTCTTGACCAGGTTGAGGAATCCATGTCTTTTTGGCAATGGATTTTTCATTAAGAGAAATGGTGGTATCCTTTTGAGGACCACCATCAACCTTGGTCATCAGTAGTTGTACCATATTCATGAGATCTTTAATCTCAACAGTTTGTGAAACTGCTGATGATGTAGGTCTAACTACTGAAAAAGAATTTTGAGAAAAAGATTTTTGTTGAGATTTTATCTTTTTTTTGAGGAAAGATGTATGCTGGTTGTTGTTTCTTGGGAGAAAAAGTTTCTTCAAAATCATTTTTGATTTGTTTTCCCACAACCAGTTGTGAAATTTTCTTGTTGTACTGAATTCCTTTTCTAAATCTGCAAAATTCTGTCTTGTGGTTAAACAAACCATAGATTTCACATTCTTTTGCCTTTTCTTTTTTATTTAAATGCAAATTTCTGACTGTTTTGATTTGTTTTAGGTCATCAGTAGTTTTTAGGTTCTCAACTCCTGATGTAGATGAAACTACTGATGGCTTAAAGTCAGATTTTATCAGCACTTCTGAAGAACTTTCTTTGTGAGATTTTAGAAAGTTTTCATGAAAAGATGTGCATTCTTTCTCTTCAGAAGTTTCACCTGAAACAATTTTTCTCCCATCTTCAGTAGTTTTGGGGGAAAATCTGTTGGTGTTTCAGTGTGATTGTACCATATGCCAAACCTAACATTTGAAGCACTTTGTTTGTTTAGCAGCAGTTGGTACCCTTTACAAGATTCTACCCATTTTTCATAAGTAACCTTGGTGTCAGCAAGCTCTTTTCTAACATTTCCTAGGTCATCAATCATGATTTTAAGTTGTGCTTGGGTTTCAATAGCATTGTTAGTTAATTTAGATTTTTCTTTTGCTTTTGCAGCAAGTTTTCTTTTTAAATCGCATTTCATCTGAGTGAATTTTCTCTCAGAGTCATTTGCTTTGCCTTGTAAGTGCACATTAGTCTCTCTTATGAGAGCAAAAGATTCTTTACATGAAGTTAAACAAAGTTTTGTTAAAGATTCTTTTGATACCTGAGACATGGCAGATTTTGAGGTGCAGCCCTCAAATGCCATTAAGGCAAAAGTCTCTCTGCCATTGTCAGGTTCTCCCCAGTTGATGTCAAACATTTTGTTGTCTGCATCAGGATTACACTCAGTAGTGTCAAAAGGAAGACTGCTCCAGTCAACATACCCTGAGGTGAACAAGCTTTGTTGTGAGGGTTGCTGAGTCTGTGGAGGTTGTTGAGCAGCTTGAATGGGAGGGATTGATTGTTGGCTCTACATCTGTTGAGCAGGCATCTGTACATATTGTACTTGTGGCACATATTGGATTTGTGGAGCTTGTGCCTGTACAAAGTGTGCACTCCCCTGTGTTCCATTATTCACAGCAACCAGTGTTGGTATGTGATAATGTATGTGCCTATTATAGCTGGGGCTAAACTGATTTCCAGACTGAGATTGGTTGTAGCTAGAGCTTCTACATTCTCTAGCAAAGTGTCCCAACTTCTGACACTTGTGACATCTAAGTTTAGACTTGTCAAAACCAATTTTTGTAGAACTGTTTAGTCCCGGAAATTTTCTTCTTGACCTTTTATAAAATTTGTGTGTTTTAATACTTAACATGGCCAGTTGGTGTAAGATGTCCATTTCTTCTAAGTCATCATTGCTGAAATTTTTTAAATCATCCATGATAAAACACATGTTATCAGTAGTTTGACTATATTCATCATTGTCATAACCTGGGAATGATCTTTCTAATGAGATCCCAGCAGTTATGTCAATGTGGTCAAAAGATCCAAAACTATTTGAACAAGTAGGTGAATCTTGTCCCAATAGTGTTGTACTACCTAATAGATAGTCATCAACAGTTTTACCAGAACTTTGCAACTTTTTCTTTTGATCGATTTCTCTTTCAAAAGTTAGTAATCTCCCATGTAATTTTGTAAGAGTGAGGGAGCTAAAGTCTGGTGAGGATCTGAGGACAATAGAGCGTGTTTCCCATTTTTCAGACAAAGACCTTAAAAATCTATGAAGCATAGATACATATGTGTAGGTCTGACCATTTAATTTTAGCTCAGATATTAATGAGGAGAATCTTTCAAATTGTTGAGTTAAAGTTTCCCCATTTATATGAGCAAAAGTTTCATATTGTTGAGCCAGGATTTCTCTGGTATTGGCAATCACCTCTTCAGTTCCTCCAAACTGTTCTTTTAGGCAGTCCCAAAGCTCTTTGGCACTATCACAATGTAATAGTCCAGAGTAGATTTCATTTGGGAGTGCCATTGCCAACATAGAGAAAGCTTTAGCATCAAGCTCAAGTTTTAGGAAATCATCATCTGTATAGTCCTTTGGGTCTTTTGGAATTTCTACTTTAGTTTCAAGATTAATATTTACTGGTTTGTGAGGACCATTTATCACAGATTTCCAGCAACCAATGTTGGTCTGTGATAATGTATGTGTCATTCTCCTTTGCCAGATATTGTATTCATTTCTTACTAGCATAGCAAGTTTATTGGCAGAACCAGTATTATGTGGATCCATTTTAAAGAGTATTGATTTGTCAAATATCTCTTAAAGTGATGGATGTTAAAAGTGAACTTTTAATCCTTTATTGAATATTAATAAGAGCCTGTGTCTGATTCTCAATGTGTTAGATTGATATGTGATCAGATAAACCAGTTGCTCTGATACCAATTGTTGGATCAGTAATGCTCTTGATGTATTGCTTGCTAGTGAACACTTATGTGTTTAGCAAGTTCAATCAGATTTGCACAGCGGAATGATTAAGTAAAGTTACATTATCAACAGGAGTTATTACTCCCCCTGGATGTTTGAAAACTAAAGACAAGTTTAATGAGAATCTAAGTATTGAATGCGAATGATAATAAATACTCAAACATATTCTCAATAAATGAAATGGAAATAACAATAATAAGCTTTTGAAGGATTTCAGTTTCTGTTAAAATCAATGTCTAAAACAGAGGGATGAACCCATCTATTTATAGACTTTACATATACATGAACCTTGCCAAAAAGCAAGTCTATAACAAGTAGCAACAAGTTGCATTCTTGGAACTTGTACAAACAGATAAAGTAATATTAAACTAATAAACTACTGAAACATAAGGCGGTGGAAAGATTCTAGTACAAGTGCTGATGAATGACAAACTACTGATGAGTAGTTTGTCTTCAGTAGTTCTTCAGTGAACTGTCTGGTTAGACTTCAGAACTTCTGATACTTCTTCTTCAGTACTTGTTGAATCCTTCTTCAGTACTTTAGTCTTCTTTCTTCAGTAGTTCTATACTTAGAATATTTGCAGAAGTGAATTAGACTAAGGTTTACAAAAGTGGTTTCCTTAATCCTTTTTGTCCTAACAATATTACACATAAGGTTCAAGCATAAAACACTTAGTTTGCATCAAAAATCGCACATACGGAGTTGTAAGGTCGAATCAGTAATTTACAAGTCCAGGTTCGACCCATTTGGCCTTGGTTCGACCCCCATGTTGTTCCTTCGACCCTTACTTAAGTTCATACAACCTATTACATGTTCCTTCGACCTTAACACATGTTTATTCGACCTTAACATGTGTTAATTCGACCTAAATAAAGTTCATTCGACCTAACTGTGCCACATTCGACCTGTAGAGGCTACCTTCGACCTCCTGAGCTCTACATTCGACCCCACGCTGGTCGAATTTATCCCAGGTTTTGACCTCTGCATTCCCATTTTTCCTAAAACGCATCAAATCGCATCATAACTATCCAAAAACACCGCGAAACATCACGAAACACTACAGTCAAACATGATTAACATATTCCTACGAAATCCCACCAATTTTATCCCGAAATCAGCTCGTTTTAACACTTACCCAAAATGGTAAAATTATGGAAACGTCACATCATGCATGAAATCTTTACCCAATTTGGAAACTTTTTGAAATCCTTTCATAATCATCTCAAAATGCTCTATTCAATGTGTGTATGAAAACCCCCAATAGTTTTATCAATAATACTAACATGCAACAAACCCTAGATTTATCAAAATCCCCAAATTAGACATGATAACATCATCCATCTAATTGTAACCTTAAACAATCATAAACCAACATCAATAGCAGCCCTAGATCATGTTTCTATCATTAGTACAACAGCAAATCATTAAACAACACATAATATCACATAACACATCATTAACATATGTTTATTGATATGAAAACCCATGTTTAATGATAAGGTTTAGGTTTAGAAAGATGCTTAAAAGGTTTTTAATCATAAAAACACCCTTAGAACAGATCTTGACATTTAGGGTTAGATGAAAACGAATCAAAATACTTTAAAAAGGGTTTAGGATTAAGAACACACCTTAGATTCTTGATTAGATGTTGTTTGTAGGTTAGATTATGAAAAACAAGAGCAAAAACTCCTTCCTTAGTGATTAAAATCAATAGAGAGTGTTTAGAGACGACTAGGGTTTGTGAAATGATGAAAAATGACAAAGTGTGGTATTTATACCTAAGCTACCTTCGACCCCCATCATGGGTCGAATGAGGATATGTCTGGTCGAATGGGTCTTTTATTGATTTCCCATCCCTGGTTCGACCCCCCTACTGGTCAAACCAGTGTTTGTGTTTTCCAAGTTTTCCAGTTTTATCGTTTAAACGTGTTTTAGCACATTCTAACACATGAACATGCAATCCTAACATATGTTAAGCATATACAATCATGTTTACAACTTTGAAGCAAGTATTTGCACATTGTATCACACGTATGTATTAATCTATGTATCCTACTTAATTCAATTCATGCAATATCACCAACAACGGGACTCAAGACTAGTGTATTCACAAAACAACTCCCAATGATCCTCCAGATCATTGAACCATGGACAATCCTATCATGACCCAACTCCTATCATGACCCGACTCAACTAACCCAGTTAAGTCCGTTTATAAATGTTTTTCGCTAAGGTAGACTTAAGTTTTACCAAAATGTTTAAGCCGAACATGTCGGGTGTCACAAACTATATTAATGTGAATTATGTTTTCATCTAGAGCATAATAGGTCAAAACCAGTTGTTGTTTTTTTAAACTACATCTTCAAGAACACCACCTAAATCACGCACTGCAATGATTGCTTCTGCCTCTATGCCTCTACTCCTCATCCAAACATATATTCTTTCCTTGATATAAATTTTCATTCTTATTCTGATTAAAATTGTTGGTTTCTCATATTATAGTACATTAATTTGTATGCTATCGTAACATATATTTTGTCACTTTATATTAGATTTGTCTATCCAAAAAAGTTCTCAAAATATAACCTAGTTATTTATATTATCTATTTATTTATTTATTTATTTATCTGTAACACCCCAACCGATGGCAGAAACATCGGGATGTCACGTATTGATGATTGTTCAGTAGCTCATGGTAAATAATAAATTTCAATAAATGATTTAAATGAATTACATACAATTGATCTAAGAATTTGTACATCAAAATGAAAAATACTAGCTACGCATCTTCAAGCATTAACTCAAATCTTCGAACAAGCTATAACCTGAAACATGTTAAGTTTGAAACTATTTTGGGTCAACAAAAGTTGGTGAGAATTACATAGGTTTGAATATTGAATAAAAACTTGTACAATTCGAGTGTCATGGCAAGTCTAGTCCATATGTGAAAACAATACTACCCGGTAAATCGTGTGCATAATCAAACCTTGTGACTAGAATATTGTGGTCCATCCCATACGCATATGGTTCACTCGTTTATGTTGCGATAACAATCACCCACGCTACCTATGTAGGAGGTAACGTATCCGGGTGGGGTTGTCAGTCCAATAGATCTATCATTGTGTATCGTTGGCTTGTACGGAGTTAATGATTATGCTAGAATAATTGTGCTTACCATAGTAATGTTTAAGACATAATGCAACATAGAATAACACATAGACACTTATGATTGAATTGTAAATTGAATGTTGTAACATGTTTCACCCCAAAATAGTGAAATGGAAAAGGGGCTAAAACTCACCTTAGTGTTAGAATGGAGACCCTTGTTATATAAGTAAATGTGGCTCGTGTGTATCCGAATATCACCCTATTTCAAGGTAATAAATAAGTGTTGGGGAAAACTTAATAAATCTAAGTTTTCTAGTCTAAAATGTGCTAGGGTTCCTAATTTGGGGATTAATAATTGATTTATGATTAAATTTGAATAATTTAAATAAATAAGGAAATAATTAATGAAAATGTTTTCTGACCAATATTAACTAAAAGTAGTTTGAATTATAATGTGATAAATGTGAAAACAATTTTTATAAAATTATTTTCTTAATTCATGAATATTTATATATTAATACTTATTTGACAAAATATAGACTTAATATTTAAAAATATTAAAATTTATAAATTTCGAATCAAAAATTTATATTTCTGATCTAAATGATTAATAATAATTTATGTGAAATTTTGATGTAAAAATAATGAAAAATGAATTTATTATGATTTATTTATGATTAAAATAAAAAAATCGATTAAAAATATTAAATAAATGATTTTTCAGAAATAAAAATCATTTCTGAAATATTTATTGTTTTATAAGTTTAGGATAATTTTTGTGGAATTTTATAAAGTCGTTTTGATATTTTTATAGAATTTTAAAATTATTAAGAAATAAACTTGTAATATTTATTATATATAATAAATAAATGATTTTTGAAAAACTAAAAGTTGGATATTAAAATTTATCATAAGACTGACTTAAAATAAATTTTGTAGAATTTATAAACCATGTTTAGTATTTAAAATCTATTTTTAAAAATAATTGTAGATTTATAAGTATAAAGGAAATAAAAAAAAATAGTTGTATGTGCCAAGGATCGAACCCGGGCCACTGGCCGGTTCGTGGTTTAAATCACAAGCCTAGACCAACTGGTCTAGACCCTAAGAACGATTATTCTTGATTCCAATTAATTATATAGGTTAAGTGATTTGTTAAATAATTGATTTTAGAAAAAAAAAAATGACAAAATTCGGCCACTGCTGGGCTCGAACCAGCGTCCTGTGGGGTGAAAACCCACGCCCAGACCAACTGGTCTGGGTGTGTGTTTGATATCTGATTCAGTTTCACAATTTATTTATAGTTTATCCTGAAAACAACAAAGATCCCCAAATCAGCTCATATAAACCCTAACATCCCAATTGTTCAATTGACCAGACAATCGATACAGTTAATACCAGAAACGATAGGGTTTTTTATCCCTACACAAAACCGATTCTAACCTATGTAAAATTTTGAGTTTTGATGTACCTAATGATGGTGAATTCTTGAGCACAAGTCGCGTCCCAAGAGCTTCAAAATCGAGAGGTGTTAGTCTTTGCAAGTGAGGGGTTATAAAGGGTTATTGTTAGTCGTTGGTTTCAGAGGTGGTGTGCATATTTGATTGAATTATTATCGCGTATAAATACGAGTTCGAATTTGGTTTATTTTGGAACGTTCATAATGGCATTTACACGCTAATTGACAGCTGCATCATGGTCAAACACGCGTAATGTTGGCTTAGGAAAGAGGAAGAGATCAAGGCGCGATGATTTCGGGTCTGATTCGAATTGGGACGCGTTAATTCAGCTTGATTTGAATGGATTGATGGCGGTTGACTTTTGTTTGGTCAACTGATTTATAAAACATAAGTGTTAAGTGTATTTAGATTTGATAATATTCACAAAAAGGGCTCTAGCCTAGTTGGTTGTGGCTGTGTGCATATGGTGACCCGGCTGTGGACACGGGTTCGAGTCCCGGTCCACGCAAATTTTTTTTTAAACTATAATATTTTAAATTCATAATATGATTATGTAAATCCGAAAATGATACGAAATATATATATATATATATATATATTTAAACGTACTATACATTGAGATTCAACGATTTTTATCAAACAATCAATAATATAAGGGGACTAAAACATAAAAAAAAAAATATTTCGCGACGTTACATTATCGAACCTCACTTTAATATTAGTATAACTGTCAATTATATTATACTAGCTTATACCCCGGGAGCGTCCCGGATTGAGAAATCTAAGTAAAGTGAATAAAATTAGAAGTATCTAAACTATAAAAATGGCATCTATGTATCAACTTACATTAGATACTTTAAAAAAATGCCAAAAGATCCATTTCACCTTACAACATCAACACCTAAAACAGAATATTAAGATCCCAAGCACTTCAAGGGGACATATATTGTTTAGCACCAATACATTCAGTCAAAGGTCTTTAACTGCATACAATAAGATTTGAGCTATTTCAAAATATGGTAGAAAAGAAAACATAGCAATTACCTGTTGGAGAGCGTCACGGGTTGAAATATCTAATATGACATAATAAAATATCTAATATGACAACATAATTAATGACTTGCCAATATATGATTAATGACTATTATTATTATTATTATTATTATTATTATTATTATTATTATTATTATTATTTTAAACAAATCTCTGTCATAAGTTATCATATTCTAATATAAAAATAAAGGGTAATTGGGTCGGGTATCACCTAATCCCAGGCCCGACCCAAACCCACAATTTTTTTTAAACTAATTCCAAACCTGACACAATACCTGTCGGGTTACAAAAAAATAGTCGTTTTTTTTCTTCGTTTTTTATATAGCACTATGGTACTCGTTGGAAAGATAATAAAACGCTTGTTAATTTGGTGTAATTTTTTTCTTTAAAAAATCTCATGTATAAAAGATATTAACGTTTAAAAGTTATGGGTGGAAACATTAAAGATAAAAATCTAATTTTGTTTTTAAATTTTAAATTATTATTTTCCTAAAATAAAGGCCTTGCCACATGGGATGACACATGACACACTTAATAAAGAGAATACCCTCTTTGAATGTCATGTCATTAAAATGGCTTTGGTTTATTATATGTATAGATATATCGATCAATTGTGTATACTTTTAATTGAGCTAGTTATATATAATTGTATATTTGGGTGTATAACTTGAAACTTTTAAGGAGGAAGGGGCACAAGCCTCATGTAGCCTAAGGTGCACTAATCTCATCGCGACACGTCATTTCAACCTCAAATTAGTCTAAAGTAGCCTAAACACCGGAAACTCCTAGCCTAAACTATCCTAAAGGTTTTTTTTTTTTTTTTTTTAATGGAAGATAGAGAGAGGTGTGGAAGAGAGAGATGGAGAGAGAGAGAGAGAGAGAGAGGGAGAAATGTGGAAGAAATTGTTGTTGGGTTTGCCGAATTGGCCAAGGAAAGCCGATATCTGATGCCGATTTCCGAAGCCACATTGGTCAGAATCGTGTAGCCAATTAGCTACACAAGCCAATTACCCAATACCGAAAGTGCCTCGATCTCTCTTAGCAAACCCAATTTCAAGTTATACTCCACTTATCTTTTTTTTACATTATTATTCAACTTATGTATAAGTAATAGTTAACGCGTATTAAACCCTTCTACCATAATTTTCTTAATGAACATACCAACACACAATGTCCTAAACCTAAAGAACATAGGAAACCAGCTAAAATGATTTCGATTGAACTTATTTTAGTGACGTTAAAATCGACTCGTTGAACTCTAATATATAAATATATAACAACGCAAGCAACATGTGTGGCTCTCTTTCTCTCTCACACACATACACTAAGGGGATGTTTGGTTAACTAAGTGCTGAATTGGGTGGGGGGTTGGGTCTAATTGGCAAAGCCATTGGAGTTAAGGTGTTGCTCCTCTTGATGTCAAGGGTTCGAGCCCCGTCAAAGACGGATTGGTGTAAAAATTTGCTGTTAAAAAAAAAAAACTAAGTGCTGAATCATTAAGAAGTCTGAATGGTTAAGAGGATCCGAATGGTTAAGTGCTGAATCATTAAGTGTTTTTTAATGGATCTCTAAATGGTTGGTCTTCTTGTCCCACATTGGCAGGGGAAGTAAAAATGGATTTATTCAGTGTTTAATGGTTCAGCAACATATAAGTCTTAATAGTTTAGCCTTAACCATTTCATTCAGATGTTGAAACAAACGTGTTGAATGCTGAATCATTCAGCGTTGAATGATTCAGAGACTCATTAAGAGCATTACCAAACAGCCCCTAAATCACCTTTAACAATTTATATGAATGTCACAATTTTAAAATTGATTTCAATATAAACTCTTTGAGATGTAAAGAGTTAGAATATATCATAAATTTTTTGAAATATTCTCGTCTTTTTCCTTCTTCGCTTACTCTTTCCTTCATGGTGAGTGACTTAAGTCTTGTCTTTGTTGTCAACATGTATTAAACAAGGATCAAGATACAAACATAATTAATACAAGTTTAATCTCTCCACAAGTTTCCGCGTTGGAGATTTGACCAAAAGATATTATATGATTTATATCTTTTAAATTTTATTTTTCACGTTTTCTACAATATGATCTTTAATTCTTTACATATTAAATGAATTGATTTTAGTTTTATTTTATTCATTTTTTTTTTGTAGTTAATGTTAAATCTTAAAATTTATATATTATATTTGAGAAGATAATTTAAGATACATAAAAGTTAACTATTTTTTTAGTTAATGTATAAGATACAACTCTCAAGTAAGGATAAATTAATATTTCAAATACTAATTGCACTTTAATTTCATTATCTTGATTTACACTTTAATTCCTTCACCTTTAACAAAACAAAATTATGGGTTGTCATCACAGACAAATGAAAATTAGTTAATAGTTACACTTTACCTCTCTTGTATAAAAAACTAACCATCTCACTATTTTTAAATGATCATAACCCTTTCTTATGCTAATATTTTTCGTTAAAAATTTATACCATAAAAATGAGCATTTTATTCTTTTTAATTAAATTATAGTTTCTATAGTTTTTTTATTTTTTGTAATTAAAAAATTGATATGTTACGTGATAATAATCTCTATGGTGAGCAATAATTGCATCGTTAACAGAAAGCAAATTGAAAATAGACAAAACTAAACCGAAATCAACTAAAAATTGAATTAATTGAAAAGGCAAACACTAAATTAACCAAATATCGGTTATCAGTTTTTTGGTACCCTCGTTTAACCAAAATTAACAGAATCAAACCGTTCTTATTTTCATATATTTTTTAGCTTTTCTACAAGGTTTATAAATTTCATATTTTGTACCTCCATTTCATGTATTTATGCCTCAGTTCGAGTATTTTTAAGCAAAAGTTTTAGCACAAATTCGGTTTGGCTATTAACTGAAATAAAACGAACAAAACAAAAAGTCGTCAGTGTGACCAAACAAACCGAATCGATTAACCGAGTATTGATTAGTTAATAAAATAGACTGACCGATGACTTCGACTTCAGTTGAAGTTTTGAAATTGAAGATAATAACCACACCGCCGATTCTTACACATCTTGATAGTGCATGTGTCTCCTGCATCATGTAGATACATTTCTAGCATATTACAACATATCGGTATATAGTTAAATTATTAGGTTAATATATCAATCCTTGTTAGTAAAAGGAAGCCTACGAAAATATTGGAACTATATAACCTATATGTAATTAATTAACACTACTACAACAATACTATATTATAACTAGGAATAAGCAAGCCTTTCAAAAAAAAAAAACTAGGAATAAGCAAATGGTACCGAGTATCAATACCATATTGCTATCGAATTTCCCACATTAGATTGTTTTTTTAACATTTCGACACCAACTTTTTGTCGTTTTCAAATACCTCAAGTACTTGGACCAGTATTTTACCAAATTTACCTTCAAATATTGCTACACCACTAATTTTCATAGCATCATGGTTTCTATGTGTTATATCATTTTCATATCACCGTGGTGTCCGACTTGAACGTACTACCCTGTGAGAGAATACTGTGCAAATGGTTTCAACACCAAAACGTTTCATCTTGTTGGTGAAGAATTTCCCGCCAGCTCACCTTGCGGGATTCAACTTGACTTTGTTTATTACCATATTACAAATTTCATATAACATTTAATTTGATTTTCTCTAATAACTTGTGCTTGCTAGTTAAAAAAAAAACTGAATACACAATTTTATTTTTTATTTACACCTAATACACAATTTTATTTATACTTGTTATTATAAGTTTTATTTTTCTTCAAAACAACCTATCTTTCAAAAAATAATGTTAAATCTTTAAAGACTTTTAGAAACTATATATATACATTATCTTAGAGCATTCATATTTGGATCTCCATTTTGACAATTACACTAAAAATCATTATTTTTTTTTCTCTTATTTTCAATTAAATAATTGTTTTTTATATTTTTATCATTACATTTTTTCTCTCATCCACTCACAACCACTTTTGAACAATATTAAAAAATTATAGAGGTGAACAGTGTCTCCTTCAACTTTATTGATGAACTGAAATATTCTCTCCTCATATCACAACCACTTATAACCACTCTATATAATATGGGTCAAGTTATTCTACAGAGTGTAACAAAAATGAGAAGGGTGAGAATGATACAAAAAAAACACAATAGATCACGAAATATGACACAATGAGCTACAAAATATAACACAATGTTGAAGAAAAAAGACACCGCGAATTGCAAAAAATGACACAATGATGAAAATAAGAAAAAGACACAATACTACATAAAAGACACAATGATATAACGTATATTCTAAAAACTACAAGCTAAAAATCTAAAAAAGCGAAGACCTAAGAACTAACATCGTAGGGTTCGATGAAACGGTTCCATTGCCGTTTGAATAAGTTCAATCGGAGTCCGTTTGATACCCTTCTTACGACTTCCTATTTTTCTTTCATTGTGTATTTGATCCTAACCTTAATATATGGATACAACTCACATTAAAATGGAGATCCTAATGTGAATGCTCTTAGAGCATCGACAATGTAAAGGGTTCGTAAATCAAATCTCTCCTCCGCGTCAAGAGATAAAAAAAATGTACAATGGAGTTCCACACCCACAGTCTTTCCCTCTGTGTTTTACAGACCATTCATGCAAACAAACTTTTGCCTCGAAAGCCATTGATATTCGATGTCCGCCTCCCCATACAACATCTTAGCATCAGATCACCCCACAAACCTAAGCTAAAGTCATTACAACTTATTTAATTATCAAATCATGTCAGAATATGATATTACAATCTAATTATCAAAACTTTTATTAATAATAAAAAAATACATTAATGTTTTACGCACTTTCTAAGACTTCCTGCTACATACTTTTAAGACTATCCGTGGTGGCTGTCAACTATCGTCCATCATCAAAAGGGGCGTCAAACACCGAAACAGAGAGCATCAAGGAGGATAGCGTGAGAGAATGATTTTATAGCCAATCACATGCTAAATCTCCCACATTGTTTAGTTAAATCACTATATCCTTGTGAATATACGATTTATTTAGTTAAAGCTTCAATATCTACGTGATAATGACGTAAAAGAAACCTTTTCACTTTTTAGTTAAACCCGTACACGCTACCATAATCTAGCAAAAATAAAAAAACTAAACTAAAAGAAAAAAATTATGTGTTACCAATAATCAATAAATGATAGTGGGGTTTGTTTTGAAATAAAAGTAATCCAATCCAAATACATTGAAACAAAACAAAACAAACAAACAATAAATAATAATACTAAAACAGTCCCCACACACAAACACTTTACACCTATATATACACATATAAATAATATCCACCCACTCACACAACATTCAATAAAAAACACACACATTTCTTCTTCCTCTCACCTCCCAAACGCGGATTCTTCGGTATTCATCTCCTTCCTCCTGCCGTCCACTTTCTCTCTCTCTCTCTCTCTCTCTCTAAAAACCTCTCTTTCTCTCTCTAAAACATTCACAAATAAAACACCAAAAGAAGCTTTTATTCTTGACCCATCAATGGCTATATCAAAGAATGTCAACAACAACAACAACAGCAGCAGCAAGAAGAGTCAGCTTCATCATATTCATCACAGTTACATATCTGTACCATCTGAAATAATAACCTCTCTCTCATCAACTAATATCCAATCCCTTGTTGACACACCCAAAAAGACAGCTGCAGTTGCCAAAGTCAGTAATATTAATAAACTCAAGATCTGTTTAAAGAACCCCAGAGTCTTGTTTTTGTTTCTTTTTGTATGTGGGTTGCTTTTTATGTTAAAAGTTTATAAATTTGACCCATTTGGAGCATACCCATGTGGAAATACTGCAAAAAAAGATGGGTTTGATAAGGGTTTGACTTCAAAAGTCAAACTTGATCATTCTGTGGTCAAGCTTGATGATTCTGTGGTCAAGATTGATCCTTTTGTGATTAAGATTGATGAAAAAGATAATAGGAAAGATGGGTTTTGGGAGCAGCCTGATGGGTTAGGATATAAGCCTTGTTTGGAGTTTAGTAATGAGTATAAGAAAACAAGTGTTGAGATGTTAAAAGATAGGAGTAAGTATTTGGTTGTGGTGGTGTCTGGTGGTATGAATCAGCAAAGGAATCAGATAGTTGATGCTGTTGTGATTGCTAGGATACTTGGAGCTACTCTTGTTGTGCCTATTTTGCAGGTTAATGTTATTTGGGGAGATGAAAGGTATTGGACATTGTTTTGTTTGTTTTGTGGTTATGTATTTGGTTATTGTCTGTGTGTTGATTGTTTGATTGGTAATTGGTTATGTGTGTGTGCAGTGAATTTTCTGATATATTTGATGTGGAGCATTTCAAGAGGACTTTAGCTGATGATGTTAGAGTAGTTTCATCATTGCCTTCAAACCATTTGATGTCGAGACCGGTTGAGGAGAAGCATACTCCGCTTCATGTTTCGCCTCAGTGGATTCGCGCTCGTTATCTTAGAAGGGTATGCAAAGTTTTGTTCTTCTGTGTTTAAATTATGTTTATGTGGAATTTTTTGGTCAAGATTGTATGATTTGTAGAAGTGATGATTCCTATGTTTGAATTGAACAAAAAAGCATCAAATTTTGTAGCGTATAGCCGGTTACTAGCGAAATTTCTTGTTTTTTAAAACAAATCAACAATAATTAATGGTTTTTTAATTTGGGTTATTTTTTGTTTGTTAATGCAGATGAGGAGAGAAGGTGTTCTACTCCTGCGAGGTCTAGACTCGAGGCTCTCTAAGGATCTCCCTTCTGATCTCCAAAAGCTTCGATGCAAGGTACGATAGAATCATATCTATTTGCTAGTTACAAAGATCAAATCTTGAGTGATTTAAAACCTTCAAGGGGTGGCACAGTGGTAAGCACATGATTCCCCTCTAGCTGAAGTATCATTTTTGAACCCAGCTTCCCATTGTTTCCGCCTTAACCCTTGAAGGTCACGTGCTCCGCGTAAGCTCCAGTTTACCTGGTCTTATTGGTTAGCATGGTATTGGTGGGCCTGTGATTTTTTTCCTAAAATTTTGAGTGCTTTGGTAATAATAAAATTTTCACCTTTTTAGGTTGCCTTTCACGCATTGAGGTTTGCGCCACCGATCGTTGAACTTGGAAACAAGCTTACAGAAAGAATGAGAAGCAAAGGACCTTATCTTGCACTTCATCTTAGAATGGAGAAAGATGTTTGGGTTAGAACCGGATGTCTTCCGGGATTGAGCTCAAAATATGATCAAATAATTTATAACGAGAGAAAGCTTCGACCCGAACTCTTAACCTCAAGGTCCAACATGACGTATCATGACCGAAAACTCGCTGGTCTTTGCCCTTTAAACGCTCTTGAAGTTACAAGGTAATTTTCTTTTACTAATATCCTAATTAAAGTTCCAATTTTCATTGTTTTTTGAGTTTTGAAAATGATATTGAAATACTTTGATTTATGTTTAGACTCTTAAAAGCTCTTGGAGCTCCAAAGAACGCAAGGATCTTTTGGGCTGGAGGCGAACCGTTAGGTGGAAAAGAGGCATTGCTACCGTTAATGAAAGAATACCCTAATTTCTACAACAAAGAAGATCTCGCTTTACCTGGAGAGCTAGACAAGTTTGCAAGCAAAGCTTCAATAATGGCTGCCCTTGATTACATCGTCTCTGAAAACAGTGATGTGTTCATGCCGTCTCATGGTGGAAACATGGGTCACGCAATCCAAGGACACAGAGCGTATGCAGGGCACAAAAAGACGATCACGCCCAATAAAAGACAAATGTTGTCATATTTCTTGAACCCTTCACTCCCTGAAGCGGAATTCAACAAGATCATCTTTGATTTGCACCGCGATTCCTTGGGTCAGCCAGTCATCAGAACTAGCAAATCAGGACGCGATGTTACCAAGTATCCTATACCAGAATGCATGCGCAATGATACCTTGATTCAACGGGTTTTGTGAGTTTCAAGCCAGTATCATCAACCATAAATGGTCCGCGGGGTTGGGCCGGTTTTGAACTGAGGTGATGGATGGATTGAAGTCAATCTTTTATAGATACAAGTGGGCATATATGCATGGGAAGAAGCTGTGTACAAGAAGGGATCTGTTTTTGTCTGTTTGGTTCTTATTTGATTGATTTATTCTTTTTCATCACATGTACATAAAAAAGTTACAGATATACAATGGTTACGTTATTTACACGATCCACGAATCTTTATTAAATTGATTAATTTACTACACATTGACCCACGCTCATGATGCTATTGACACTGTGTGATGGTTGTAAAAATGAGAAGCCTTTATGTACAAGCAACTGTAATTTTGAGAAGTAAAACATAAGTCACACATTACGGTCCTGCGAAACCATACGTGGGTCAAAATTGTTGAAAATCTTGAACAAAAAAGTTTGAACCTTTATGAATCTTAAGAACCATCAAGTTTGAGTTATTCTATGAGCATCTCCATTAATAGAATTGGATGCATGATGCCATGATATGTTTCATAAGGCAACAGTATGGTAGACAGTCACTAAGACTTGTATTGCTTGTTTGACTTAAAAAGTCAAAGCATAATATTTGCAGAAACTATCCAAACCAGTGAGATGATATATCTTTAATGATAATCAGGCATGTGTCATTGAAAAAATGTAACTAATATCGGTTGTGAAAGAAACACTCTTCAAACGACTAGCAAAACCGTGTGAGTTTAGATTCACAAGTAACTCCTTTTGACCAAAAAAAGTCAACTGTACCAACTCTCAATATCTAGCTAGTTATATGCAAATTACCATCATAATCAGGATCATGTCCATATTCTGGTGAAGGTTGATTATCTTCACTAATGAAGTTGTTATTGAATCCAAGATGATGATTAAGATCAGAGAATCTGGTACCTTTAGTAGTTGGTGGTGTATTATTAAGAACATGATTGAATTATTGTATGACATGATTAACTAATAGTCTTTAATCATTTCAAAAGCGTTTATCCGCTTTTGACTCTCAAAAGCGAACAAGACTTTTAAAAACGCGGTAAATAATACGAACATTTTGGTTATTAGAAAGTTTGATTTTTAACGGTAAGTTATTTGTGGTTAATGCAACTAGATAAGGAAGGAAGAGAACATGATATACATGAATTGCATATAAAAGAGGTTTTGTGGGTGTTTGAGAATGATGTGGCATCTTGGCGGAGGAGAGAGGAAATTCACCTCTAAATTTGGATGGCATCACATGAAGAATGTGAGGCGTGGGAGGAGAGAGAATGTGAGGTGGCATGGTGGTTTGGCATCCGTCATGGTCTACCTTCAACAACCACCGTCGTCCACCTCCATCGCCACACAGATGCAAACACAAGTCAAGCGTTGAGAAATTGTTAGAAACCGATTATTAGAGGGGGCGGGGCACTACCAGCAAATGGAACTGGTAGTGGTACCGCACCACCCTCACGGTAACACCGCCCCAGGTGGCAGGGGTAGTGGGGGTTGGTATGTTTTATGAGTTGTAGACCATTGATGGATTGAGAGTGGGGGTTTTTGATTTTTATAGGGTGGGTGGTTAAGGGTAGTGTTGCCTCTAAAATTGTGTTTCAATGTAGTGAATCAGTGAAGTGAAGTGATGTAACAGTGCAGGATTTGAGAAAATCAGGGTAGTTCAGTGAAGTTCAAGGTAATGCCCCGCCCTCCCTTATTGATTGAATGAAAACAAACAACAAATCACCTCTTTATATGGAGGAAAAGGCTACCCAAAACATCAAACAAAAGAAT
Organism: Ambrosia x helenae; assembly: GCA_030844895.1. Classification (NCBI taxonomy): domain Eukaryota; kingdom Viridiplantae; phylum Streptophyta; class Magnoliopsida; order Asterales; family Asteraceae; genus Ambrosia; species Ambrosia x helenae. Next base: position 31,640,420 of record CM061225.1, read on the forward strand.
AAGATAAAAATCAATCAAGAAAGAAAGAGAACTTAATGATCAAAGCAAGCAACATCATGAACAAAAATCACCACCTTGAAAGCCAAAACCGCTTCGCCAAGGGCCCTGCAATCCGAGAAGCCAACTGCTCCCCAAAGTTAACACAGCCAACCTTCAAACTCGCGCACTCAAGTTTGAAAGAAATATACCCATAAAATGACAGCAAAAAGTAAAGGCAAGCTATTATTTCCAACATGATCTTTGCATAGTATCAAACTAAAGAGTAAAGACATACATTGTGTCATCACCTCAATTATTCTATGGTCAACAAGTCTAACCATCATATAGCAGATGCAGTAACTAAAACTTTATTGTGCAGCCATCCTAGTCATCAAGACGTTCATTTGGTAGCGAGAAGTGAATCAATCTTTTTCTCAATGTGTGCTTCATGGTCTTCAAGGCGACCTTTAACCTCACCATTCTCCCATAGGATTAAAGTCGGGACTCCTTTCAGCTTGAACGTCGAGTCCACCCTCCATGGGTGCACTGGGTTCCTCCAGGTGGGTCTGTCGCCAACATAAGCCCTCAGGAGTGCCACATCATCAACTGATGATTCTAGTTTTTTGAATATAACCGGTTCAGCTCGCACGCAGTCTGTGAAAAAGGAAGATAAAGTCAATGAAACAACTTTCAATTCTTTCATATTGCAACAAACTATATTCTTGATTTCAAAGGTCAAATATGAGTTATAAAAAAAGGTCAATTCTGGTGCTTGAAGTATAAATTTGGGTTGTGTTTGATGATCATGTTCGGCTTTGACTTGTACCAAAATATAAACACATATATAACCTCAAAAACAACTCGAGTCTACTTATTTCAAGCTAATATTTAGGTCGTATGTCTAAAAATCATTTCTGCACTGAATTCAACTCAATAGAGCTATAATCGAATTCTTTCTTGAATTACTTGAGAAATGTTGGACCAACTTGCAGCACTACTCGTCTACTCTACACTCTACAACAATTGCAATAGATCTAAATTTTAACAGATAATAGAAAAACAGCTGATACTGATACAAGAATTACTCAAGTCACATTTCGGCCGATAGGATAAAAAGTAAGTGGGCCAAAAAATGGGCTCAATGGGAGTACCCCGGATTTCACCAATCCTGTACTGCCACCTTAGTGTTAACATCAGTGTTGTAAAAGTCGAGACTAGTCGGCGATTAATCACTAGTCGGCCGGTCACTGAGCATTTTTTTTTGTTAAGTGGTCCATTAATTGGTAGTCAGCCCTAATCCTCCCGATTCGGCTGGCCAAAAATCGGCGATTCCAGAATTCCAGCCGGTATTCCAGAATTCCAGCCAGTTTCCAACCAAACCATGTAAATTCTGGCTAGTAATCTTTTATAATTAAGAAAATGGGTCAAGGAGGGGCTAAAACTTTTCTAATTAAAATGTTAACATATAAAAATGTACTTATGTATGTAGAAAACTAAAAATTACTTATAAAAAATCCCAATCCATTAATCTTGATTAATCCCAATTGTCACTAGTTGGTACCCCACTGGCCAACTAGCGCCTAACAAATTTTATAACCATGACATCAACTATCCTAAAAACACTTTAATAGGATTAGGTGGTAGCACAACCTCCTTAAAACATGGACCTCGCTAGTTGGTACCCCACACGCCTACCCAAATCGGTTACTAATTTGCAAACCCATTACAAATCTAAGAGACATATTATTAATAAAAAAGAAGAAGAGGATTACCAGGGCACCAACTGCGATTAGTGGAAGGTTCATTATCAGCCAAGAACAAGATGAGATTTTTCTTGTTGTTGGGTGCTTCTGATTTGAATTTGTCGAAGATGGTGTTGAAGGTTGATAAGGTTGCGTCTACTGTCTTCAATGGCATCTTTCTTTCCTGCTTTTGCGCAATTACTGATAATAATGTTAATGGTGATATTTGATTGGGTTTTACACGATATATAGAAGAAGGTAAGATGAAAGATGGCCAAATCTGCACCTTGTAGTTTATGAATATATACACAGTGTAACAAAATACAAATAGATCACGAAATATGACACAATGAGCCACAAAATATAACACAATGCCGAAAAATACAATGATTAAGAAAAAAGACACGATGAATCGCAAAAATGACACAATGATGAAATTAAGAAAAAAAAAACACAATACTACATAAAAGACATTCTAAAAACTACAAGCTAAAAATCTAAAAAATCGAAAATCTAAAAACTAAAATTGTAGGGTTTGTTGAGACGGTTCCAATGCCGATTGAATGAGTTTAATCGGAGTTTGTTTGATACCCTTCGTACGACTTCATGTTTTTCTTTCACTGTGTATTTGATCTAACCCTATATAATACATCTCCTTCAAACTTATGTATCTTCTAATATTTTTTTTTAGACCATCACTAATGCAACATTAAAACTTTTGCAAAAAATTATTACACACTTTCTTTATTAATAGTCACTACTCTGAAACCCCATTCTCTCTTCACAAAAGCATGTAGTCAAGATTTTTTTGTTTATACTTTTCTTTTTCCCTGTTCTACAACTTACCATCCATGTGACAAATACACCTCAAATGCAATGCAATGCAATGCATTAGGATTGGTTTTGGAGCATCAGCAACAACTTGTGGTCCCATAAACCTCCTTGTAAAAAGTTTTTGGAAAATATTTGACGAACTCAAAAACCCTTGCCAAACCACTCTCTTTTATGTTGTTTTTTAGGGGACTGATAGACCTCGTTAATATTGATCTTATAGTTATACACATACATGAGCGTAACCAGATACAAACTATAACAAAAAAAAAAAAAATAGTGTTATTTTTACATAAAAACCTTGAAAGTTTTTGAAAGATGGTATGTCTTCGAGTGCTTTTGATATTCATTATCACGTATCTGGTATCTAAATAAGAGTGAATATATACATACATAAAGCAACAATGTATGCTATCAGGGTTTTCATATTCGGTGTATCGTCTTTGGTTTGTTCGTCTGTATTTGTTGAATGTTTTGTTCATATCTAATTATCATTGTTATCAGTTGATTACTTTGTATTCTTGAAACTCGCAAATTTGTGTGCCTTCTTCTAGGTAGTCATTTTGGTTTGGGTATCATCATTTAATAAAATCTTGTCATTTTGCATACTGTTACATTGTACAATATTATTGCATTTCTTTTTATCATATTTATTTCTATAAGTTTGTCTTATACTGCACTTTCATCATGTATAGCTGATTTCCTAAACATTTTTATTTAATAAGTATAATTCTTCTAATAAATTTACAATGACAATAGCCTTGGTGCGCTTTCATTGACGCTGTTCGTTTAAGAAAACATGTTGATCTCTTTCCATATCCTATCACCGGTTGTTGCAGATAGCCGAATATTCAGCTTACAGTTTATAAGGTGAGCGAGCAATAACACCCCCTGACGATGTTAATATGAACAAAACATCCATCCCACAAAAACAAAACCTTAATTTAGTAAGCAATCATTCATTTGATTAACAATTCAAGTTAAAGATCAGTTTAACTTAAAAACATCAACATCCTACACAAAAAGTATTATTAACTTAAATCTCTTCTCAAAACTTGAAAAGAAAAAAAAAACAAAATTGTAAAAAAAGAACAGATTAAGCAATCTGTTGGAGACCTAAACCATTTACAAGGATACCAACTGCAATAACAAATTCAAACAAAATTTTAATTTTTGCATATTAAAAAACAATATTTTAACGATGAGTTAAAAAACACGATTGCCATACCGAGTATTTATAGTTGATTGACAGTCTTCAAGCATTTCTAGTTTGAAAAATCGAGCTTTGAAAGCATTGGCGTCACCTTCAACGTGATATCACCATATGGTTCATCTTGCTTTACGTCAATAAGATCACAGCTCTTCAAGACCTAAATCATACATAAGTATACAAATGTTTTACAAACTTTTGAACAAATAAAGTGTATGTTTTTCTAGCATTTTCACATGACAATTGTTTTCTAATGAAAATACTGCATGCATAGGTTCAAAAGGTCAACACAAAGAAAGAAAATGGTCAATTTGACCTTAAAAGTCAAAGCTTGACATAGAGACATAAAAAGATACATAATACAAGCAGAAAGTTACCAGTGTTTCAAAGAACATTCTAGAGCATATTTTTCTGGTTTTTCCTTCTAGAATGCTATTCATACTAACAGATCCGAGACTTTCTGAGGTAGATGGGGTGGCTGTAGACTTTTCTTTTATCAATTTTGCAACACCTCTGCACAACCGGCATTGAATACGTATTAAAAATAATAGCAGCAGATAAACTAAATAATACATTAAACCACATATGTTCAAGAACAGTACCTGGTTCTAGGTAACAATGAGCCTGGTTCTGGTGTACCCCTCAAACCTGTATAATACTCATGAATGAGACAAACATATGTTGTTGAAGAAACAGAAATAACATTACTTATAAGGAACTGATCTTCAAACTACGATCAAATACTTTGCTATTTTCAACTTTATTAAAGAACGAAATGTACTTTTGTAAAGAATTTTTTTTTCTAAGATGTAAAAATGACTATCAGATGTATAAATAAAATTTTGGTTGTGTCTATAACAGAATTTAACAGTCTACTTTTAGCTATTTTAATCTACAAATTATTGGTAGTTCTTATGCAGAGAGTAAAATATAATCTTGATTTAGTTTTGGAAAGAAAACTCAAATGACTCAACAGTTGAAGATGAACATACTCGGTGCATCGTCATCCACTTCAATAAAGGCGAACTCCTGAAATAGGAATGCAATAGTGAGTTTTGAATATTCAACATGAAACTATAAAAAACAAAACAATTTAATGTAAACTAAAAAAAAAAAAAAAAACTCTATATCTGGATAGAGGTAAGGTTTGCATACATCCCATCCTCCCCAGACCCTGCCAATAGCCTTGCTATTTGTGGGATTTATTGGGTTCGGTTGTTAAAACAACAAAATCAAAGAAAAAAAACATACTTCGGCATCATCCACCTCAGGGATATCATATAGACCACCACTGTTATCAAAACCGTGATGACTTTGAGGAAACGGTGTTTCAATATCAGACATAAAAGATCCAATAGATGACGCAGGGTTGGGTGTAGTTCTCATGCTAGTTGCCCCCGCACTAGTTCCCACGCTAGTTGCTCCCACACTAGTTCCCACGCTAGTTGCCCCCGCACTAGTTCCCACGCTAGTCCCTACTGTCCCTGCCTGATATGATTTTGATCCTATGTCAGTATTGAAAGCAGGGGTATCTTGGTCCCCAGGACGTGGAGAAGAGAATATCGTATTGTCCGGAGAACTTATTGGCGGTATCATGTTGTCATTGCGGTCAACAGAGGGACTAAAACGTCCAAATTCCATAGCATCAGGATTAGCTTGTTCAATGTTAATCAGTTGAGCTTTTGAAGATACATTGTCATCCTCAAACAATTCAGAAAGATTATCACACAGCCCTGCACATTGATTTCAAAAGTTCAACTCAAAATCGTCTTGGATTAAAAATAAGTACGGTAGTATCCAAAACGTTAACATCAGATATATGTTATTGCATACGACGTTTCATAAAAAAAAATAATGTAACTGTTGCATTTGTCAAAAAAAAAAAAAAAAACACAAAGGACTCATGTCAACGGTGAAAGAACTCATCAGTCAAATTATAACAAAAAAACTAACCAGTAATTACAGGGTCAGAAAGGACTTTTTCCTTCTTATGGGCATTGTTTATTCTATAAACATCCAAAAAGAAGATACTCCTTTTCTTTTCCGTGTTATACCGCTAGCATCCTCTATAGATTTTTTCATGAAGCTGCATCAGCCAGAAAATGCCTCATCACAAAACAAAAAATAAGAACATAAATAGTAATATAACATTATAACCTAAATAAACCGTACTCGTTAGTCAAGACTGTAGCTTGATCATATTTTATCCTTCTCCGCTTTACCCTTGGTGGGGACGGTGCTGGCTCTGCAGGCCGTTTTCCTCTCGATGAGGATGGTGCTAGCTCTGTTGCACCATATAAGCCACAATAACTCATGTCAGCCAAAAAGAGTTGCATATACTAAAAATTACAAAAACTACACTTTTTTTACAAAAAAAAAAAAAATTATTTAAAAGAAAACATGTCATAGGGATCAAATGGGCCAAAACTCGTTAACTCAATTTAATCAAGTATTGATTATTGATATAATATGTCTAGCGTAATCGTATTTGAAACACTTATATACTTAACAGTAGATAATTACAATGATACTACAAAATTGACAGGTTTTGACCACCTGTCCAAGCAAGCCAAGCTTGCTCCATTTTGCTATTAACATATCCATAAATAAATAACCAAACTCACCAAAGGAGACATGCGGTCCGACGCTGTCTTGGACATGATCATGCTCAGAATGGATAGATTCCTGTGGTGAAATTTGCTTAGGTGGTGAGGAGGGTCCACCGTTATCCGCAATATCATTTATATTTGAAAAATCATCATTATTATTATTACTATTATTATTATTATTGTTGTTGAATTCAATCTCGTTCACTATATCCTGGTCTGGTTCAATCCTGTCTGGAAGAACGAATGAGCCTAGAGGACTCTTCTGAAAACTGGGACTAACGATACGAAGATTTTCAGGTGGAGCTACTTCATCCTCATTATTAACATCGGGACCAGGATTCTGAACACCATCAATGGTTAAGGGTGGAGTTTGAGGATGAGGACTGCATTTAAAACATGATTGAATCATCATTTCCACAAGATTAATCAATGGTCATAATATTATTATAAAAGTGTTTATGCATGTTTGACTCTCAAAAGTCAAACAAAAGGTATGGCATCTCAAATTTCAAACAACTCAGGCTTTTATATATGAAGTGTCAAAAATTGGTCATGAAGAAAGTGTGCCAACAGAAACATACATTTCCTCCACGTGCGTTGAACTTGGCCCTGGACTATTCCTCACGATAGATGGACTGCGAGATGCGCCCTACAAAAATGAAACTTTTATTACAGCAACAAATAAAAAAGAAAATAAAAGAAGCTAAATTGCTCAATTTTCAGCTAAAACAAAATACAAATACCATACTAACCTCGCCAACAGATATCATAATATATCCTGCAGGAGCTTCATGTCGGTTTTTTGAAAAACTGGCTGGACTATGATCTAAGAATATGGCGCTAAGCTTTAGATATCACAAGTTCAACGACAAATATAAAAACTAAATATTATTATACCTGTAAACGAAATATCTTCATTACGCCTAAGATGGCTGTCTGGGGACCTATAAATTAATACCCATATTTAGGCTATGATGTAAATCGTCAAAACTCATTGATCAAGGTTTGAATGGAAAAGGGCATACCCAGTTAGGTCGTGGTCATCGATACTCATCAAATCAAGGGCAAAGTTGTCAGGCAAAGTAATGGACTCATACTTTGCTTGATTTGCATCTTCAGGAAGATTAATGTCAGCATTTGCATAAGCCTTGCTTATATCTATACGTAACACGTTACAGTCCTGCTGGAGATACTCGACTTTCTTCGAATAAATTCTAACAACGCCAAAGAGAAGGTACCCAGACATTCTTAAGGCAATCGGAACATCCGGGTTCATTATTTTTTCTACAAAAGTTAAATACATGCATCAGTATAACATCAAAATATCATCAAGAAGTTCTTGAAAACAAACCAAACACCTTGATCAACCAAAAAAGTTAATGTTGCAACTTTCATCTACAAAGATTCAAGATCAACAGGGAGTAAAAAAATCAGTACTTTCAAGACTGACCCAGATGAAAATGAAATAGAACAAGTATGTAAATAGTTTTAACGGCAAAAATTCACACTATAAACTGATCTTTATGCCTTCAATGTCCTTCATTTTGATAAAAAGAATGATCTTTAAAACTTGCAAAATAAAACCGGCAACTTTCATCATCAAAATTGTAAACTAATGCAATCAAGCGACGGCTAATAGAAAGTTTTAAATATATTTAGCCAAATAGTAAATCAAAGATTCAAGATCAACAAGCTGTAATAATGTAACAAAAATCCATACTTTCAAGATTGACCCAGATCAGAAATTAAAAATACAAACCAAGAAACACACAATCAATGACCCACAAAGAAAACCAAATCAAGATTACTAAGGAACAATCTTTATCCCCTCAATGTCATTCATTGTGTCAAAAAAGAATGATCTGTAACACACCAATCAATCATAACAGTGAGCAATCACAACAACAAATAAACAAAGGTTACATCTTTCATTAAAAAAAGATTCAATATCAACAGCCAGCAACAAAAAAATCAACACTTTCAAGACTAACCTATATGAAAACAAACAAGACCAACTAATTAACACACAATCAATCTTAACATTGAGCAAACTTTACAATTTAGAGCAACAAATAAATAAAGGTCACAACTTTCATGAAAAAAGATTCAATGACAATAACTAGTAACAAAAAAATCAATACTTTCAAGACTAACCCAGATGAAAATAAACAATAACAAACCAAGAAACACACAATCAATGACAGATAAATAAACCCAGTTTTTTTTATTTAAAGATAGAATTAAATTTAAAATAATAGAAAATTTACAACAACAAATAAACAAATGTTGCAACTTTCACAACAAAGATTCAAGATTAATAAAAAATTAACACTTTCAAGACTAACCCAAATCAAGAAACATACAATCAATGAAACCCAAATCAAAATAACTCAATAACAGATTAAAGAACAAACCAACAGTTGAGGGGATGTTGACATTAATATAGTTGGGTTTCTTGAGTCTGCTTTGAAGATGTGCTGCACACCACACAGTGCCCAAAGGACCTTTCTTTGCAAGAAGATTGTGTGAGTAAAACATCTTCAAGTTTTGATTATTATTTTTTTTTAGAGAGACAAGTGGGTTTGATGAATATTAGAGGTTACAAAGTGAAGTGGTGAATTAGGGTTGAAATTGGGCGAAATTATTAAAGGGGAGCGGGAAGGGAAGGGAATGGCGCCATTTTTGGAAAGAATAATAATATTCATGTGATGTTATTTTTTTCAAACACACGATATGGGTCATGGGCTGGACTGGACCGGACCGAAACATTAGGGGATAATAAAATCAAATTTATAAAGAATTTGGAATTTTTTTTTTTTTTTTTTTTTTGAAAGGATTATAAAGAAGAATTTGGATTATGATTTTTTTTCCAAAATAAAATTAATTTATATTTCAGTCTTTACTATGAATAGTGGTAAGTTTTTAACTCTAACAAACCGATATGATTCCGACTTAACAATATCAATACCTAAGGCTGTAAACGAATTAAACGAACACGGATAAAGTCTTGTTCGTGTTCGTTTGTTAAGGAATTAACGTGTTCGCAAACTGTTCATGAACACTTACCGAACGAGATTTTTTGTCCGTGTTCGTTTGTTAAGGAAATAACGTGTTCACGAATTATTCATGAACACTTACCAAACGAGATTTTTGTTCATGTTCGTTTGTATTTATTTGCTAAATTTAGGTGTCGGACAAAAACGAACACAAAAAAACACAAATGACCGTAAACGAACACAAATAGGCATTACTGAACAAAATCGAGCACAAACTAATACATTAAATTATGAAAATTAAAATTTTTCGTCGCTAATATTGTTCGCCCCGAATATATTAATCCAATTGCCCAAATATACGTATATCGAATGAGAATCTTTGCTGCTCATTCGTACCTTTAATGGTACGAATGGACTCATTCGTACCTTCGATGGTACGAATGGGGATTTCAGTTTATGGTCTATAAATAGCAATATCATGTTTAGAGTTCATTAAGACTGAGAGTTATGCTTTGAGAGTTCACTAGGGGAGATCATGCCCGATCTCTCCTGGCCCTGAGATAGATGTTTATCCTACTGATGATAGTGTCTGTAACCGTTTCTGATGTAATATGAATCTGTATTGACGTGGCTTTCATTTATTTCTGTTTCATCTCCAATCTCCATCTAAAACCGAGCTTTAAGTGTTTAAACGATCTTGTAAACGGTTTTAAACCGTTTCCACAATTGGTATAGGAGCCGTGGTACCGATTTGAATGATCTAACATTCATTTGAATCAATCACAACTCGTTTTTCATGAGTTTTAGACGTTAAAATCATATTTGGGAAAGTTGTTGAAACCCTAGATCTTAAACTGAACACGAAATCATAAGAATTTCCAAGTTTTTTTTCATCAAATGAAGGTTAGGTTTTCATTTTCGCAACTTTCTGTACAACTTTCATCATCGAATTCGAAGTATAGACTGTTTTTGGATCGATCTGCAGAAAAATGGGTCAGATGAACACGTTTTTCTGTAAAAGGTCGAATGAGAAATTGAGTTTGTCCGAATGAAGACTACAAAGACTCATTAGTGCTAAATTCAGGTCGAATGAGAGAATACAGAATTCATTCATGCTATCTAAGACTCATTTGTGCCTAAATAAGACTCATTCGTGCTAACCAAGCTTCACTCGTACTAACGATGGTACAAATGAGAATCCAGGAAACTCATTCGTGTAAATGGTGGCACAAATGGAGATATTGGAATTTTAAGGGGTAAAAAAATTCAAAAAGGCAAATTTTGAAGAAAATTTTGATGGTGAACATACATGTTGTTGAGAAAAATGATGTTGCAAGGAGATTATGATCCAAATTCTAGACTTATAAATGATTAAAAGCTTCAAATTCAAACTGATCCAGTATCAAGTGTTCAACTGTTAATCACTGGTATTGATTTATTGTGTGATATTTCGAAATGTGTGATCTGGCTCTTGATATTGGATACGAGTGATCGGGATAAACTTCATTATAAGGTTTCAAGTTTAAACACTTGGAATACTTCATCTTGGATACGAATTTAGTCCTGATTTGCTTCTTTACACAAAGATCGAGCATGGGATAGCTTCATTATAAGGTCTTGAGCTTAAACTCTCAGAATACTTCATCAAGGATACGAGTTATTCCATATTGTTTTTTTATAAGACTTCAAACGCTTCGGACTGAAATATAGTGCCAGATCTAGTGATTGTAACAGATTGGAATCTGATCAGGCCGTTATGATGAAATGTTATATTGTGGGGTAGTCAAGAGAATCAAGAGTGCCGAGGTACGATGATCTGATTCAGATGACTATTATAGGCCAAAAACAGATATATTTTATTTTGCAAGATGTGAACAATCAACACAGTTCTAGTGTGATTGAAGGAACTTGTTCAGAGAGAAAAAAAGTGTTTATGCAATCACAGTCAGCACAAATAAAGATTTCAAATGAAAACACAAGTGTCTAAGTGAATTGTTTTGCACAGAGTCACATATGAGATCTTTAATTGTGTACTAACAGTTAGACTTCTCCAGTTGGTGTGAAGGGTGATGCATGGGTAAGTTCAGCTAGGAGACGTAATTGACTGGAGGTACCTACGTGTTATGTTAAATATCTGGTATGTCTTTATGGAATCCAGTTAGCAGGGGTCTTATTAGATTGCAGGTAAGACTAGTTGGATTACGCGTGATGTACTTGATCAAGATGACATCCCTGGGTACTGATGCTACGAGGCTGCAATGCATTACATTGTCGACTTCACATTGGCGTAACTAGGTGACCTGGTTGTAATTCATCTGAGCGTGCCAGTTGAGTTCGCAAATGATAGTCGTGTCTAACTGACTTTCTGCGTATTGATGTTGAGGGTCCATAGTGCATTACTTGGTCAATCCATGAAGGATGTTGTACTAATACTCAATGCAATAGTGCATGTATTGAGGGGGAGATCTGTGATACTGAGTGATGATGTGCAAGATGTATTCAGCATTCACCAGCAACGTCCAAGGGGGAGACTGTTGATGCACTTTGTATGTGGCCGTCACTGTCGAATAGACTAGAGTTGAGTCTTAGCCGAATATGGTGTAATACATGAGATTGTGGTGATCCATAAAGGCATTTATGGATCTGACGTATTTGATAAATTCGACCAGTCGAATGATTTTTTTATTCGTACCTTCGTAAGGTCGAATGAGAATCTTTGCTGCTCATTCATACCTTCGATGGTACGAATGGGGATTTCAGTTTGTGGTCTATAAATAGCAATCTCATGTTTCAAGTTCATTAAGATTGAGAGTTATGTTTTGAGAGTTCACAGGGGGAGATCATGCCCGATCTCCCCTGGCTCCGAGATAGATGTTTATCCTACTGATGACAGTGTCTGTAATCTTTTTTGATGTAATGCGAATCTCTGTTGACCTGGTTTTCATCTATTTCTGTTTCGTCTCCAATCTCCGTCTAAAACCGAGCTTTAACTGTTTAAACAATCATGTAAACGGTTTTAATATGTTTCCACAAGAACCTTTGTAGGACTGAAAATCAATCAATGAAACATTAATCAACACGATGTATGAACCGTCAGGTGCGAAAACCCTAACGATTGAGCAAAATGATAAAGATCGATGTCAAAACACATAAGAAATCATTTTCAATGTTTTCTTTAATCATTAACTTCAAATAATCTGTTATAGACTCGATTAATGATAAATACACTGATCTAGGTTTATCCGGACAAAGTATGGGCGCTATAGAACAGAGACAAACTGACAATAACTAATACTAACTGTCACCTAACTAACCTATTTATAGACTAGATTGGTTCGACCTTGCGTGGGTCCGAACCAACCCATTCGTACCCTCGATGACCCGAACCAAAAATACTAGACAACGACATAAACTTTACAATTGACAAATAACAATCTAGACGACCCGAAAGCTACAGACACATATGAAATATGCATCTACAGACTCCCCATTGTCTGTAGCTCGAGTTCTTCACTTGTTGTGATGTACCACGTTCTTGTATATTGGCTTTGGCGTTTTTGGTCTTACCAACATCCAACTTTGTATCTTTATTCTTCTCTGCTTTCTTTCTCAACTTCAACGAGCACTTACCTAGCAAACCTTTATAGTCACAATTGGAATGAATCTCGAATGCAAAGCAAAACTTCACAACAGCTTGAAGATTCTATGCCTGCTCAATATCCAAAGCATCAAAATGAATCGGATTGAAATACAGCGTTTCAATATCATTACTCGAGTAGTGATCAACCACATTGGATAAAAAGTCCTTATCTTCTTGCACATCTTAGATTTATCTTCATTATCCATGACGATCACAACTTCTCCCGTACCCTAGTCATAATACCAAAAAGCAAAATTTCTTGCTTATGTCTTGTTCAATAGGCATCAACGGGATCTTTTTTCATGCAAGTTGGTGGCTTGTAATTAAAAGTCACATATGGAAGATTATTCGTTGGATTGATCTTCTTATGAACTATACGGTGAGGATATTGTGGCTTGAAAACGTCCCACTTAGTCAAACTTTCTCTCGTCATCTTATCCGCCATCCATTCTAACAACCCACCAACTCTAATTAACTTGTGTCTACACACATCATGAATAGTCCAATATGGAAGAGTCTTTATATCATGAAAACAAAAGAAATACAGAATGCCTCTCTCCCACTTGATCCCAACACATCTGAGCTGAGGAAAGAAATTCCAACATATCGCTCTATCTTTGAAAACTTGATTGTGATAGCGATAGAATTCTCCCTAAATTGGCGGTAGTAGACGTTTATCTGATTCTTCACGCAATCGTCTAAGATAGTTCTTCAAAGCATTCGATTGCTTGTTCACATATTCTTTTTCAACATCTGTAAAGATTTCATCAATAGCATCTTTACCTTTCTTGTTAGCCACTTTCTCAGCTTCTCTCAGGATCTCATCATCAACAAATGGAACGCTAGTGTTGTCTTTCATGTTGTAATATTCTAGATATTCTTCATGTGAAATGTCTTCAATCTCGATCTCATCAAAGTCGTTCAGATTTGCATCATCTGAATGATTTCCTGGTTCAACAACTGGTATGTTCGGTATTTCTTGCTTGTTGACCAATTCTTCTAATGTTATGCCAACTTGTTGAGCAACACCCTCTAGAATCTTTTTCGTTATTACGGCGCTGACTTCACCATCTTCAAGTTCAGTGTCTTGATTTTCCAAAGAAAACTTCATATCATCAGTAACAAAAATATCCTGAATCTTGATGTGAATCTAGCTGAAACATATCCCTTCTTAATCATATTTTTCAACCTCTCTTTATTAGCTTCAGACATTTTACCCGAATCACCTTGGCTTGTGCCATCTGATGTATCTTCCTCTTTTTTCTTTCTCTACTCATATGAATAATTCTCAATGTCATCATCAATGTCATCAGAATCAATCGACCCTTCAGCATCCTTACCATCACCATTATTGTTATCATCATCATCAGATCCTTTGTCATCATCTGATTTTTCTTCATCCTTATCCTCATCATCATCCTCTTCATCAGACTTTTTATCAGGTTCATCTTCAGTCTGTTTCGTACCCTTCAACTGAGGAACTTTCTGGTAAAAACTATCAATAATCTTCTTTAACCTTTTGTTCTCCTTCTCCACTACAATAATACGCTTCTCGTTGTTCACATTCGAGAGTTGCAGCTTCGAGTTCTCAAGCTTTAAATCTGTAACTTCTTCTTCCAACTGATTTTGATTTTCTTTCGACTTAGCAATGATCTTTAGCATATCTTGTTCATTCTCCTTCAACTGTTTAATCTCATCCTGGTTCTTTAATGTACCAGCTTTTCGAACGTCGAAGGAGTTCAATAATCTGGCAATTTGCTGCTGCATTAGATTCAACGCGTCTTGTGAAACAGAATCAGTAGGTGGAGAACTTGATTCTTGTTGTGGTTTAGATGATGATGATTTGTCAAAACTAGATAACATCTCCTTCAATGATTTGGAGACATCTGATGGATTTTTCTGAGTAGGCTTTGCTTGTTTCTCTTTAACAATCTCCACTTCTTTTGAACTCTTTCTCTTCTTCTTTCCTGGTTCATTAGCTGCAGAAATTGCTGGTGTTATTGTTGTTGAAGCAGTTGGAACGGTTGAGGAACTTGTTCCTTTCAACAAACTTTCTACATCTTTCTTTCACCTCGACCTTTTAGACATGGACTTCAGACGTCCATGCTTGGTTGACTTTGGTGCTTTTAGAGAACCAAAAAGATCATCATCAACATCTAAAATCTCTTTAGCTGGATCAAAATCAGGATCTTTGTCAAATCCTTTTTGCAGTGGAGCAGCAACCAGTTCATCCATTAGTGTAGGAGTAACAGAATCACAAGTGGCCTTGGGATCTGCTTCTCTATCTTCTCATCTTTAGAATCCCACTCTTCTTCACTCTCGGTATCTTTATCTATTAATATCGTCTTCTTTCCTCTTTTCTTTGAACTTGAGGAACCTTCAATTTCTTTTCCTTTGCTTTGAGACACTTTCTTAGACTTCTTCTTCTTCTTCTTCTTCTTTTGTGCCTTTTAGCTCTTTCTTCACCAAACACTAGTACTAACGGAGTGTCAGTATCAAAGTTACCACCGTCATGCCTCCATTCATCTTTAAGCGGTGCAACGAATCCAGGATTCACCAAGTGACCAAATAATCTCCTCATTGGTGGCTTTTCGGATTTTCCTTTATAGATAGTCATCCCGTTCAATGTCATGATGTTCATGTGTTCTTGATTCGCAATCTGAACTGGATCTTTCATGAGGTATGGATACTTATCATCAAAAATCATCTGTAGAAATCTCGGATACATCATGAATTTGTCAGTCTTTGTATCATCAAATACTTCCCTCATATGGTGAAACAACATGCCCGAGATGCTAAATTCCTTGTTGAGCATGAGAGCTAGGGCTGTGCAAAGGGTCTGGAATCGACCCGATCCGACCCAGACCCACCAGAACCGTATACCCTTTTATTGTCGAAATTAGGAACCACGAACCGAACCTTAAAAGGCTACGTGGTTTCGGGTCCTAAAGGTTCTAATGGGTCGGGTAAAGGGTCTAACCCTCTAGACCCTTTTTAATGTAATAGCAACTTTTAGAGGATTATATATTACTATTCTTTTACCATGCTCGTAAAAGAATTCCTCCATATGGTTCTAACAATAGCCCATGAGTTTATTTTTTAAGTTACTTTTCGTTTCTCGACTTATGTTTTCGTAACAATTTTGTCATTCTCATAACTCGAAACATTATATGAATATGTTATGTATACATCATAAATACACACACATTAGAGCGGCATACATAAATATTTACTTCAAATTTGGATATAATATATATTATATAATAAATATATATCATCTATGCATATACATCAAGCCAAAAATATTTCAAGAAAAATACATTGTTATTCTTATAAATAATATTTTTAATATCGTATTAACTTTACATGAAATCGATTACAATAACACGTAAAAACGAATAGTGAAAAGACTAAAAAAATTATTTTTATTTTTTTAATTAAAATACAAACGGTTCTTGTGGTTCTTATATTAGAACCGTGGGTTTGGAACTGACCCGACCCGGAACCGATAATTCATATAAATATAGAACCAGAAATTGACCCATATATTTAAAAAGGTTCGGGTCCAAGGTTCTCATGGGTCGGGTTCAAGGTTCCTGTGGGTCCGAACCACGAAATGCTCACCCCTAATGAGAGCTATGACCATCGAACATGTTGTGTCTCGAAGAACATCAAAACCACCTCTATATGGTGCAAAAACATGAATCACAACGTGTAGCAAATATTTCAATGGTGCACACACGTTGGATTTGTTTAGCTGGTAGTCGGTAATCTTCCCGATGTATTTGGCTCTCAGAAAGCATCCTCTTTGCACTTTCCATGGTAACTTGATTGGATCAGTTTCAGAATCATTCAGCTATAGAACTCTTCTAAAATCTTCTTAAGAAACAACCATAATCTTTTCTTGTACTTTGTTGTGTATCACCGTCTTCCCATCAAAGAAATCCAATCTAGCATTCGCCCAGACCTCCCTCTGATGGTCTTTGTAAATTGTGTGGCTGTTAAATGGTGTAAACGATACGAGATCTTCTCAGATTTTAATTTTGCCATTTATACACAGACAAAAACAATCAAAATGTTCATTAGACAAATAATCGGATTGAAACTTATAAAATTTTTGACATTTTGTTTTCATTCGTACTATCGTGAGCACGAATGAGTTTCAAACAACCCGAATGAGTTTGGGATCGATTTGAATTTACAAATCAAATAGGCTGTTTCAGACCATGATTCTTGTTGCATTTTGTTCTTAAACCATCGAATAACCTTTCTTGATTATTAATTTTCCTTTCCAACTCATTATCGATTGTTTTTAAATTAACTTATGGTTTGATTATAATCTAAATCTTCTGAAATGTGTTTAAACCCTAAGTTATGGTTTAATCTCCCCCTAAAATGATTGATAATGATAAATCAATGAAAAATTAAAGTTCAGATTGTTCAAATAAGGTCCAATTGAATGTCTAGGGTTTCGGTTCATAAAAAGCCCCAATCTGCAATAATCCACAGACAAAATCAACTGAAAATCCACTAATGTATACCTGAGATCACTAGAAACAAGTGTACAAATGATAAGAAACAGATTCAAAAGCCCCCCTAGCAAATGGATTTGAGTAACAGTATGTTAGAATGAAAATTGAGGGGGGTCGAATGGGCAAAAAATTTTCTCATTCGGACCGGCTAAGGTACGAATGCAGAATTTATTGTAAAATAATTTCATTTGACTCAATATTAGCACAAATCAAATCCACAAAACTTTATTCGACCCTTCGAAATGTCGAAAGAATTTTGTGATCCACTGATTTTTTACCAAATCGCCCAATTCCTTGATCTTTTTGCATTTGTGCAAACATTCAAACTTTGATGATTTTCATTACAAAACTCAAATTGGTATGTCAAACTTCGGAAAATGATTGTCCTTCAACATCGGCTATCCAAAACAAGATATAAATGTAAAATATTTTGGATTTTCTGAAATTTATGCTAAAACACACCAAAAATCTTTTTGAGTTTTTCATAAAGTGAAGAAAATTAAACTAAAAACAGTAAGTAAATATGTACAAAACAACTTTTTTTGATTTTCTAGTAAGAGGATCATATCAGTATTTGAGAAATCTAATCACACCATTGTTCTATTTCATTTAACTTTATTGACTGTGAGACTTGGCAATTGCTGATATTGTTGTCCACATAAGCTCACATGTAAACAGTGTGCCTAATGAAGCACGGATGAACAAAATTTTTTCTCATTTGGACCAACTAAGGTACGAATGGAAAATTTGTTGTAAAATAATTTCATTCAACTCAATATTAGCACGAATCAAATCCACAAAACTTTATTCGACCCTTCGAAATTTCGAAAGAATTTTATGATCCACTCATTTTTACCAAATCACCCAATTCCCTAATCTTTTTGGCATTTGTTCAAACATTCAACCTTCAAACATTCAAACTTTGATGATTTTGATTACAAAACTCAAATTGGTATGTCAAACTTCGGAAAATGATTGTCCTTCAACATCGGTTATCGAAAACAAGATAGAAATGTAAAATATTTTGGATTTTATGAAGTTTATGCTAAAACACACCAAAAATCTTTTTGAGTTTTTCATAAAGTGAAGAAAATGAAACTGAAAGCAGTTAGTAAATATGTATAAAACAACCTTTTGTGATTTTTTGGTAAGAGGATTATATCAGTATTCGAGAAATCTAATCACACCATTGTTTAATTTCATTTAACTTTATAGACTGTAAGACTTGGCAATTGCTGATATTGTTGTCCACATAAGCTCACATGCAAACCATTGTGTAGTGGTTTAAAATGATACGCTTAAGGTGTATTAATAACTAACTTTCCTATGATTCTCATACACACAACATACACCCGTATCAAGGAATTTGTATAAAGATTCATTGTAACGCGTGATTATGCTGGAGTTATCCGTATATTACAAGGTATGAGGCACAAAGGTGTCAAGTCAGCAAATCAATGCAACAGAGTAACATGTGCACTCTACCAGGGTGAAGCTTATATCAATCATGATTTTCATCATAGACATGATACGACACATTAGATAATCTTTGATCATCGTCATACATTTTAAGGTCCTCATTCGGTAACTTGGGTTTTGGCATTTTCAGCTCTATTAAGATACCCTGACTGAATCTAGGTTCGTAAATCAAAACGACAGAAGATCAGTCAGGCTACCCCAGATAACAATCAACATAACGATCCGAAACCTCCAATTTTTGCAACCCTATCAAACGAAATTACGATACCAAGACCATATGCCCATGAGGTGTTCAACCACATAAAAAGCAGTTCGTTATGTTTGTATCACTAAGGTAGGCATTACTAGGTCTACGAAGCCTACCAACACATCACTCAAAGTCATCACATGTCAATTTAGACATTGCAATTCTTTAGCATGTGATAGATCCTTACTGATGTACTATTATTTCCTCTTTTTCTCCAGAAAATATCATTTTGGGTTTTTCAAATTTTTATAGCTTTTCAAATTTTTTCAATGTTTTTGGTTTTTCTGAAAAGAAACTCCCCCTAAAATTAAAAATATATTTTTGGATTTTTAATTTTTGAAAAGAGAAAACGAAAGAAAAATTTGATAGACCGATGCGGATTTTAATCCTCCTTCTCTTTGATACCATAGCTTTTAACAAAAACTCAAAACGTGATTTGTCAAAATCTTTTGTAAACAGATCAACTATTTGGTAATCAATGTGGATCTTTACCATATCAATCAATTCTTTGGCATAGCAATCCTGTATAAATTGATAACGGATTCGTATATGCTTAGCCTTAGAATGATGAACGATATCTTTACTTAAGGCAAGGGCTACTTTATTATCACAATGAATGGGGGTTTAAGAAATTGCAAGCCGTAGTCGCGCATTTGTTGTTGAATCAAAAGCACCTATGAACAGCAACTCGAGGCCACCGCATATTCAGACTCACACGTGGAGAGTGCAACTAACGTCTGCTTCTTGCATTGCCAATTTGCCATGTTATTAGCCTACTCCCCAGAAATTGACATCCAGCCGTTGTGGATTTTGAATCAATATCACAACCGCCAAAATCTGCATCACTAAAAGCAATGAGGTCAAAAGTTATCATCATTAGGATACAATAACCCGCGTGATGGACAAGCCTCAGATAACATAGGATTTGTTTGACTGCTGTGAGGTGAGATTGTTTCGGCTTCGACTGGTATCTTGTACAAAGGCATGTAGCAAACATTATATATGGCCAGGAAGCGGTCAAGTACATCAACTATCCGACGATGGCTCTTTAAATGTAAGGGTTAATGAGTTCGCCCTTAGCATCAACTCCGATCCCGTGATTAGGTTAAAAGGGAGTGGCAATAAGTGTTGAATCCTCCATCTGGAATTGGCTCAAGACTTCAGAAATGTATTTTTTCTGGTGGATAAAGATCTCCGACGATGTCTGGTCCACTTGCAATCCAAGAAATAATTGCATTTCTCCAATCGAGCTCATCTCAAACTTTTCCTTCATGACCTTTTCAAATTTCCTGCAAAGGTTATGCGATAACAATCACCCACGCTACCTTTGTAGGAGGCACGTATCCGGGTGGGATTGTCAGTCCAATAGATCTATCATTGTATACCGTCGGCTGATCAATGTTAATGATTATGCTAGAATTGTGCTTACCCTAGTCATGTTCAAGACATAATGCAACATAGAAAAACACATAGACACTTTGATGATTGAATTGTATATAGAATGTTGTAACATGTTTCACCCCAAAATGGTGATAAATAGAAAAGGGGCTATGTAAAACTCACCTTAGCAAAATGTTATGTCTCATGAAAAAAATAGAATAATGTGTTGTGAATGTATGCGAGGCGAATCCCAAAGACTCAACAACGTAGCTAGTCCAAATTGAAGAAAACGAAAAAGAAAGAATATCAAGCTTCCAATTCGCCAATTACAAGAGCTTATAATCAAAGCTTCAATTGTAGAAGTAATAGACTATAGAAGAAAGGTATGAGGGAACGTTTAATCGGATTGAAACAATTGATTTAGAGGTGCAAAGTATAATGGGTCATAGGTGGGTTTTTATACTAGTTTTGGAGTCAATTAGCCATTAAAATTGGTCAACACCATAAAGTAAGGTTTTATGATGAATTGACCATTTGACTAAGACTTTGACTGTTTGACTAAGACTTTGACTAATCAATTTAAGGAATGTGTTAAGTTTATTTTCTTCTGAAATACTACACAAGATGATAGTTGGCTCAGTTGGTTGTCACTGTGTGTTGGTTGGCTGTGGACGCGGGTTCGAGTCCCGGTCCACACAAATCTTTTTTTTGGCAATTATTTCCCTAAAACTATATTATTCTAAATTCATAATATGATTATATAAGCCCGAAAGTGACTCGAAATATTTTTAAAACGTACAAAAGTGTCGAGATACAAATAATTATTAGTTTAAGGTATTTAAAACATATATTGTTTAAAACAATACATTCTTTTTATCAAAAAAAAATTAGGGGAAATTCGCGATGTTACAGTCTCCCCTACTTTTAGGAACTTCATCCCGAAGTTTATTTAAAAACACAGGTTTGAGGTTGATTAGGTAGAAATTAAGGCAGCTGTGGTTTGGGTTAAA
Source organism: Ambrosia x helenae (assembly GCA_030844895.1). Classification (NCBI taxonomy): domain Eukaryota; kingdom Viridiplantae; phylum Streptophyta; class Magnoliopsida; order Asterales; family Asteraceae; genus Ambrosia; species Ambrosia x helenae. The sequence goes on from CM061225.1 coordinate 31,662,075, forward strand.
GCACGACATGAATTTATAGGTAATAGAATAATTTGTTTCGAATAATTTGGATAAGAGGTTCGAGATGTGAGTTTTAAGGATTGGATTAGGTTCGTCTGAAGTAGCAAGAAGCATAAGAATCTAGCAAAATACTAAACTTATGTTTTAGGAATCTTATAAGAAATGCATGAATTGATTGGCTATATGAAAACCAAATAAACTACTAAAACCTTATTAGAATTTCACACTACCTTAACGTACCTGTAAATTCATGATTACGTTCCGGGCCGCAATCACCAATTTACCTTACATTAGGGTTTTGTGTCCTTCTATGACTCTAAACACACATGTAAGTAATGCAAAATAACCTTGTGATTGAATCGTTTACAATGTATCCAAAAATGAGTCCAACTGTTGAGTAGGAAAAAGACTTCTACCAGTCAGTGAGTAAGAACCTCTACCGATTGTTGAGCAGGTGCGATAGCCTCTACCAGTCGTTGAGCAGGTTGTAGGGCCTCTACCGACTGTTGAGCAGGCATGATGACCTCTACCAATCGTTGAGTAGGTTATTTGGTACTCAACTAACTGTTGAGCAAGTACTTCATCCTCTACCAGTTGTTTGATTAAGTGTACCAATTATTTCACACATAAATTGCAAATTGATAATATGTACATATAAACAATCAAGTATCAAGCATAGCATGCGAGTTGTAATAGTGTTGTCCTAGACAAGGTTAATGACTCTAGGTGTGTCTATAGCAAATAGTTTATATTCCATGATTTCTAGTATCAAATGTTTAAATATGGTAGATAATCGAATCCTCATGTATAACTTAGGATTATGTTTGATGCAACACACAATCAAGTTTCAATAGTTTGGTTATCATGGGTAACTAGCTCATGTGTGAGAAGGTGAAGGATATGAATTTAGTTCTTGAGACGATGATGAAAAATCTTGAAGCAGAATCAAGGTTGTGAGAGATAGTGAATGTGAAGATAGTTTATAAAGAGTTTATTTTATAATAAGGAGATTATGTAGCAGTGTAAATTTTGGGGTTTGGATCAAAGGTTATAATCAAGTGTATAAGAAAACATGATTGTGGTATATGCCAAATATTGTAAAAATTTGAACAAGTTGAAAATGAGTGAGTGTCGATGGAGAATTTAGAGACTAGATATTATTCCTATGGAAAAAAAAATCTTATTTTCAAAATTGGTTTTATACATAAAGCAAAAGTTGTTAAATAGTACAAGCTAAGTGGGCTTTGATTAAAATATTCCCGTTAGTTGGAGATTTCAAACATGACATTAGGTTTTGAAGATCAAGGTTCTATTAAGTGATTTTTTAATAGTTTAAAGCATTATATAGAAAATTGTTTGTTACGTCAATAAATAAACAATTGAATTTAAGTTCGAGGACATCTTTTGACAAAAAATATGTACTTTGTAAAGTTACTAGGTAATGAAAATACAACAAGATTTAGAAATCTTTAGTTTGTGCTAAGGTATGAGGTTATAGTTTTTAAAAAAATAAGTAACATGTGGAGAAATGAAATAATATGATTTGGGTAGGGTGTTGAATATTTAAAAAGTGGCTAAGATGGTAAGGTGAAGTGTGATTGTGAAATCCATAGATGGTTATGATATGAGATTGATTTAAGCTGTAAAATTTTGAGATTTTAGAGCTTAGTTTTTAGGGAAGTGAGTGTAATCATCTATTCATTAATTAAAACGAATAAATGAAAACGTTGACTTATCAAAGCTTCTAGATTCTAATAAAATAGTGAAGACATGCTTTAGCCTATAAGTGAATGTAACATCGCGTTATTTTACTTTTCATGTATTCTAAATTCTATACTTAAACAAATTCCAAGTTCGCCTCTACTCGCCTCTTTAATACTCTTACCAATTCGTGACGGGTCATCATTATAACTTATCTTATTCAAATTGGACGTTATAGCAATAAACTAATTTAGTTAAGATCTTAATATATATTTATTTATTAATATATATACTTATTATAATAATACTCTTAGTTTAAATAAATAAAAAAAAGAAAAAGAAAAGGAACAAAAAAATAAATAAAACGTGACTTATGGTCACTTTGTTGACTTTTGCAAACAACAACATGAAGCATATATTTCATTATAGTCGTTCCATTTGTTTTTCTAAATCACGATGCCACCACAGTAGGCAGCAGCTAAACAACAATCACTTCTAACCCCCACCTAATTCACCTCTAACTACCCCATTAACTCTATTTAATACCCAACTAACTTACCCTATCTATAAATACAACCCCTCCCCACTCCTTAATCCTTTGATCACCTCTAACACTCTCTCTAAAACTCTCTAATCTTCAAGTTTTCAAGCCAAACTTCCTGTTTTGCATCAGTAAGTTTCTTGGCTTAAAACTTCAACTTTCATTCTATTTTTCTTCTTCTTTTTCATCTAAAACTCCTTGGAGAGACCTCTACGATCTTTGTTAGGATCTGAGTTTGATTGTTTTGATTATGTTTAACAAAATATGATATAAGTGAAACGAAAATAGAATGAAAGTGCAGCGGAATAATAAACTGTTAATAAAAACAAGAGAGTAAATGTTTTCAGATCGAAAGCTTTCATTTATCTAAAAGATTACAATCGTACAATTACTCCCCCTCAGCCTGATCACACAGTGTTTGTCTGAGAGAATGTTTGTGTGTGTGATGCAATAGAACAGTACAAGCACTGTTCTATTTATAGACAGACTCAAACTACTGATGACCTAAGCTGACGTCACCTAAGACAGTGACCTCTAACAGAATAACAAACATGAAACATCTGCCTATTACAAACTACTGTTATATTGAAAGCACTGATATTAAACAGCTGTCGTAGATAAACTCTGATGGTCTTGTATCCACTGCTGAAGCCTAAGTGCTGTTGGCTCCAGCAGTTCTTTGGTCTTCAGTACTTGAATCAACAGTTGTTCTTCATCAGACCTTTGGTCAGCAGTTGTTCTTCATCAATTGTTTATTCAGCAGTCCTTTGTATCAGCAGTTGTTAAGCAGTTGTTTGGATAGAACAGTTGTTAGAGTCAGCAGTCTTTTGGGAGAAGTAAGTTGTAAAGACTGTTTATTCAAAGGATCAAACTGTTAGCATATTTTGGCTTTCTAATCATCTGTTCTTCTCCAGGTCAGCAGACCCAACAATCTCCCCCTAGAACAGATGATGCCAAAACTCAGCTTTATTTATTGATCTTTATTCCTCATCAGACTTTCTCTGATTTGACCTTTGAATTGTAATTCAAAGTTCAGAGCAAACAAGTCTTCTTCATCTCTTTCTAGGTCCAGATTTAGCAATGTTTGGTGATCTTCTGCACATAGGCTGTAAGCATCATCCATGCTGATCTTCTGAACCCTTCCATCTGACCTGAGCAGTGTCAATTCATGGTTGTCTTTGTTGACTTTCCATTTTAGAATTTTTGAGTCAGTGGATTTGCTGAGATGAACTTTTATTCTGGATGAGTTGGGTGATGGAGGTCTTCCAATGAGCTCTCTGAGCTTCTCTGTTGTAGGATCAGAGAAATAGTGTATTTGATTGAAGAGCCCTTCCTTGATGAATGTATCAGCAAACTTCCTCTGATCTTCCTCTGACATTTTCTTTTGTTTCTTGAACTGTCTTCTTGCAGCAGTTGTTAGATCAGAGGTGTCAAGTAAGCTGTCCAAGTTAAAGGTCTGTTGGGGTCTCTTCATCATTGGCTCATCAGTGTAAACTGGTTTTCTTGGTAGGCTGGGATCCTTCTTTCTGTTTTCTTCCAGACTTTTGTATGTTTCAACCAACCTTAGCTCAGACCATCTTGAAACTGACCTCATCTCCCCATAGTTGGCAGCTACAATCTCTTGCCTCATCCTTTTAAACTTCAAGGCTCTGACTGGGTCTCTGCCTTAGCCAAAGTTAGGAGTAGAGACTTTAGCCTTGGGGTCTTTGGCCATTTCTTCAATTCTGATAAGTTCTTCTCTCAAAGCATGTGTGGTCCAACCATTGAACTGCTTCTTGGTTGCTTTGTAAGGCTTGGTTGCCATAATCTGTTCAAGAAGAGAATCCCTTACCTCCTTTTCCAAATCAACACTGAGAGGCATGGAGGACATGGAGTTGCTCAGGGTCTTAGCAAAGTCTTCAATCCTTCTGAGTTTGCTAAGCTCTGCTGAATGGATGCCCTGAGCAGTCCTGTCATCCTTCCCTTTGCATTTCTCCCTAATGATGGCATCCACCTGTTCACCCTTGTATTTCAGATAAGTATCAATGTTGAGGGGAACAGGGAAGTTTGGGAGAGATGGGAAGGATCTGTCTGATGGCTGTTCAGTATTGTAGAAGGATTGTAATTCCCCCTTGAGTAGATCAAGTTCAAGGGGATACTGAACAACCAATGGTGTAATGGTTGGTGGTGGTCTATGGGATCTGAACTTGGATGTGTGTGGTGAGAATGATGTGATTGGAATAGCTGTGATAGGAGGAGTGGATTGTGCAGTTGAGGTGGTGTTTGGTGAAATGTGTATGTTCTCATCATGTACAACAAAGGTTGATTTTCTCTTCCTTGTGTACTTGATTTTAGGGGATGGTGATTTGGTAGCAGTGGTTGGATTAACATCTGTTGGCCTTTTAGTAGGTCCAGCAGATGTTTGGGATTTAGCTGGTGATGTAGGTTTGGTTTGTTCAGGTGTGTATGTTGGTTTGGGTACAGTGGTTTGGGAAGCAGTGTTTTGGGTGGTTTCAGTGTTTTGGGTGGCAGTGGTTTCAGCAGCAGTGGTTTTGTCAACAGAGGTGTTTAACTTGGATGGTGGTTTTCTGACATGCTTAGCAGGTCTTTTCATCCTTTTAGAGGATCCCACATCTTCAGTTTCCAGCTGTTGTTTCTTCTTGAGTTCAACTAATGATTCTGCTTTAACTTCCAAGGTGTCAGCTCTTTTCTGTTTTTCTTGAGCAGCCTTTTCAGCTTCTATATTTGCAAAGTCATCTACTGCTTTATTCTTCTCAATGGTTTGTTGTGGTACTGTTGGTGTTGCTTGTTGTTGTTGTTGTGGAGCTGATTTGGTAGACTCTGGTTTGTTGGCAGACTTGGCTTGACCTTTTTGAGAAGGAGGACAACCAAAGGGATCCAGCTTTGGTAGCCTATCTCTGCCACTCTCCCCCTTTTTAGCATCATCAGCCGTGAAAGCATCATCATTTTCATCCCTGAGGATGGTGGTAGGGGCAGAGCCAGTAGTCTTCAGCAGGTGGTCCTTGATGGCTTTAATGTCAGCATGGGTATCTTTGTACCTTGCATCTACCATATTTCTGATCTCAGCCATGTAAGTCTCATGTGTCTGATCAGCCAGTTTTCTGTGAGCTATGATGATGGGGGAAACTGATTTCCATAACTCACTGGCTATATCAGCTGTTGATGGTTGACTCTTGGAAAGGTCTGCAATAGAGCTCAGTATAAGCTTGACATCAGATTTGATGTCAGCTACAGAGGTTTCAATTACAGAAACTCTGTCCGTCAATTCTTGGTATTTTGACCCATCTCCTAAGTTAATAGGATCATCTGAGTCCCTACCAGTGGTAGTTCTACCTGATTCAGTCCTAATAGGTGAATCAGAGGCCCCTTTTTCTTGGTACTGGGACTTCCAACTGTTTTTGGAGACACTATAGTGGCTTCAACAGTTGTTGCCTTCAAGGGAGTCTTAGCTATGTAATCACTGTCCTGATGTGAGACAGTGGTCTCTACATCAGTAGTGGCTGCTCCACTTGAAAACTCACCTAGAGTTGCATTGAACTCAGGTGGTGTAACCTCCTCTTCTGTTTGTTGGATAGCAGATTGCATATTCTCAGGACCAGTCACTTGTTGGAGTATACTCTCAGTGACAGGTGGAAGAGAGGAACTGGGATCTTCCTGAGATTTGGCAATTGCCTCAAACAGAGGTTGCATGGTTTGTGGGACATGATGTGATGGTGAGGGTGGAGGAGTAACAAGAGAATTAGCCCTGGGAGAGGGGCTTGTGAACATTTGGCTAAGTGACTCAAATGTATCATGATGTGTGTCCCCTTGGCTTACAACATGATCCTTTTGAGAGGATTCATGAGGAGTTTGGTCAGGTGGAGGTATATCCAACTGTTGTGAGGAAGTAACAACAGTGGTTTCAGGTTGCTTTTGTTGTGCAACAGAGGTTTCTTCTGGTACCTCAACATCCAGAAGCCTCATTTGTGGTTGAGTGGTGGTTTTTGTGGATGAATGTTTCTTTTTGGAAGTGGCTGGTGTGGGTTTCACAGCACTGGATGTAGTGCCATGATCACCAGGAGCAGTGGGCTCAACAACAGAGGTTTTGACAACAGTTGTTGTCGTTGTCCTCTTTGTTTGTGTTTTAGAAACTTTTGACACTTTAGACACTTTTTCTTGGGTGCTTCCACCCAGCATTCTAGTGAAAGTTTCATCAGTTAAGCTTTTCATTTGCATTGCCTCACCCTTTTTGAAAACTTTTTCTGGTAAGACTTTTTGTAAGATTACACTAAGAATTCTTGGGTAAATAAGAAAAGCATTATTAGACCCAGACTTGACTGCTTTCACATTTGATACTAAGTCCATGAACAATCCCTGGGAAAGATTGAAGTCAGAGTTTGACAACATGGCATAACCCATATATTGCATCCTTAATGGAATTTCATTAAAGGATGTGGACTTAGCAGAGACACAAAGAAGAAGAGTATGGAAGAAAAATTTCATGACTGGAGGGAAAAACTTTTTGAAAAGAGTTGATCCAGTCATCTGACCATCATACCCTCTTTCTTGGAACTCAGTGTGAAGCTCTGTTTTAGGAAAGGAGTCCTTACCTGCCAGGTCATTCAGTGTGAAGGTTGTGGATATGGTTTCAGGGGTAATTACGATACTGGTTTCTCTAATTTTGGAAATAATGGAAGTAGGCTTTTTGTCTTGGAGTAGAAACTCAGCATTCAACCAGAATTCTTGGAGAGTATCAAGATAAATGGGGGCGTTAGCGGTTAAGATGGGTAAGTATTTGGAGTTTAGAAAAATGTCGATGGTGGAATGGAATGAAACGTTGTCATCTGTTTTAATCAGATAGGGGAGACAATTGTGAGTGGCTTTAGCTTGAAGATCCATTATAATGGATTTCGAAGGTGAAGATGATTGAAGTTTGATGGAGGGTTTGAGAATGAAGAAGGCGGTTTTCAGTATTTTGAATACAATGAGACAGTGTAACGTCTGTTGTGGTAAAACAGGGTTTTTTATAGGCTCAATGAAACCGCTGATGTGGCCAAACCTCTGCTTATATTCCCACGTATATGGTTCACTCGAATATGTTATGCGATAACAATCACCCACGCTACCTTTGTAGGAGGCACGTATCCGGGTGGGATTGTCAGTCCAATAGATCTATCATTGTATACCGTCGGCTGATCAATGTTAATGATTATGCTAGAATTGTGCTTACCCTAGTCATGTTCAAGACATAGTGCAACATAGAAAAACACATAGACACTTTGATGATTGAATTGTATATAGAATGTTGTAACATGTTTCACCCCAAAATGGTGATAAATAGAAAAGGGGCTATGTAAAACTCACCTTAGCAAAATGTTATGTCTCGTGAAAAAATAGAATAATGTGTTGTGAATGTATGCGAGGCGAATCCCAAAGACTCAACAACGTAGCTAGTCCAAATTGAAGAAAACGAAAAAGAAAGAATATCAAGCTTCAAATTCGCCAATTACAAGAGCTTATAATCAAAGCTTCAATTGTAGAAGTAATAGACTATAGAAGAAAGCTATGAGGGAAAGTTTAATCGGATTGAAACAATTGATTTAGAGGTGCAAAGTATAATGGGTCATAGGTGGGTTTTTATACTAGTTTTGGAGTCAATTAGCCATTAAAATTGGTCAACACCATAAAGTAAGGTTTTATGATGAATTGACTATTTGACTAAGACTTTGACTGTTTGACTAAGACTTTGACTAATCAATTTAAGGAATGTGTTAAGTTTATTTTCTTCTGAAATACTACACAAGATGATAGTTGGCTCAGTTGGTTGTCACTGTGTGTTGGTTGGCTGTGGACGCGGGTTCGAGTCCCGGTCCACACAAATCTTTTTTTTGGCAATTATTTCCCTAAAACTATATTATTCTAAATTCATAATATGATTATATAAGCCCGAAAGTGACTCGAATATTTTTAAAACGTACAAAAGTGTCGAGATACAAATAATTATTAGTTTAAGGTATTTAAAACATATATTGTTTAAAACAATACATTCTTTTTATCAAAAAAAATTAGGGGAAATTCGCGATGTTACAGTCTCCCCTACTTTTAGGAACTTCGTCCCGAAGTTTATTTAAAAACACAGGTTTGAGGTTGATTAGGTAGAAATTAAGGCAGCTGTGGTTTGGGTTAAGGCACGTCATGAATTTATAGGTAATAGAATAATTTGTTTCGAATAATTTGGATAAGAGGTTTGAGATGTGAGTTTTAAGGATTGGATTAGGTTCGTCTGAAGTAGCAAAAAGCATAAGAATCTAGCAAAATACTAAACTTATGTTTTAGGAATCTTATAAGAAATGCATGAATTGATTGGCTATATGAAAACCAAATGAACTACTAAAACCTTATTAGAATTTCACACTACCTTAACGTACCTGTAAATTCATGATTACGTTCCGGACCGCAATCACCAATTTACCTTACATTAGGGTTTTGTGTCCTTTTATGACTCTAAACACACATGTAAGTAATGCAAAATAACCTTGTGATTGAATCGTTTACAATGTATCCAAAAATGAGTCCAACTGTTGAGTAGGAAAAAGACTTCTACCAGTCAGTGAGTAAGAACCTCTACCGATTGTTGAGCAGGTGCGATAGCCTCTACCAGTCGTTGAGCAGGTTGTAGGGCCTCTACCGACTGTTGAGCAGGCATGATGACCTCTACCAATCGTTGAGTAGGTTATTTGGTACTCAACTAACTGTTGAGCAAGTACTTCATCCTCTACCAGTTGTTTGATTAAGTGTACCAATTATTTCACACATAAATTGCAAATTGATAATATGTACATATAAACAATCAAGTATCAAGCATAGCATGCGAGTTGTAATAGTGTTGTTCTAGACAAGGTTAATGACTCTAGGTGTGTCTATAGCAAATAGTTTATATTCCATGATTTCTAGTATCAAATGTTTAAATATGGTAGATAATCGAATCCTCATGTATAACTAAGGATTATGTTTGATGCAACACACAATCAAGTTTCAATAGTTTGGTTATCATGGGTAACTAGCTCATGTGTGAGAAGGTGAAGGATATGAATTTAGTTCTTGAGACGATGATGAAAAATCTTGAAGCAGAATCAAGGTTGTGAGAGATAGTGAATGTGAAGATAGTTTATAAAGAGTTTATTTTATAGTAAGGAGATTATGTAGCAGTGTAAATTTTGGGGTTTGGATCAAAGGTTATAATCAAGTGTATAAGAAAACATGATTGTGGTATATGCCAAATATTGTAAAAATTTGAACAAGTTGAAAATGAGTGAGTGTCGATGGAGAATTTAGAGACTAGATATTATTCCTATGGAAAAAAAAAATCTTATTTTCAAAATTGGTTTTATACATAAAGCAAAAGTTGTTAAATAGTACAAGCTAAGTGGGCTTTGATTAAAATATTCCCGTTAGTTGGAGATTTCAAACATGACATTAGGTTTTGAAGATCAAGGTTCTATTAAGTGATTTTTTAATAGTTTAAAGCATTATATAGAAAATTGTTTGTTACGTCAATAAATAAACAATTGAATTTAAGTTCGATGACATCTTTTGACAAAAATATGTACTTTGTAAAGTTACTAGGTAATGAAAATACAACAAGATTTAGAAATCTTTAGTTTGTGCTAAGGTATGAGGTTATAGTTTTTAAAAAAATAAGTAACATGTGGAGAAATGAAATAATATGAGTTGGGTAGGGTGTTGAATATTTAAAAAGTGGCTAAGATGGTAAGGTGAAGTGTGATTGTGAAATCCATAGATGGTTATGATATGAGATTGATTTAAGCTGTAAAATTTTGAGATTTTAGAGCTTAGTTTTAAGGGAAGTGAGTGTAATCATCTATTCATTAATTAAAACGAATAAATGAAAACGTTGACTTATCAAAGCTTCTAGATTCTAATAACATAGTGAAGACATGCTTTAGCCGATAAGTGAACACTCATCCCGAGAATTCCCAGGTAGGCATCTGGGTCCCTCGTCTGATTGGGATATATGCGCAATGCCAGTCCTAGACAGAAAACTCAGAATACAGGCGTTCACCCTTCCAGATTGCACGTGTTCGTTATTAAAATCTAGAACTTCGACGAGATCTTCAAGGTGGTTCAAGTTAAACCTGAGGATTTGTCCTATTAGTCTAAGAGTAGATCTTGTGATGGAGAGCACTCTTCTTGTAGGGACTAAAGTAAGGATAAGAAGTAAAATAGAGAATATAAACAAGTAAGGTTGCAAGTAAAAGGAGCAAGTACTGATTAAAATCCTATGGTTATAGACTAGATTATTTTTTTTTCTAATAACCTAATTCCCTATAACCATGGCTCTGATACCAATCTGTAACACCCCAACCGATGGCGGAAACATCGAGATGTCACGTATTGATGATTGTTTAGTAGCTCATGGTAAATAATAAATTTCAATAATTGATTTAAATACATTACATACAATTGTTCTACAAGAATTTGTACATCAAAATGAAAAATACTAGATACACATCTTCAAGCATTAACTCTAATCTTCAAGCAAGCTATAACCTGAAACATGTTAAGTTTGAAAATATTTTGGGTCAACAAAAGTTGGTGAGAATTACATAGGTTTTGATAATCGAATAAAGTTTGTGCAATTCAAGTGTCATGGCAAGTCTAGTCCATATGTGAAAACATACTAGAAGTAAATCGAGTGCATAATCAACCCTTGTGACTGTTATAATGTGGTCCATCCCATACGCATATGGTTCACTCGAATATGTTATGCGATAACAATCACCCACGCTACCTTTGTAGGAGGCACGTATCCGGGTGGGATTGTCAGTCCAATAGATCTATCATTGTATACCGTCGGCTGATCAATGTTAATGATTATGCTAGAATTGTGCTTACCCTAGTCATGTTCAAGACATAGTGCAACATAGAAAAACACATAGACACTTTGATGATTGAATTGTATATAGAATGTTGTAACATGTTTCACCCCAAAATGGTAAAAAATAGAAAAGGGGCTATGTAAAACTCACCTTAGCAAAATGTTATGTCTCGTGAAAAAAATAGAATAATGTGTTGTGAATGTATGCGAGGCGAATCCCAAAGACTCAACAACGTAGCTAGTCCAAATTGAAGAAAACGAAAAAGAAAGAATATCAAGCTTCCAATTCGCCAATTACAAGAGCTTATAATCAAAGCTTCAATTGTAGAAGTAATAGACTATAGAAGAAAGGTATGAGGGAAAGTTTAATCGGATTGAAACAATTGATTTAGAGGTGCAAAGTATAATGGGTCATAGGTGGGTTTTTATACTAGTTTTGGAGTCAATTAGCCATTAAAATTGGTCAACACCATAAAGTAAGGTTTTATGATGAATTGACTATTTGACTAAGACTTTGACTGTTTGACTAAGACTTTGACTAATCAATTTAAGGAATGTGTTAAGTTTATTTTCTTCTGAAATACTACACAAGATGATAGTTGGCTCAGTTGGTTGTCACTGTGTGTTGGTTGGCTGTGGACGCGGGTTCGAGTCCCGGTCCACACAAATCTTTTTTTTGGCAATTATTTCCCTAAAACTATATTATTCTAAATTCATAATATGATTATATAAGCCCGAAAGTGACTCGAAATATGTTTAAAACGTACAAAAGTGTCGAGATACAAATAATTATTAGTTTAAGGTATTTAAAACATATATTGTTTAAAACAATATATTCTTTTCATCAAAAAAAAATTAGGGGAAATTCGCGATGTTACATAAATGGCTCTAGAAACTCTAAGTTCAGCTTTCTGTGGTTGAGAAGCTCATAAGATGTCTTTCAAAACTTCTTCACCGTTAGCACTTGATTCAAAGTGTAACAAGTTGCATGAATCTCCTCACTCCAGAAAATAACCAGAAGATTTGAATCAGCAAGCATTGTTCTAGCTGTTTCAATTAAAGTCATGTTCTTTCTTTCTGCAACACCATTCTGTTGTGGAGTATAAGGTGCACTGTATTCATGATGAATACTTTCTCTTCACAAAGTGCATCCATTGAAGAATTCTTAAACTCCGTCTCGTTGTCACTGCGAATTCTTTTGATCTTCAAACCATAAATGTTTTCCAAACGGGTAAACAAAATCTTCAGATTATCAAATGTTTCACTCTTGTGTTGCATGCACATAACCTATGAGAATCTTGAATAATCACCAGTAACCAGAAGACAATCAATCAATCAATCAAACATTAATCAACACAATGTGTGAACCGTCAGGGGCGGAAACCCTAACGATCGAGCAAAATGATAACGATCGATGTTAAAACACGTAAGAAATCATTTTCAACGTTTTCTTTAATCATTAATTTCAAATAAGCTGTTACAGATTCAATTAAAGATAAATACACTGATCTTGGGTTATCTGGACAGAGTATGGGCGCTATAGAACAGAGACAAACTGACAATAACTGATAATAACTATCACCCAACTAACCTATTTATAGACTAGATTGGTTTGACCTCGCGTGGGTCCGAACCAACCCATTCGTACCCTCGATGACCCGAACCAAAATACTAGACATCAACATAAACTTTACAATCGACAAATAACAATCTAGACGACCCGAAAGCTACAGACACATATATGAAGTATGCATCTACAAATCAGAATACAGAACATGAAGAAAGGAAAGAAACAGAAACAAAATGTAAGGCCCCAAACCCGGGCACCCTACCGTCGGATCTCATTACATTGTACCGTTTAAAAATCAACAATTTTATTAAAACGACGCAGCGGAAAAATAATTACAACGGTACAAATTGTTTTTTTTTTTAAAAAAGTTTGTTGATAAATCTGTAAACTACGAATGCCATCCATGCTATCACGAGTAATCCCATCCGCTAGCCAAGATGCATCACCAACTCGAACAAACCTGCAACACAATCTAACATACATGCAAAAGTCAGCTACGTTGAATGAATTCTAATAGTTTAAGTTTATAAAATTAAAACACCTCATAAACACTTTATTTTTAAAACTCAACTTCATCGCATTAAAGTCATCATAAATTATTTTAACAATTTATCATCAACACCCAACCCAATATGACTCATAATCATAACTTACTTAGCATTTATCTCGACCCACAACCATGACTCTGCAACGCAATGTCGCTACACACGACTAGTTCATCTATATTCTTTTTAATTGTACCGGGCACCCCCCACTACAATTCATCACAAGAAACTCTACATTATCATCTTTAATAAAAACACAACACATACCCACCGATTTATCTATATGAATGCAAATAAAACACATAAGGTGGGAACCCACCACACAGTTTGGTCAATTCACAAGAAATTGACCGATCACACCTCTTTGCCACTAAGGCACCCATCGCGTCACAAGGACAATGACAATCATCTTCGCCACTAAGGCACTCATCGCGTCACGAGGACGACGACAATCATCTTCGCCACTAAGGCACTCATCGCGTCACGAGGACGACGACAATCATCTTCGCCACTAAGGCACTCATCGCGTCACGAGGACAACGACAATCATCTTCGCCACTAAGGCACTCATCGCCTCACGAGGACAACGACAATCATCTTCGCCACTATGGCTTACTCTTTAAACCACCACGAGGGTGCTACATCATACACATAGCACATAGACACACACACACACATAGGTGCCTATAACTCGACATCTTGCATCTTTATGTGGACTAACCACTAGCAATATAATCTCACCACTAAGTCCGTCTTCGAAAATCCAAGAACACACATGTACATCCCCACGCACGTGCAACCCAATTACATATCTCCTATCTCATTACTCTAAAAGTATCACTCGGCACATCTATGTTTTTAACCATTCACCATATTGGCTAAAACCAAGACTCGACTCTTATAATTCATGACTCTACCTAACTCTCGTCATGGTGTCATAAAATTGTACCTCTAAGCCTCTTGACTCATTCAACCGTCATAGAACCGACTCGTTAGAAAACGTTTATAAAACATTTAAGTCGTAACGCTCTTTAATTTAATCAACACTTTAAGATGTATAAAAAAAAACTGGTATAGCATGTATGATAGCCCCAAAAATATTTAAAAACATAAAATAAGGGGGGATTAGAACTCACTGGTTGCGAAGCTTTTAAGTCCACAAGTGAAACTGCCTCGAACCACGACTCGTCTCGTATGAAACAGGTAACCGAAATAACCCGCGCTTAAATTTTCTATTTGAAAGCGCAACCATCTATAGGCCAAAGTCATTATCATAAAACCTTGAAAGCTGTCTCCGAAAATGTCAAAAAAAATTTGGGCCTTGGGCGAAAAAGAATTTGGGCCCAACATTTTGTAAAGATGAATGAATTATAAAAAAAAATTTGAGTATAGTGCTAGAGCCAAGGATTGAACTTGAGACCTCTACATTAAATTAACATAGTTTTTCCAACTCCACTAACAAGACTTTAATGTATAAAACACAAATATATATCCTAAATATAGAATTTAATATATATACGCATATTTTAAAAAAACGTTCGGGCCCATTTAAGGGTCGGGCCCGGAGCCGGTGACCACCCGGCTCACCCTCATAGCCGGCTCTGAATGAAATCGTAGACTTCCAACGTCAGGTCACCCATGACCGCATTACCTGAACCGGATTCGAACCAAGTCCCATACTCCTCATCATTTTCCATGCAAACAGCTAAAACATAATGAACCCATCCATGCATCTCCATGACCCCACCTACAAAATCCCATGCACACTATATATCCTGAAACACACACACACACACGTACACCTCCATCCTCAAGAACAGTACCACCATCACCCAACATCATTAACACCCACCTTCCAATTATAATACAACTTTAGATCACATCATGGCTTCAATTACAAATAACAACCAAACCTTACGTACCCCATGCATTCTACAAATTATAAAACCTCAACATCAAGTGCATCAAACTACTACTACTCTAAAAAACTATGCATTAAAAAAATTCAACAATAAAGGATCGTTTAGAAATTATATACATCAGGAACAAGGTTATCACCTCCATTCCATGCACCAAAGCATCAACATGCTTCATGAAAAACCATGACAGTCACCACACTACTACACAATCGATTTGTTGATGCAATGGGATTTTTTAGATGGTGCGGTACACATATACACAACACCTTTATATAACTTTCATCCAAATTTATAAGAACCTTTATGCCTGCCAGTGCCATCTACAAATTTCATCCAAATTATTAGGAAGTGGCACCATTAAAAGGAACCCGCATCTTTATTAAAATAATAATTTAGTAAAATTTCCAGTAAAATTAAGGTTTCTTCCCCCAAAATTGAGCGCCATCTTTCCCCCCAAAAATTTTGGGCAAAACTTTTGATACTATACACACCACTTTACCATTTTCTTCATTACACAATAAACACGGTTTCTCCTCACCCCTCGAACCCTAACCAACCGGCAGCAACCTCGAACCCTAACTAACCGGCAAAACCCTAATTACCTAACTGGCCGCTACAAACACTATCAGAGTGTAATAGGAACGATTGTTGTTCTTCCTTTTCACTTGAGGTTGAACCTATCAAAAAATAGAGGTGATATTGTTCTATCTTAGTTTGTTTATCTAAAGTTCAAATATTACACCCTATATAATTTTGCAACTTACTTCACACATTACAGATTCGCTAATTAATTTTGAACAACTTTTTAAGCTCTCTTACTCTTTTGCTTGGTATAAGTTTCTGATCCTTGGTGTTGTTATTTACAGGTGATTCTTCATCTTCGCGTAAGTTCTTTTGTATCATTATCGTTAGTTTCTGTTGAAATTGGGTGTATGTAGTTATCTCTTATTACGAAGATGACGTTTCATTTACGTTTTGTTGTTTGTTAATTTGTTTCTGTATTTGATGATGATGTTCGTGTTAATTTCTAAGTTGTTACATTCGTTATTTGGAGTCTAGGTTTTAGTTTTTGTCGTCCGTTAAATAGTTGGTTTGATCGATGAGTTAAATGGCAAACAGATTATTTTAGATCTAATAATCAAATTGTTGAAACAAATTTCATAAAGAACAGTGGAAAGTTTCACTGTATCTGAATTAATCCTCCCTCTGTATCTTATTTGTTATTTTTGAGGATTTAGGGTACCCATTAATACTTATTGGGTAATTTCATCATGGAATTTTCTTTAAGTTATGTCTTTTTACTTTAGGGAAAGAGCTAGACAATTGATATTACCATATTCTTTCTTCTCTTTAGTTAAGGGTCTACTTTTGACTTCAAAATTTTAGTACGTACATTGGTTTATTTAGATCTTTGTGAAGTTATGTCCTTTCCACGCATGGTTTTAACCTAGTTTACTAGGAAGCTTATAGTTATAATATTTAACATCTAGGATGACCAGCATTGCAAGAACTAAAGTTACATTTTAAGTCTTTAAGTCATTTTGTTATATAGACAGTAGTTGTTGCCTTTGGCTTGCGTTGTTTGTGTGCTTGTTAGGTTAAAAATTCGAACTCCCTAAGTAACGATAGATTTGTGTATGCAGTAATGATGTGTATGTAGTATAAGTATATATTTGTTAAGTGTTTTTTTTAATATTAATGACGAGGTATGGCCCAGACAAACCCGGCCCAAACCTCAAAACCATAAGCCCAAACAATAGAAAGCTCACCGACTCTACAAAGTCAGACCAGTCAACACAGGACAAACACATTAAATAGAGAGCTGGTCAAAAGGCTAATTCAGCGAGGAAACAATCATGCAAGGATTATCTCCCCTCGATAGGCAAAAGAACAACTATAAAAGGAGGAGTAAAGGTAAAAGACGATATACAATTTTCTATACTCAATTCATATAAACATTATCTCTTACACCAACCAAATACTTATTCTCACGCCGGAGGGTGGTCACAGGGTTACCCCCAATCCTGTGGCGAGTCCTAACGGTGTTCTGTTTTACAGGCTTCATACTTATTATTCTGAGACGAGTTGGAAAGAGTCCCCTGTTCTGCATCATATAGAAGATTCAGAGTACCCTCACCAGGTTCTTACTTCTTCATTGGCGCCATCCGTGGGACGGAAACAAGGCAGAAAGGCATTCTTTCTACTCAAAAAATGACGACCAACAATACATCTTTGCGCGAAATCACGTCTGGTACTCAGGAAAGGCCGGAAGAGGACCGTCAATCACCGGAACATGTCGACGAGGAGATTCTGATGGAACAACCCTCGGGGTTCACATCCCCCCGGAGGACGCAAAGCGGGTCCCGGCCCACACCTTCTGTGACACCGGTCCCCTCCGCGCTACCTTTCATCGAACCAATCCCAACTAGCACATACTCGCAACCAATCACGACACCCATGGCAATGATGGGGGTCTCTTCCGCCCCGGGAACCACTTCGTGGATGATGGCTGCATCAACCTTACCACTTTTTTCGGCTGCTATGAACGCGTCCCTGGCACCCGTTTCAATGCCGATGTATTCCCCAATAACTCCTGGTAATCAGCCATACTTCCCGCAACTACCTATACCCCCTTACGGATACATGTACCCTCCAGTGGCAGGAAACCCATACCCGTATGGCTTTCCCTACATGTACCCGCCTACTCAATCCATGCCCCTGGGATTAGGAAATGGCACCCAGACTTCCAGACAGGATAGAGGAGTGTCTTACGAAGGGGCGGGAACAAGGCTATCCTACGAGGACACGCCAGCCCTCACTCAACCGTTGAACCATACAACACAACCCGGCCGGGTAGACACGACTCGCGCGCGGGTCCCAGACCATCAAGAAGAAGGGGATGATGAAGATCTTACTCGCCCCTATCGTCCCCCGGCGATGGTCATATACTCTAAATTTACTGAACGGATAGCTAATGCACCACTCCCATAAAACCTGAAACTACCGTCAACTGTGGGGAAATACGACGGGACAGGTGATCCAGACGATCATCTAAGCATTTTTGAGTCGGCCGGACGATCGAAAGATTGGCCCATGCCAGCTTGGTGCCATATGTTTGTTCAGACTCTCATTGGGGCGGCCCGGGTCTGGTGGGACAGCCTGCCCACAGGGTCGGTATCCAATTGGAAGGAGATCGTAAAGGGTTTCTCCCAGCAATTCAGCCAGCAGAGAAGACACACGAAATACAGGGATGAAGTGATGCACATCCGACAAAGGGATAATGAATCAATGGAACATTTCATAATCCGCTTTAACAAAGAAAGACTACAGATCCCCGGTCTAACGGAGGAGTTGGCATGTACGGCTTTCACCATGGGAGTAAATGATGACGGCCTTTTGCGAAAGTTACACGGCCCCACAGGCTATCCGCAGACCATGGACGAAATGATGACTATCGCGAAGGCCTATGTGAAGCAAGAAAAGTCCATAGCCATGAATCATGCAGTGCGAAAGAAGCAAGAGGCAGCGAAGAGCCAAGAAGCTCCCAGGGAGCACCAGGGTCACAAAAACAGGGGACGCTCAGAAAGGCACCCATACTCTCGCAATGACACACGGGAAGATCGGAGAGATGACAGGCGAAGGTCTGAAAGGTCACAAGATACTTTTGCAGGAAAGGGAGAGGGCTCGTCTAGGCCCAAACTCGAGTACCCGGACCTAACAAAGACACCCCTCCAAATACTGGAGTCTGAAGACCTGAAGTTCAATATCCCCGCCCAATGAAAGATTCACCGTCCCAGGACAAATCCAAATATTGTGCTTACCGCAAAGGAAACGGTCATGAGACAAACGACTGTTTTCAGCTGAAGAAGCAGATCGATTATTTTGTCAGGACAGGAAAGCTGGCCCACCTAGTAAGAGATATCAAGCCGGGCCCGTCCTCGGCCGGGACAGACAAGGCCGTAGGAAAAAGGCCATGGGAAATAAACATGGTTAGGTTTGAAACAAGGAACGATCGGAAGAGATCATTTGAAAGAATCGAGCCGTGGATGGAAGCAACAATAACAATTCCACCTCATTATCGGATGTTGAGCATGGAAGCTTTAGTTATCTCAGCGGCAGTCGGCGACTACAGCATGAGAAGAATCCTCGTAGACACGGGAAGCTCGGAGGACATTATATACGAACCATGCTTCCGGCGCATGCGCCCGGAGGACCAGAGAATGCTGGAGCCTGCTAGAGGTCCTGTCCGGGGATTCACAGGAGAAAGCATCGAACCTTTGGGGCAACTAACATTCCCCGTCACGATAGGGGACGGACGGAAGGAACAGACCGTGTTAGTAACCTTCCTGGTCATCCCTGCTAACTCTCAATACAATGTGATCATGGGGCGGTATACCCTGGGAAAAATAGACGCATTGGTTTCTACGGCAAGAGGTTTCATGACGTTTCCAACTCCTCAGGGGGTAGTGACAGTATCCGGAGATAAAGCCTGTGCGACAACAGATCGCAAATCATTCCGTCAAGCACCCACGGGATTGGTTGGGCCGGAAAGGTGGGTATTGAACACGGAATACCCGGAGCAAACAGTAACGATAGGGGATACCCTATCCGCCGCAGCACGTGAAAAGCTGAAACAGGTATTGAGAAACAACATAGACATATTTGCTTTCAAGCATGCAGACATGACGGGAATAGCAAGATCAAGGGCGGAACACAAGCTGGCCACTTATCCATCCATTAAACCTGTCACACAAAAAAAGACGGAGCATGGCTCCTGAAAGAAGAGCAGCAGTAGTCCAGGAGGTGAAAAAACTAGAAGAGGCTGGAATTCTGAGGAAGACAAGATATCATACTTGGGTGGCAAACCCAGTTATGGTCAAGAAACATGATGGGACGTGGAGGATGTGCGTAGACTATAAAGATCTGAACAAAGCATGTCCGAAGGACGCATATCCACTGCCAGAAATAGACCTCAAGGTGGACGCAGTAGCACCATATAAGTTCAAGTGTTTTCTGGACGCGTACAAAGGTTACCACCAAATCAAAATGGCACGAGAAGATGAGGAAAAAACGGCGTTCCACACTGACGCCGGTATATATTGCTACACGAAGATGCCTTTTGGGCTGAAGAATGCCGGGGCCACATACCAGAGGCTGATGGATCAAGCGTTTGAAAAACAAATCGGCCGCAATCTGGAGGTTTACGTCGACGACCTCGTCATCAAAAGCTCCACAGAGGAGAAAATCATGGCTGACATTGAGGAAACCTTTAAGACGCTACGGGAGTACAACATCAAGCTCAACCCGGGGAAATGCTCTTTCGGGATGGAGGAGGGAAAATTCCTCGGAGTAGTGGTCACAAAAGACGGGTTCCGGGTAAATCCTGAGAAGATCACGGCTATAACCAGCATGCCGTCCCCTAAAACACTGAAAGAAGCCCAGACGTTGAACGGGAGGTTAGCTGCAATTAACCGATTCCTAGCAAGACACGCAGAAAGATCCCTTCCCTTTATATCAACCCTAAAAGAGTGCCTAAGTAAGAATAAATTCAGATGGACGGAGGAAGCGGAAAAAGCGTTTCAGGAAATGAAGGTATTTGTCAGCAATTTACCAGCCCTCACAGCCTCGAGGCCCGACGAAACACTGAAAATGTACCTAGCAGCCGGGCACCACGCGGTCAGTGCGGTCCTTTTGGTGGAACGGGAAAAAATTCAAACACCAGTGTACTACATCAGCCGGGTTCTCTCGGATCCTGAAGGAAGATACCCCACGTTGGAAAAGCTGGTCCTGGCCTTGGTTCATGCATCCCGGCGCCTACGCCGGTACTTCCAGGGGCACAAGATCGAGGTTCTGACCGGCTATCCTTTGGCACAGGTTTTAAACCGGCCCGAGGTTTCAGGAAGATTGGCAAAATGGGCTATTGAACTAGGGGCCCATGAGATATCATTCAAAAAGAGAACAGCCATCAAGGGGCAGGTAATCGCGGACTTCATGGCGGAAATCCCAGAAGGAGAAGTGGTGCAGGTACCAAAGGATGGCAGCGCGACCGCGACGGATGATAGCGACTCAGCATGGCAGTTATACACAGACGGGTCATCCAACAGCAAAGGGTCAGGCGCTGGACTAGTGTTGGTTAACCCGGAAGGCGTGAGATCCTTACACGCACTGCGATTTGAGTTCGATTGCTCGAACAATCAATCAGAATACGAAGCACTCCTGGCCGGTATGCGGTTAGCATTGTCAATGGGGGCCAGAAAGGTGGATGCGCACGTTGATTCATTGTTAGTAAACAACCAAGTGAACGAGTCATATGAAGCTAAGGATGAGATCATGGCAAAGTACTTAAGAATGACAAAAGAGCTGATGGCAAAATTTGAAAAAGTGACGTTAACTCATGTAAGGCGGCACAAAAATGACATTGCAGACGCCCTCAGTAAACTGGCATCCTCAGGAACGGAAGAAGACGTCCACATTGAAACCTTGCAACAGCCGGCAACCTGGGAAGCAGAAGTGCACACTATTCACATGCAGGAAACATCGTGGATGACACCGATTCAAGAGTACTTAGAAAAGGGAATTCTCCCGGAAAACAAGGGAGAGGCAATGAAGGTGCGAACCAAGGCTCTACAATACGAGATGCATGTGTAACATCGCGTTATTTTTACTTTTCTTATATTTAAATTCTATACTAAACAAATTCCAAATTCGCCTTTACTCGCCTCTTTTATATTACTCGTACCAATTCTTGACGAGTCGTCATTATAAGTTATTCTAATCAATTTAGACGTTTTAACAATAAACTCATTTAGTTAAGATCTTAATATATATTTGTTTATTAATATATATACTTATTATAATAATAGTGTTAGTTAAAAAAAGAAGGAAAACGTGAATTATGAAGAAAAAAAGAAAACTTGAATTGTCTTTACAAACAAAGATAACATATATGCACCATTTTACTTTGTCAATTCTTTGTCGTGGTCAACAGTAGCAATAACTAGACAGCACCATCCATTTTAATTAAAGCATAACCCCTTTTAATCTCCTCCCAACCACCCTAATAACTCTATTTAATACCCAACCAACTTACCATATCTATAAATACAACCCCTCCCTACACCTTAATCACTTGCTCAATCTCAAATCCTCTCTAAACATCTAAATTCTTCAAGAAATCCTAAGTGATGGAAGCCCACTTCTAAGTGAGTTTTCTCATTTTAAACTCTCACTTCCCTTTTCTTTCTTCATTTCTCCTCTTCTTCTAACCCCTTGGGGAAACCTCTAGGACCTTGCTCTTGTTTGCTATGGCAAATAAATATGAGTAGGACACCAAAATGAGGCCTCAAAGGTGGTTCATCTTCTATTGTTTTTATGCACTAAAAGGTTAGATGAAGTGATACCAACCAAGTTCACCAACAACTTAATGTTGTTAGGACTTGTGCTATGGTTAATGGTTGACAAAGGAAAGCCAAGGCTCTTCCAAACTAAGTCACCATACACTACTTTAACCCTATAGTTATATTATGTAAATACTAAAATATATACTTTCAAAACTCTATTAATCTATTAACTTGGAAGGTTTGCGGATACATCCCTACCTTACCAATACTTGACTCTCTTGACCATCCGAATCACCTTTATGGTGGTTTGTGTTTTGGTTAGCCTTGAAGGCACTACTTGACTCTCATGACCATCCGAATCACCTATATGGTGGTTTGTGCTTTGGTTCGCCTAAAAGGCTTGCTTGACTCTCTTGAATCCATTAAACCAACTCTTGAACCTAAAACGCCTTCCTTTTTAATTCTAGTTAATCGGAGCTAAAGCTTAATCTTCCAAGACACTCTTTTGGAACCTTACTAAACGCACCCAAAGGTGAGTTCATACTTGTCCCCCTTTTATCCTTTATTCTTTGGGGCTCAACGTGTATCACTATCAAAACTCAAATGATTTTAAACTCTACAATCTATTATGCTTAGTCTCAAGTCTATCATATTCTAAATTCTATCATGCGCAAACTAAAGTCTATTATATGCTTGTACGCTATGCTATGTAGAATTATGTACTCTAACATACAAATGTTCATATAGTTGACAACCCACCTTGCATGTATAGCGCTATAGGATTGGCTATCCGCCCCCTACATGGGTCATGTTAAGCAAAATTCTTCGTGGCTAGTCGCCGTTTGTATGGTTCTCTTGCATATGCCTATAAGCAAAACTTTATTATACTATGTATGTATGTCAAAACTAGTATGCTCACCAATGCTTTATGTGTTGACGGATATTTTATACATGTTGCAGGAAATATTTATTGCAGGACATTCAAGAAAACTACTTAGGATTGGACATAGAAACTCACTCTAGTTCAAGTTATCATATTCTTGTTGTTGTATTTTTCGTTATATGAACTACTTGTATTTCTATTTTTAGACAATAAATGAAATTCTATCTTTAAACTATATTGTCACAAAATCTAGTGTCATGAAGCCTTTGAACAATCTACCACTAAGTCTCGCCCCGATGTATTCCGCCATCGGTTGGGGTGTGACAGATTGGTATCAGAGCCATGACTATAGGGATCTAGGAAAAATTGCCATGTTTGACCTAGACTATAGTTAAGAACCTTTTTTTTACCATTCCTTTTATCATGCTTAATATACTTGTTCTCCATATCTTGCTTCTACTCAATTCTTTTGATCCTTAAAATTTACCTTCCTATTTGTGGATTACTCTACACTCGAAGACGTTCGTATAACACAAACGAAAGGAAATCACCAAAATAGGCGTGAAACCCTCACTTTGATGATAACTTTCAATCCGCGTAAAATCTTTGTGTTTTTGAAACTACACCAAGATAGGAGTGATATCCTCACCTTGGTGGAAATTTCACAATTCTCGTTCTAGTGGACACTTACTAATTGATGGTTAGAATTAATTTTCTTACCACATTGGACTAAGTGTACAAACCACACTCAAAGAAACGACCTCGCTAAGATAGGAGTGAAATCCACAACTTAGCGACTAGTTTCAATCCTTGATATTTTTTTTAAATCTCGCCAAAGTCTCAAATTTACTAATGACAAGAAACATGTAGTAACTGGAAGGGTGAATACCGTTAACCGAAAGTTTCGGCGAGAGTATTTCCACCTATTAGGCCAAAGCATGTTTCCAAACTCAAAGGTAAATTCGAATCACTTTGGTTTAGTCTTAGTTCCGTTCCGGAACACTCCAATTGTTTTATTTAAAACAAGCCTCTTTTTTATGCTAATACTACTTTCAATGTTGTTTTCATGCTATGTTTTCATTATATATTCGATTTACTTGAAATTGTACCTTATCCTCTCGCACTC
Organism: Ambrosia x helenae; assembly: GCA_030844895.1. Lineage (NCBI taxonomy): Eukaryota > Viridiplantae > Streptophyta > Magnoliopsida > Asterales > Asteraceae > Ambrosia > Ambrosia x helenae. The sequence continues at coordinate 31,686,578 of CM061225.1, forward strand.
GATCTCAAGACTCACGCTTCAAGCTACTCTTGCAATCTCCAAACAATAATAATATTCGCAAACCAACATAAATCAAAACTCCTTTATGTTAACTAAGTGCATTATACTTGCTTATACATACGTGTTATGCTATTTGAACAATGTGAAACTTGTGTCCTATACGTGTAACTAGAACTTGCATATTAAATCTATGAGAACAACTTGATCTTACATATTTTGTTTATCTAAATTTGCATTAATCCCACCGATCTAAATCTTACCCACAAGCTTTTCATTGTTAACCAAAATCCTAGTAACTTATTTCCTAAATTCAAAAGTCACCTTGTTTAAAAACGCTTATGCAAATTTTCTTATGATTCTCGTAGATGTCTTCCCGTCTCAACAACATCGATCTCAACCAACTAGCGAGCCTTATTGCCCAAGAACTAGTCAAGATTCTCCCTAACCTAGAAACACCAACAAACCCAATTCCAAACCCCAACGATACCATCCAGGACAGCACAAACCATGTAGATACTAAACCTTCTACCCATACCCCTACCAAACAAACGAGAAAGGGTAACCGAAAACGCAAAACCCTCAAACGAAACCACATGTCGACAACTCCTGAGACTCCAAATTCCAACAAAAAGCAGTACCGTGGAACCTTTCCGCTATGCGACAGTTGTAAATATCACCATCCCACTCACACACAATGCCGCATATGCGCCGACTGTGGTACATATGGTCATTTAGCCAAAACATGTCGCCGTACCACTAAACCAGGACCCGAAAAACCTACTAGTACTACCTCATTCACTAAAGCCAATGGATGGATATGCTCCGAGTGCAACAATCCGACCCATGGACGCAACCAATGCCCAAGACTTGCCATGGTGATCTACAATGCTGGAAGACCCACTCACCACACTAAAGAAGATTGATTTTTCTTTTATTTTTTAAAAAAATGAGAATTTCTTTATGTAATGTTTTCAAGAAATTATTCAGATGTGAAATTTTCTTTTGCGAATTATGAAATACCATCGTTATCTTAGGTTACAATCATAATCGGTAAAATTCAAACATCGCAAAACCCTTTTCTCCTCGCGCACAACCTTTTTCAAAATTTTGAACAAAATTCTTCCTACTATTCCTAAGAGGATGCCTATTCTTCTATAAAATCCTCTATTTAAACCTTCAAACCACTAATAAATGTGTGTCAAGTCGGTATGACGAACGAGATTTTAAATGATAAAAGTGTTTAAAAAAAAAATTTGCTTTCAGGACGCCCAATGTCGTCCATAACAAAAGAATTTTTTTAGCAAACATGACATATGAGCAAAAGACACGCTAAATCAGACAACCTACTTCTTTATAATCCCAAAACCTTTTTTTTCTTGAAATCGTATTACGAGTCAAAATATTTACCAACGCCAAACTAAAATTCTCAATAAATTATTTTTCTCCCTTAATAAAAAGGATTTTTTTTTCTCAATCTAACGTCCATTTTCGATAAAACTTTTACACTAAATCTCCTCCACTTCGTTAAAAAAAAAAAATCAATTTTTCTTTATTATTCCACAGACTAAATTTTTCTACCATCAAACCTGACCTGTAATCTTAAAAACCTAAAATCGCTCGCATGCCCATAAACTAAATTTGTAATGAACTCGAATTTTTTGTTACTCTTAGTCAAAACATTCTTTTTCACGCGTGAACGTTTTCATTTAAAATCCAATTGTCCATACTTTTTTTTTTTTTTTTTTTTTTTTTTTTTTTACCACTAAAACGTAACCACATATACACAAGTCTACACCATTATGTCATGAAACCATACATCCACGTCAAAACACGTACGGTTAACAACATCAAAAAAAAAAAATAACACTTACTTAATGCCTTTTTCACATTGTGTGTTTGCATGTCACGTTCCTTGCTATGTTTACAATATCAAAATTGTACAATGCCTTAGTTTAATGTCTTTTCCTTTGCGTATAAGTATTTTGTGTCCATTAGTGACCCACACATAACTAAGACAAATTATGTGGACCATACGACAATTGGACTAATTACGGGTGCACACGTAATTACAAAAATTGGGCGCATGGAAAACATAACAAGTCCAAGTGTGTGTAACCTATCATGACTTGAATAACAACACGGATGAGGTATGATAACGACATGGTGGATACGCCGCTGGTACATCCTATACATAAATGTCCTGTCATACTACCAAAAGTAGAGTTATTCGTGCCATGAGAAGTTTTGGGTGTCGAGTTAAAATTTTGACCAACACTTACATTATTTATCCTCTGCGAACCCGTTTATGTTCTATTTTGTTAGTCTAATTACGCTTGAATTATTTATCTATTATGCATATTATAACCTTGTTTTAAACCACACTTTCTACTAGGCAACATCATCCTTGCCGTGAATAATCTATACTTGCAATCTCCATCAAACATCGTTTCTGCCCTCGTGCCTTTCCTTTCTTAATCATCAATCATTCCATTATCAAGAATCTCATTCTAAGTCCCGTAACCTCGGTCTTTAATCCCTTAAGGCATTCATGCATTAAAACAAGATTTGTTCCTCGCTTTCATATATTTTCTTGACTACTTATATACTGGATTTCAAAACTAAATAAACACTATGTATTTCACCAAAAAAAAACTGTTTTCAAATAGTCCAACTTCTCGTTTATTTAATCACTTCTAAACGTTTTTTTTTTAAATTTTCGTTCTCGTGCAAACCAAATATTTTTACTAAAAAAACTACCAATTCCCACATCTAGTCACTTATTATGCGCACATATTTACTATTCCACCCAATTACCCAAAGACACCTCTTTTACAAGCCAACAAATTCTACTATTTCATATATGATATACCATATAGCTACTTATTTTCCCAAAATTTCTATATGTTATACAAATATACTTACCTACCTTCAATTTTCACTATTTCATACCGTATACATACTAACTTTCCTAAAATTTTTACTATTTCTTATACACAGTATACTTACCTACCATCACAAGATTTTTTTTTATTATTTCATGTATGTTATACTGTATATTTACTTACTTTTTCAAAACTTGCTGCTTCAACTCCATATACAAACCTATTTATACGTACCCCTTATTTCACTATTTACAGAAAATGCTTTAGCCGGTTAAACTTTCAAATTTCTACGTATAGCCTTGGGTTAAAATTTTAAAAGCACTTCTCTTACGAGCATAATTATCGGACAAGTGACTAGATACCGTATTTAATTTAAACATAATAAACTAACAAGTTTTTCTTTTTCTTATTAAACCCATATCAAACCACATACCTATTTTTCAAAAGGTTGACTCTTAATTAAATTTCGAGACGAAATTTCCTAAAGTAGGGGAGACTGTAACATCGCGTTATTTTTACTTTTCTTATATTTAAATTCTATACTAAACAAATTCCAAATTCGCCTTTACTCGCCTCTTTTATATTACTCGTACCAATTCTTGACGAGTCGTCATTATAAGTTATTCTAATCAATTTAGACGTTTTAACAATAAACTCATTTAGTTAAGATCTTAATATATATTTGTTTATTAATATATATACTTATTATAATAATAGTGTTAGTTAAAAAAAGAAGGAAAACGTGAATTATGAAGAAAAAAAGAAAACTTGAATTGTCTTTACAAACAAAGATAACATATATGCACCATTTTACTTTGTCAATTCTTTGTCGTGGTCAACAGTAGCAATAACTAGACAGCACCATCCATTTTAATTAAAGCATAACCCCTTTTAATCTCCTCCCAACCACCCTAATAACTCTATTTAATACCCAACCAACTTACCCTATCTATAAATACAACCCCTCCCTACACCTTAATCACTTGCTCAATCTCAAATCCTCTCTAAACATCTAAATTCTTCAAGAAATCCTAAGTGATGGAAGCCCACTTCTAAGTGAGTTTTCTCATTTTAAACTCTCACTTCCCTTTTCTTTCTTCATTTCTCCTCTTCTTCTAACCCCTTGGGGAAACCTCTAGGACCTTGCTCTTGTTTGCTATGGCAAATAAATATGAGTAGGACACCAAAATGAGGCCTCAAAGGTGGTTCATCTTCTATTGTTTTTATGCACTAAAAGGTTAGATGAAGTGATACCAACCAAGTTCACCAACAACTTAATGTTGTTAGGACTTGTGCTATGGTTAATGGTTGACAAAGGAAAGCCAAGGCTCTTCCAAACTAAGTCACCATACACTACTTTAACCCTATAGTTATATTATGTAAATACTAAAATATATACTTTCAAAACTCTATTAATCTATTAACTTGGAAGGTTTGCGGATACATCCCTACCTTACCAATACTTGACTCTCTTGACCATCCGAATCACCTTTATGGTGGTTTGTGTTTTGGTTAGCCTTGAAGGCACTACTTGACTCTCATGACCATCCGAATCACCTATATGGTGGTTTGTGCTTTGGTTCGCCTAAAAGGCTTGCTTGACTCTCTTGAATCCATTAAACCAACTCTTGAACCTAAAACGCCTTCCTTTTTAATTCTAGTTAATCGGAGCTAAAGCTTAATCTTCCAAGACACTCTTTTGGAACCTTACTAAACGCACCCAAAGGTGAGTTCATACTTGTCCCCCTTTTATCCTTTATTCTTTGGGGCTCAACGTGTATCATTATCAAAACTCAAATGATTTTAAACTCTACAATCTATTATGCTTAGTCTCAAGTCTATCATATTCTAAATTCTATCATGCGCAAACTAAAGTCTATTATATGCTTGTACGCTATGCTATGTAGAATTATGTACTCTAACATACAAATGTTCATATAGTTGACAACCCACCTTGCATGTATAGCGCTATAGGATTGGCTATCCGCCCCCTACATGGGTCATGTTAAGCAAAATTCTTCGTGGCTAGTCGCCGTTTGTATGGTTCTCTTGCATATGCCTATAAGCAAAACTTTATTATACTATGTATGTATGTCAAAACTAGTATGCTCACCAATGCTTTATGTGTTGACGGATATTTTATACATGTTGCAGGAAATATTTATTGCAGGACATTCAAGAAAACTACTTAGGATTGGACATAGAAACTCACTCTAGTTCAAGTTATCATATTCTTGTTGTTGTATTTTTCGTTATATGAACTACTTGTATTTCTATTTTTAGACAATAAATGAAATTCTATCTTTAAACTATATTGTCACAAAATCTAGTGTCATGAAGCCTTTGAACAATCTACCACTAAGTCTCGCCCCGATGTATTCCGCCATCGGTTGGGGTGTGACAGCATGGGGGAGTGCTGTACAGAAAATCATACTTGGGACCGGCTTTGCGGTGTGTAACCCCGTCCGAGGCAAGATTCCTGATACAGGACATCCACGCAGGGATGTGTGGCATACATGCCGGCCCTCGGGCAGTGGTTGCCAAAATAACCAATGCAGGATATTTCTGGCCAGGAATGCACAACATGGCAGTAGAAGAATTACAAAAATGCATCAGCTGCCAGAAGTACGCGCCACAAACAATACGGCCCAAAAACAACCTAATCCCAGTCACGGCCGCCTGGCCATTCCAGAAGTGGGGGGTTGATTTAGTGGGGCCTTTCCCTTTGGCCCCAGGTAAGTTGAAATATTTGGTGGTTGCGGTAGACTATTTCACCAAGTGGGTGGAAGCAAAGCCACTGGCAAAGATTGAGGCCGCAAACATCAAGAAATTCTTATGGGAGCACATAGTATGCCGTTTCGGTGTCCCATTCTACCTTGTAAGTGATAATGGAACACAGTTCACGGACAAGACAGTAAAAGAATGGTGTAAAGAACTACACATCCAACAGGTCTTTACTTCTGTGGCACACCCACAAGGAAATGGCCAGGTGGAAAGAGCAAACAGGAGTCTCCTGGATGGCCTAAAGAGGAGACTGGACGCGGAAGGAAAGTCCTGGGTGGAGCAGCTGCCTCACGTGTTATGGGCTCATAGAACAATGCCAAAGACAAGTAATGGGGAGACACCTTTTAGCCTAACGTATGGTTCAGAAGCAATGATCCCGGCAGAGATTGGGATCCCTTCCCCAAGAAGAAACAGAAATGAAGAGGCTAATGAGGAACTGATCCGGCAAAACTTGGAAATCCTAGAAGAGCGCCGGGAGACAGCATGCATCAATGAGGCAAGATACAAGCGGCTCTTGGAAAAGTATTACAACAAACGGGTGCAAGAAAAAACATTCAAGGTTGGAGAATTCGTAATGAGAGATAACGAGGCAAGCCGGTCCGAGAAACAAGGAAAGTTGGGGCCTAATTGGGAAGGTCCGTATCAGATAGCTGAAGTGCTCGGAAAGGGAGCATATTCTTTGAAGCAGTTAGACGGGGAACCAATCCCCCGGGCATGGAACGCAGCACAACTAAAAAAATGTTATGTCTGAACAGGCACGGACAATGTATAAGAAATTAGTGTTTTTTACAAAACACATTCTATGTAAACATAATGATAATCACGGAACACCGTGTTAATAAAACGCCTTTTACGGCATACATTTACATATTGTTTTTTACATCCAACTACGATATTTAAAAAGTCATAAGCATGACATTGACAAAAATAGGGGGCAGGACAAAAATCCATATGCCACTTCCCTACAAAAACACAAAAATGGCCTCACAGGCACATACAATCTTCAAATCCTACCATCCAGGATAGCTAACACCTCCCAAGGAGAATACAGCAACTCTTCCTCCTTAAAAGGAGGAGGAACTGGATGGTCAGGAAAATCTCCAACGTCTTCAGCAAAAGGATCTCCATGATCATCAGCACGGCCGTCATCGCCTACCAAAATGATAGGACCTGCAGGAACAGGAACCTCGGGCACATGAACAAACCCCTCCGGGTCACGAATTCCAGGGATCTCCCCAGCCACATCGAGATCATGAACAGGCGGGGGAGCTTGGTCATTGTCATTATCCACGTCAAAAAATAACTTCCGTGGACCACGAGAATATACCTTCCCATACCTACGAGCTGGAACATAATCAGCATACCTAATGTTAAACTCCTCTATGGTAGCTACACGAGCATCCATTTCACGAGATTGCTGATACAACATCTTAAGAGCTTCAACAGCATCGAGCTCTCTTGATAACTGTGTAACAGAAGCTGAACGACGTGCCATAGAGAAGAAAGGAAGCAAGAAACAACTTTTTCTCTTTGAGTGAAAATGGTAAAAAAGATGAACGGTTTGATAAGTCAAGTGACTTATATAGATCCTTTTTTGGGAAGATCAAAAGATACGCTTTTAATGCAACTGACACAAATATCTGTGCAAATAGTGCAAAAGGCGACTCGATACGACAGGTAATCATGACATGCAAAAGGTAATTAATAACCGTCACTTCGTTGTCAGCAAAAAGTAATGATATCTGTGACAGGTGGCATACACACACACCACACATTCATAACACATGTAACATACAAAACAATTATGTTCAAACAAAAAACTAAGGAAGACAAACAGTTCTTCAGTCTTGACTAGGGGAAGAAGCCTCAGCATCAGACGAACCTTTGACAAAAGGCTCGAGCAAAACACGAAGAGAAGAAATCCCATCATCACCTACGTGGCTGCTCAGCTGGGATATGGGCTCTAGAGAATCACTGCTCAGTGCCTGCATAGAATCAGCAATCCGGGTGCCGACCTCTTTCTCCTGCTCAGTTGGAGGAGGTACTTTCTGACCAACAAGACCAAGACCGTTCCCATATGTGAGCCCGCCAAGATATCCGGATTCCGTAGCAACCTCGTAAAAGGTGTTAATACGATCTTGGTAGGTCTGACTAGTCCGGATAAAACGCCAGGCAGCGGGCATAACCCCGGGATATCAACCAATCACGATCATCCCGGAGCGATCCAGCTGAGATTTGAGAGAAATGGCAAGATTCTTGGCAGCCTCGGCAGCATCCTCTGCTTGATCAGCACGGTCATTTGATAAACTTAGCTGCCTTTCACACTCTTTAAGCTTCTCAGCCATAGCATCCTTCTCTTCCTCCAGACGTTTGATCCGGGACTCGAAAGTATGGAACTCAGCGGACACACGTTTACACCTCTCCATCTCTGCCTGATTCCGAGCAATGACTTCTTTCTCAGTAGAAAGTTCTTTGGTCAAAGCTTCAACCCGTCCTTCAAGACGAGAGATAATACCAGCCTGGGAATCATTGGCACGAAGAATTTCCAGTTTCTCCTCCATGTGTCCCTTAACCATGCGAGCTTTATCCGCCTCAAGCTTGTCCACAGCAACCTGACGAGAGACCAACTGAACCTCAGCCTCAGACAATTGTTTGGCAAGCCTGTCATTCTGAGACACAAGTGGTCCCTGTCTATCCCGGGCCTCTAAAAGATGAGCAAGGTCTGATCGCCACCGGCGAAGGACTTCATATGAAGCAGCAACGTAACTGGCACCAGCACCAAGAATGTTCTCGGCAAGTTGAGCATTATCTAAACCCTGCAAATAAAACCTTTCAGCTGGGGGGAAGGCATGTTCAGACCAATGACGAATGACCTCCGGATGGATAAGGCGGCTGGATTCAGCAATATGCCATTTAGGCACATAACAGATATCTTTCAGGGACGGCCGCCAATTAATCCCGGGAGCGTAGACATTGCTTGGGATACCACCTGCATCATCAGACGACGAACTGTCGGTCCTAAAACCACCAGGAAACTGGATAGGATTCTTTTGTACATCCCGAAGGAGCTGGGAAAAACTCTGACCAGCAGAAAAACCAGAGGCCATAGATGGACCTGCAACAGAAAAGACCGGCTGCAATGGAATAGAGACTGGAACAGTAGTAGAGGACAGAGAAGTTGCCATAGGAGTCACTGAAACTGGGACCAATGTAGACAACGGAACCAAAGTGACAGCAACAGCAGATGCTGGAACAGAGCTAGCTAGAACACACGAGGAAACAGCAGTAACTCCCTCAGAGCTACTCTCAGCGATAGGAATAACTTTGGAAACTTCGGATGTAGAAGCACCTCCGGAAGCAGAAGCAGAGGTGCCTACAGAAATCCTTTCACCTGCATAGAATGATTGAATTCAAGAAAGGAACTGGCAATACAAAGGCAACAAAAACAAACAAAACATGCTTACCAAGTGACTTTTTCTTCATTTCCAATAACTGCTGCCGCTTGGCTAAAAGGGCTTCAGCATCCAAGGTCGCCGTAGTCTTCCTCTTCTTAGATTTATCTTTTTTCTTCTCAACATTTCCCTCACCTTGAGGAGGAGCAACATTAATGGGATCAGCATCAACGGGATCCGGGAGATTTTCATCAACACCTGTAGGCATGGTCTCCACGGTGGATACGGACTGGCCAACTATCTGCTCGGAGGCAGAAGCAATTGGACCCGGGATAAAGAAATTAGAAATAGTCTGGCTAAGAACATCAAGCTCATCTGAACCCAGAGGACGGTCATATTCAACCAATTGAGAAGAAACCTCCTCGTCCAAGACGTCAAAGTATTGCCAGGCTCCCTGATCTTCACGTTTGTACTCCGGGAACACAGTTTCATCCACCCATAACCGGCTCATACCAACAGCAACTAAAGCCCGCTCCGGAATAAATGTACATTCTGTGGGATTATTTGTCAGGGCAAGGTATAAAGGATCTTTCTCATAAACAGATGGAAGGGGGCACTCATCAGTCAACTTAGATTTAGCCTCTGGAAATCTAATCGGAGTAGGAACAGGAAAAACACGTTCGTCAATGTAAAAGAATTTCTTCCTCTAATCCTTATCCCGAACACTTTGAGGAAAGCTGTCAATGCAGGGCAACGATCCAGGACGACGATCAAAAGTAAAGTATTCTCCTTTGAATTTCAGTACATACAATACACGGAAAATCTCCAAAAGGGGTGCCCTACCCAAACCTAGGGCACAAAATTCAAAATGTCGAATTTTTATTAAACCTAGGGGATGCAATTGGGAGGGGTGTACCTTATAATATGACATGATAGCAAGAAGGAAATTGGTAACCGGCAAACGAAAGTGAGAAAAAGTAAAAAACTCGCCGTACAAAGTGATTTTCCCTTCCTTGAGAGGAAAGGCCCGATCATCCTTACCAGGAAGCACAGGCCCCCATTCCAACGGAACTTGGTAATCACTAAGGAAAGAGGAGAAGGATGGCCAGTGGCAAGGAATGTCAGATACACTTGTAGCGACCCGTGAAGAACTTGCTTTAGGAGCCATGGAAGGATTAAGCAGTGGAGCGAGAGAAAAGTGAAGAGAACAAACCGTTCAATCGATGAAGGAAATAACGATTGGGTAAAGTGGAAGAAAGTTTAAAATTCAAATATATAGAAACGCCACATGTCAACTCCCTACACACTTAAAACTTATTAAATAGAGGATTGATGTGACGGTTATAGCCATAATTACATCACGTGCTACCAGGAATACAAAACAAACCCAAAACATTTTTCTTTTTTACTTTTAAGTCTAGTAACAATCACATGTTCTTATAACTAGACTGGGGGGACATGACGAGGTATGGCCCAGACAAACCCGGCCCAAACCTCAAAACCATAAGCCCAAACAATAGAAAGCCCACCGACTCTACAAAGTCAGACCAGTCAACACAGGTCAAACACATTAAATAGAGAGCTGGTCAAAAGGCTAATTCAGCGAGGAAACAATCATGCAAGGATTATCTCCCCTCGATAGGCAAAAGAACAACTATAAAAGGAGGAGTAAAGGTAAAAGACGATATACAATTTTCTATACTCAATTCATATAAACATTATCTCTTACACCAACCAAATACTTATTCTCACGCCGGAGGGTGGTCACAGGGTTACCCCCAATCCTGTGGCGAGTCCTAACGGTGTTCTGTTTTACAGGCTTCATACTTATTATTCTGAGACGAGTTGGAAAGAGTCCCCTGTTCTGCATCATATAGAAGATTCAGAGTACCCTCACCAGGTTCTTACTTCTTCAATTAACTATAGGTATGTCGAAAAGAAAATGTGGCAAGTGCGGTATTGATTCACAAGGCGTTTAGTGGTCCGAAATGATATTGCTAAAAGCGTCTTATGGTTAGCGCAAATTCTACCATCTAATAGTTATATATCTCTAACGGGTAAAATAAAAACTTACATATATGTGTATGTAGTATAAATGCTTATATATGTGTGTGTTATAGTTAGTATACAACTAGATTAAATGTAAACGGGTCAAATTCGGAAAACATGTTACTATCCCAAAGTGTATTAGCACTATTACTTCTATATTTTTAAGCTTCATTTTGTTAATATCACCTTTATGTCTTGATAGGCGGTTTCTACGAATTGGGTCGCAAGGTTTGAAGAAGTTAGTTCGGGTTGCAAAGAGTATGAAGCGGGGTTTACAATCTCACCTTTTCATTTATTGTTTTTAGTTATGGAAAGAAGATGGGAAATATCCGTAATAAAAAATTTGATAAATTTGTCTTGAGCTTGTTGAAGGAATTGATTCACAAGGTGTTTAATGACCCATAATGAAATCGTTAAAAGCGTCTCAAGGTTAGCCCAAATTACACCCTCTAAAGTGTATTAGCACTAATAGTTATATATATTTTTAAGCTTCATTTCGTTAATGCCATGTTATTTTATGTTAGGCGGTTTCTACGGATCGGGTTACAAGTTTTGAAGAGTTCGGTTCGGGTTGCATAGTGTATGAAGTGGATGGGTCAACATTTTTAGATTACAAACTTTTTTGTGTTACATTCGGAAGCCGTATGTGGTACGAGTTTGTGTTTCATTCTAAAAACATGTATAATTGATATTAACTAGACTTTTTTTGTATGTTATTTGTGATTTTGCCATATATGTGTGTAGTATTGATAATTAGTGGGAATTTATATAAATTTCCTGGATATTTTAGAATTACAATATTTTTTTTGGGTGAAAAAAATTGGTGGGGATGTTAAATGGTGCGATTGTCCACGTGGCGAATTGTTGTTAGGGAAATTCTTTGGTGATGCGGTTGTTGGCATTAAATGATGCTGTCTTTGGAACCGAATCATCAAACAACACATTTGTTGGTGCCCTATCTATTGGTGGTGTTCCCACACTGCACCTCTATATCTTCAAAGCAATTTTGTACTAGCGTCGCAAAACCCGCACCGAACAACCACATCAACACCATTAAAACGCTTCCAACTTCCCACGCCAACCTCATCATCCGTTATTCACACCTCCATTTGTCGTCGCCTGTCTGCACACCGATCCCAAACACCATTAATCACCATCCACCCCGCCGTCTCTCATCGCCATCAACACTATCGAATACACCGGCCACCATCGCTTTCGTCGCCCTAAGCCGCCACCCTCATCATCACAGTCCCACTTGACCATTATCGCCACCTTGCATTACTAAGACCACGACCATCTATATCACCATCCTCGTCTCCATCTTCCTCGGACACAAACGGGTAAAAAGAACGAATCATCACACTACGCACGCCGTACCGAGCTTTCTACTACAAACCAAGACCATCGACTAAGAGTTGCACCACTAGTGCCGGTTGAGGTTGATAAGGACCCAAGAATTAGACCTTCATGTGCTCATGACCACTAATCTTGCTGCCGTCAAATTTTAGAAGTTGTGATGTTTTAAGGTTTAGCGATGGTAGGGTTTTTAAAGAAAAGTCAACCTCTAAAACTTTCACCAAGGTCCTTATACTCTCATAAGAACTTATAATAGACCCCCCCAACCTTGATTGTTATGACAAATTTAATAAAGAACCGATAATTATCAAATTAATATAAAACCACTTTGCTTAATGACAACTGCGTCCCTCATATTTCCTAAAACTGTATTATCGTGTCCAAAGCAGTTAATTGTCTCGTAGTAAAACCTTATTAGATTTAACTAACTAAAACACCCTAGTATAAAAAAAAACGGGATGTTACACAAAAGTACAGAAGCTCAAGAAGGATTAATGGAGGATTGAAAGCCATTAAAATGTAAAGAATCGATTGAAGTTATGATATCACGAAGAAAAGGTACGAGCTCTCAAATATCTTGTTGTTATTATTATTATGAACACAATCATACAACCATATATATAGGAATACAAGTGAGGCGGTTAAACATAACAAACAAAGTAACTGCCACTAACTAACTTTCAATCTAGAACCATCTAGAAACAACTAGAAACTACTCTCTAATACTCAAGACCAAAAATGGCCCAAAAAGGCCATGGGGCGTTGTGGGGGCATTCCACACCCATGTCACTTCACCACTATAGGTGGTCTAAGTTGTGATTGCCATCAAATTTGAAGTTCAGAGAGACAAAGACTCAACAAATCGAAGTTTGTTGCTACTATTATTATCATTCTCTTATTCAAGATGTTTCTATGTTTTATCTTCAGAATGAAAAATATGTAAATCTAAGTTGGGTTTTGTTTTTCTTGATTTTCCATGTTTTGAACTGACCATATTGTTGTGATATATGGGTCAACTCTTGTACTTTTTTTTACGAGTTTTGTTTATAAACCTTTAGCTGGATGTATAAATATATCTAAAAAAAATACATTTGTTGTATTTTTCCTAATAATATTTCTGAACTATGAATTTTCTATAGCAACATGTCAATCCAATACATTGTCATTTACACATGCTTCGTAATTTCCATAATATAGTCGCGTCTCATATCATGTTTGTACACATGTCACATATATCACTAGCATTAACATGTCGAGTAACACCACCTAACCCTGACACTACATAGCATTACTTACAATATCACTAACTACAATCTTACGCATTATTAATATAGACACCGCCTCTCCACTACCCATCGCTCCACCCAGGCCAACTTATCTGTTAAAATTATCATGTTTGAGATATTAACAAAGGTCCCGACAAGGACGTGGGTCGATTTAAAATTGTTTGCAAGGCATACTGTCGTCCCCAGACTTCGCAAGGGTACATTGTTCTCTCTCAAGGGGGTGGTACACTCCATGGGTAGGGCTTCTCGGCTACGGTTACCATCACCCCCTAGGCGAAGTTGCAGATTTCATTTACACAACAACATATTGCTGAGAAGAGATGTGTTATGACCACTTAATGCTAGTGCTTTTTGAGCATTGACGATTTCTCCCCCATTAAAACCTTTAGATCAATTTGAAACCTCTAGGCAAAGTATTCTAGAGTGTGCCAGTGTCTTGGTGGTTCTATGGTACTTTAGGTCCATTTTGACGTGGCTGAATGGGAGTGGTTAGGGCTAGGGTACTTACCCTAGAGTGCCCCTCCCCCTTGCTCCCGGCTAGTCATTCTTTTAGGCGCCTCTTATTTGCACCGGATTAAAACTTATTTGCACCTATCTACAGCTCGTAGAGGCCTCTACGAGCTGTAGAGGAAACTCTGCTGCTCGTAGAGGTCTCTACTGCTCGTAGAGAACTATGTCAGATGTGGTCCACACTTGCCAATCATTGACAAGCATTTAATGATACCTCTACTGCTCGTAGAGGCCTATACGAGCAGTAGAGTTTCCTTGAATTTTTTTCCATCGTGCATGGAACTGAATGCTTTTTAAACTTTTTAATGTTCTCTACAGCTAGTATTGGTCTCTACGAGCAGTAGAGTTAATATAATTCAGTAAAAAACTAGCTTGTAGAGGAGCTCTATGACTCGTAGAAGTATCCTCTACGACTAGTAGAGGTCTCTACTGGTTGTAGAGAAACAAATATTAAAAAAATAATTATTTTTATTATTATTATAAATTATACTATTAGAAAAAAAATAAAAAATAAAATAAAATAAAAATGTGTGTTATTCTACGACTAGTAGAGGCCTCTACTGGTAGTAGAGAAAAACCTCCACGAGCCATAGAGCTCATCTACGAGCTCCCAACATTGTTTCTCTACGAGTGGTAGAGGCCTCTACGCTCGTATCTGTTCCACCCTCTACCACTAGTAGAGACCCATACCACTCGTATATAAATACTCTACTGCCTGCAGAGGCCCATATGAGTGGTAGAAAACCTTTTTTTTTTTTTTTTTTTTTTTTTTTTTTAGTTTTGTTTGTTAATTTTATGTATGTTATTTGAGGTTTTATAAAAAAAATTCCACTACTTGTTATATGTATGTCTTTGAAGATCATCTGGTCTAGCTTGTTACCATTAGTTCCTCTCTCTATAGTCGAGCTAGTAAAACGAGATATCCTATTGAAGTGAACGTTCACAAAGATCGGGAAGTAGTAGCCGTAAATCTATCCACTCGTGTAGTTTTAGGCCGCAGATGTCTACTTTTCTTTAATATGGAATTCAAATCAGATCCTAGAGTTCAACCACTGGGGGAGAGTGGGTGAGCTTGCTTTCGAAAGTTTACAGTTTCCCGGCTAAAAATCACCCTCTTGTTTACAGACTGAACTGATCTATAATAAAAGACAGAAGCGAGGAAAGGCCCCTTCGCTGCTCTCTCTGTTTTTTCCCTCGAGCGGGATTTGAACCCACGTCCGACTACCTGTTGAACTATAAAAGAGGCCGCTCTACCGCTGAGCTACCGAGGTGGGGCTTAAGACGGGAAATCTAAATCGGCACACGCTTTTTATAATATATAACAAGTAGTGGAATTTTTTTTTTTATAAAACCTCAAATAACATACATAAAATTAACAAAAAAAAAAAGGTTTTCTACCACTCGTATGGGCCTCTGCAGGCAGTAGAGTATTTATATACGAGTGGTATGGGTCTCTACTAGTGGTAGAGGGTGGAACAGATACGAGCGTAGAGGCCTCTACCACTCATAGAGAAACAATGTTGGGAGCTCGTAGATAAGCTCTATGGCTCGTGGAGGTTTTCTCTACTACCAGTAGAGGCCTCTACTAGTCGTAGAATAACACACATATTTATTTTATTTTATTTTTTATTTTTTTTCTAATATTATAATTTATAATAATAATAAAAATAATTATTTTTTTAATATTTGTTTCTCTACAACCAGTAGAGACCTCTACTAGTCGTAGAGGATACTTCTACGAGTCATAGAGCTCCTCTACAAGCTAGTTTTTTACTGAATTATATTAACTCTACTGCTCGTAGAGACCAATACTAGCTGTAGAGGACATTAAAAAGTTTAAAAAGCATTCAGTTCCATGCACGATGGAAAAAAATTCAAGGAAACTCTACTGCTCGTATAGGCCTCTACGAGCAGTAGAGGTATCATTAAATGATTGTCAATGATTGGCAAGTGTGGACCACATCTAACATAGTTCTCTACGAGCAGTAGAGACCTCTACGAGCAGTAGAGTTGTCTAAAACCCTAAAAAAGCCACCGGTGCAAATAACATCACCCTTCTTTTATTCATATGCTCAACCTCAACACGAGGTTTCCCACTGGTATTATTAAATTAATTTAAAGTTTCAAGTTACTATTTAATTTAACCGATCTTTTAAAATTACAGTTACATTCTAATTTGGAAACTACAATTTTTTTTTTTGGAAGGTGTACTTCAGCGGTGAAATCAATCCACATACAACCCCTCAACCCGGGTTCGAATCACTACCCACGCACCGGTGTCCACTTTGAAGTTATCTCAAACCGTTATAGGGAATTTTTTTCGTGGTGTGCAGGATTCGAACTCAAGACCAAGCCCGGGCGAGAACCCTCTAAAGAGGTAAACCCTCCCACTTCTCCCAAGCTAGGCTGGAGGTCATTGGCATTTGGAAACTACATTTAGTATTTTTTTTCTTTAAAAAAACGTGTGTATCGATTACTTTCTTTTACTAGCTAACAAACAAATTGTTGCCTTAATTTAAAATTAAACTTAATCGATTAAATAATTTCCAGGTAGGTTAGTTACCTCCATCATCTTGTACATACACTAGCATGCTTTGAACATGCCTAATTACGAATTATAATTTATGTGCTAATCCATTAACTTCATTAGATCCATATCCATGGATGTTGTTGTTATTATTATTATTTTGAAATTTGGTTATTGGTTTATGGTTAAGATTTAGAGTAGAATTAAGGTTGATTTGACTTATGGTGTGTCGAATTGGTACTTTTCGAGTTTAGAATAGGCTTGAACTTCAATTTGTCTATTTTTCTAGGCTATAAAGACACCGCTTATCATGCAGCCTGTATGACCTTGTATTGCGTTTATATGGGGTGTATGAGAGGGTGTTTATGTAAACCATACAGGTGGTATGGTTATTTAGGATTTGACATAGAATATGTAAGTTTTAAAGTATCTTTTTTTTTGTTCTGTTTTAAGCATTTTGATTTGAGATTTTTATATTGCTAAAATATGTAAGTTCTTAGGTGTTGTTTTAATGGAATGGGATTATAGAAATTGAAGAGTGAATTAATATTTCAGGTATCATATCCAATTGAAGAGGATGATGATTTGGATGAAGAGTTTCTAGAAGATCATGTCTCATTGGGTTATCCGGTTGAAAAGGAGGTTAATCTGTTTATCTATGTAGTTATTTCCATGTATCACCCATAGGAGTTATAGGTATAACTAAGTTTAAACACATTTGTTGTGATCTTGGAGGGTATAAGATAGGTTAGTGTTATGAGTAAATCCTTTTAAAGATAGGTTGTTTTATGTATGTGTTATTTGAAGATTGTTTTGGATACAAAATTAAAACTATTTTTTTTTTGGAACACTATATAAGCATGTGATACTCAAACTTACAATTCTTAATGAGCATTCAAAAGAGGTATAGGAACTCAAGATGCTAATCAATTGGATTATTTTTCAAATGATATACCTGGTTAGTTCGCTTTTCTAATCTACATTTTCGTCTTTATTAATATTATATTTGTCAATTCTGGAAAACTTTCGGGACATAACTGTAGGAAATGAGTTCACTTTTTATTAAAAATAATAATAAAATAAATATAATAACGATACTATCGTTATTCGTAGGAAACATAATAGTACACTACCGATTAAAAAACTAAGTGTAAATGAAAATAAATACAAATACATGTAACGAATCTTGATCCAAGTCAATTACTTTAGAAAACTTCAACCGAACCATCTTGTGTAGCGTTCTGCTGCAAGAATAAACAAACATGTCGCTGACGGTTTTGGTTGAAGATCGTGTTTGACATGAGGCCCTTAAAACAGATTTCACGCCCCCTCAGATGATCTATATTTAATTGTCACATTTGTACACAATTAAAATAGTTTTTATGAGTCAAATGAAACCTTTATTTGATTCATGACATGTTAATGTCAAATTTAATAAAATTATGAGTCATACTCAAAAGCTCCATAATGAGTCTTGAAAGAGTCAAATAAAAACAACTCTTTTATGACAAAGACATAATTTTATACTAGAGTCACCAAAATTTTAAGAATATTCAATTCAACCACTCAACTTCGAGCTTCGATATCTCATTATTCATCTTAGCTCCGATTTTGGACATGGTTTCCTTCATTTTGTGAAACTTTCACACTATATAACACAAACTTATAAATAATTATCTATATAACTCATATATAAATACAATTTTTTATTGTCCAAAAGTAGTGAAAATCATTTTCACTACCATTTTTCCAACAATCCCCCACATGAATGGAGATCGATTAAACACACAAATTCCCCGATGAAACCTCAGCAGTCGAGTATTGCAGGATAGGTAGGTGTAGCCTTTGAACCTTCCTTTGTGAAGCATACTTAGCCTACTATCGGTATGTAGAACTTGATGTCTTTGAACAAACCCCCATTTGTGTAAACGACAATACACTTCACTATTTTCCCTTCCCGGGCCATCCCCTCATTATCGTGTCCAATAATGGTCATGAAACACTCACCTGGTTCTGCGAGAGCTCTAGAAATTGTGCCGACAATTTCATTCGAAGCGACTGCACTTCTCTCCAACATAGGTGATTTTCATTTAAATCAATAAAAGCAGTATGATTTACTATGATTTACACAAATCATTTAACCATATATTATGCTTATCCTCATAACAATGTCACTGAATATTATAGGAATGGAGTAGGACGTATTTAAACACCCTTTTTGCAGTTTAGAGGATATGTATATAACCATATATACTAGCTTATATATAAACCTATATCTTAGTTATGCCCCTACAGTGACCACCCTTCGGTTCATGATTAAGTTTGCCTATTAAACCTAGATCTTGGGATCTCCAGTCAACTAGGTTAGGTTTCCCTCATATCCCTTTTTCCATGGGCTTTAGTCTCATTCCACAACTTGATCTCTTATCAACTGCCGGGTTGTTGGATCTACAATTATCTTTGACTATGCCAATTCAACAACGATAATTTGCAATTGATATAAGTTGTTCCAACGTGTTCTTGACCCACTGTCAATTTTGCCATTTGTCAATTCGTAAGACTTATAACATGTGATCTCAACTTAGATCGAGTTATAGTCACAGGATAGGTAGGTGTTACCCTTTGAACCTTCCTCTTTGTCTTTAGAATGACATGAAACTCAATTCATGGCTAAACACGTTTCCATTCCTTTGGTGATATATTACAAAGTCAAATAGACTTTGAATCTTACCAATTGGCATTTGAGTTCAATCAACTCGATTGACTCCTAAACCATATTCTACTTCTCATGGTCATGTGTTTGCAATAATTATTGGATTACCAAAATCCTTATTGCCAAACCTTCTATTTTCAAATGCAAGCTACCCCCACATTTAAGTGTTATTGGATAACATCCAATTGGGGTGATGAAAGGTTCTCCCTTTTGTATGAAGTTGAGAAAAATTCTCAAATACTGTTTTTACACCCCTTACAGTTACGGGTTGTCTCTTAAATGGTTCTTCCCCCCACATTGCTTGTATTTGAGGAAGTTTGATTAATACCACTCGTTATGACTCTAACACTCTCGTGATAAGATAGAAAATATCTATATCTTTGTGTTATGTAAGTCATCTATGTGTATTGCTCTACTCATATGTCAATAGCTCACATGAGCATCTGAGCAATATGAGTACTTCTCATATTAATCCGAATAGTATCATTAATCCATGAACTATATAATTGGTCATCTCAAGCTATCCTTTTAGATTGAATTAAGTTATATTATAGTTTTGTTTATACAAAATCCAATCTCATGTTGTCACATATGTTTGAATGTTCAAAGTTAATTTAATCTTCATAGGGCATCTAAATTAACAAGTATTAATCTAGCATGCTTTAGACTCCAATACTCTAGCATGTGAACATAAGATGCATCATTCTGATTCTTCACAGCCTTAAGAGATAACACACTATCTCTTCCAAACATTCACGTCTTAGTTTAGACATAATAATGAGATTTTGTTTTACCATTCCAAAACCTCTGTTTTAGGAATGTCTCAAAACTATAGTTAATTTCCATCCATTAGGATCAAAACTCATTTGCCTTTAATCTCCAAGGCTACACCATTGACTATTAAGGACTTAAATATAAGTCTTAACATAAGTCACTTTGATAAACACATTCATCATCAACAAGATGAACAGTATTAGTGTAAAATCATTAAGGTCTTGAGATAAAGTCAATTAGATTGACACTCAATGACATAGCATTCACATATGCCTAAGTGATATATACATTTCCATTGTTGTTTTGTTAAAACCATATATTGAGAAACTCTCCCAAAATAAAAGACAAATCCTCTACATAGGTCAAACAACATTGATGGTTGTAGAAACATCTACACGTCCATTACTATTGTAAGTGTCTTACAATAAATTTAGCAAAATTTATTAAATAATTTACAATATTAACATATATTTCTTTCATATGTTATAGTCATCGAAAAATTCCCAAGTATGTATTTCCATGTTGATGCTCTTAACATTAGATAACATATCTCGTTTTCGTGTATTTAATCTCAATACACTTGCCACGTTCGTCATGCATGATTCTCCCATGATGTGGTTGAACGTTCGATGTTTGGTATGTGACTCAAACCCGCTCATTGTGTTCTTGCAAGACACTCCTTACACAACCCGTTAAAATATATATCCTTATTAAATTCGTCGATTGTAAATCGTCAAAGAATAAAATACCATCGTCTTACATTTCCTTTTTATATTTATCGTTTATTATAATTTAATCCACTTGATTATTTAAAAAAATGCAAACGATAATCTAAAAATATATAATATATTACAAATATATTTTTAACGGATTCATAAGGATACATAAACATCAAATCTCAAAGTGTTATTCTCATCAACACTTTGTCGTTCGACGAAATAATCGCAATTATATCGTCTTGTGGCATGTTTTGAGGTACTCCCTCAATACACTATTTAAAACAGCAAAGTTGTTTATAATTAACTACTCACAAGTAGTCGAACAAGTAAATATGTCAAAAGCAACATCAAATTGCTTTCCTTAAATAGTCTCTCAATACTGTTATATGGTTCAAGACATGATACTTCTCACACGAGTATCGAACCAATTGCAAAGAAGTGTTTTATTCGTTCAAAACATTTCTTGTTTTCGCAGGTGTTTTAAAATTAAACTATATTTGTTTATGCTTTGATTACAAATCAAGACCATAAACTCAAAAATAGTTTTATTATTTAAAACCGTATCTAACTTGCTCGTTAGAAATAAAATGATTACCAATCATCTTAATTAGTTTATTATAGCTAAACCGATTCTAACCCGCTCGTTAGAAAATAAGCGATTATAAATTGTTAAAGTATATGGATTTCATGATAAATCTTTTCTAACTCGCTTTTAGAAACTATACGTGTACCAAATATAAAAAAAATATTCGGTTTCAATCACTAACCATTTCTAACATACTTGTTAGAATACAAACGATTACGCTCATCGTTATATGGTGTTTTGGTTATATCACTAAACCGTTTCTAACACACTCGTTAGAAATAAATGATTACCAAAATCGTTTCAAAACTTAGGGCATGTTTAGTAGACTCTTAATGAGGCTCTGAACCATTCAGCTCTGAATGGTTCAGCATTCAGACTGTTTGTTTCAACCTAAAAAAGGCTCTGAATGGAATGGTTAAAAGCTGAATTATTAAGACTTGGTGCATAGCTGAACCATTCAACACTTAATCATTCAGTGCCTCTTAACAATTTATACCTCTTAATGATTCAACACTTAATCAACCAAACAGTCCCTTATTGGTTTATATATATATACAACCATTTCTAACACGCCCGTTAGAAATAAACAATCACAAGACCGTTTAAAATTTATCGGCTCATATATAAAATAATAAGCCATTTCTAACACGTTCGTTAGAAAATTAAACGTCTAGCTTTTTCGTTTTTACAAAAGCATCAATTTCTAACATGCTCGTTAGAAAAATATAATTTTAAAATAACTTATGATTTTGTAAATAACCATTTCTAATGTGCTTATTAGATATGTTCTCATACGTTATTCTTTCAACACCGTCGTTTCTAACACGCTCGTTAGATATACATGTTTTAATTTGTTATCTACATAACTAATTTCTAACATGCCCAATAGAAATCTAAATATTTTCAACATTTTGAAACCGATAATATTTTACTAAAGTAATTACTTTCTAACATGCTCGTTAGAAAATACGCGTATTTTAAACCTTATTATTTACGAAAATAATATTTTCCAACTCGCTCGTTAGGAAATATAAAGGTTATAAAACTTATTATTTTAGAATAATAACATGCTCGTTAGAATATAAAAATGTTTAGAAACTTATTATTTTACAAAAATTATAATCATTTCTAACACACTCGTTAGAAATAAATGTGTTTCAATACATTCGATAACAATCACAATTTCTCCAAATAATTATCTCTAACACGCTCGTTAGATCGAAAACGTTCACCAAACATTTCTATATGGGTTTCCAAAATATTTTCTAATACGCTCATTAGAAAATTATTTTACTAAGATTAATCTCTAACACGATCGTTAGAAATAACCTCTAGCAAATATTTTACATGGGTTTACAAAAAAATATACTTTTTTCTAATACGCTCAATAGAAAATTGGTATTTCCAAAACCATTTGAAACTACAATTTAGTTTGTAGATAGTCGGTTTTAACACATAAATGACAAAACCCATGAACTTGAAATGCAAGAATCAAAACTTCATTTTGTAAATACGGTATTTCAGATTAAGGATTGTACTTCAATCATAACATTAATCCGACTCGATGTACTAAATACACATTTCCCAAAAAACACTTATAAGATTTTAACAAAATCCCAATTAATATTTTTATACTTTCGTGAACCCAAAAATCCTCAATACGGAGGTTTTTAAGGTTGAATTGATAATCTTCACGAAAGTCTTATTTAAGATTGTAGGAAATGGATTCAGTTTTTATTAAAAATAATAATAAAATAAATATAATAACAGTACTATCGTTATTCGTAGGAAACATAATAGTACACTGCCGATTTAGTGTAAATGAAAATAAATACAAATACATGTACCGATCTTGATCCAAGTCGATTACTTTAGAAAACTTCAACTGAATCATCTTTTATAGCGTTCCGCTACAAGAATAAACAAACATGTCGTTGACGGTTTTGGTTGAGAATTGTGTTTAACATCAGTGGCGGATATAGAATGGTTTTTCAGTAGTAACGTTTTTCAGTAGTAACGTTTTTCATTTTTTTCATTTTAGTAGCAACGTTTTCCAAATTTCGTAAAAAAAAACCAAATTTTCCACTAATTTTCTACTACGCGCGCGGAGTTGAGTAGCAACGGACGCACCCCCTGCTTATTAGATAGGTCCGCCCCTGTTTAACATGGGCCCTTAAAACAGATTTCGCGCCCCCTCTCAAACGATCTATCTCCCAGGGTATAACAACCGAAACAGTAGTGTACTGTCGGAGATGGCTCCGCACTCGAGATGGCTCTCACTAGCTAAGGCATCACTAATTTTTTTTTAACGGGACGTCCTAGATTTTTCAGAACAAATACATAAATACATGTGCAATACAACATGATTTAAGTTTCCAACCTTTTGGTTATGTAACTATTAATTATTAAAATATCGTTTAGTTTCATTATAATTTATAGTACACATATGATACCAGAAGGTAAAATACATGTATATAGCATAAACAGTATAGGAAATGTAAATGTGGCATAATATCTTGAACATATAGAGCGATGTTCTCTTCAATCTTTTCATGGGCAGTTCTGGTTTTGACCCGGTCCACCATAGAAAACGTGGCTTCCCCAATTAGCATTAACCCCT